>JAINUG010000067.1:665567-1065499 GCA_029706075.1 Aldrovandia affinis | reverse complement strand
ACAATTCTAATGTCATTTTTTATATTCCGAACAAAACTCAAAGACGAGCCTAATTTCTGTCAACAAAGCCAACGTTCCACTGCGAGTACAGCAATCGGCAAGTTGTTCAAATACGAACTTGGGTAAATCTGGAATATCCAGCTGCGCTGGTTGTGAATTCTAGAGCTGCAGCTGTGATCCCTACATGTTCCTCACTGTAAAACGATACCCGGCCTTTTGTCCTCCGCAGGCTAAGGAGATCCTGACCAAGGAGTCTAATGTGCAGGAGGTGCGCTGCCCCGTCACCGTCTGTGGAGACGTCCACGGCCAGTTCCATGACCTCATGGAGCTCTTCAGAATCGGGGGCAAGTCGCCCGACACCAACTACTTGTTCATGGGCGACTACGTGGACAGAGGTTACTACTCGGTGGAAACGGTGACACTTCTCGTAGCGTTAAAGGTGAGCTGGCTTTGGCACTTGAGCGAGTGAGATTTTATCTGCAGAGAGAGCGGGAAGGTACCGTATGCTCCTGTGCAGGTGCTCTTTGTGTCTAAGTACGTATTGGACTCCCATGGCCCAGTGCAAATACAGTGCCGACTGTGGCTGGGAGTTCTGCGGTATGGGGCACAGCTGGCCATAGCATCACCCTGGGAGGGAGGGGTTCAGTCCAGACGAGCAGCCTGCGCCAGCTGCATATGGCATTCATATGACTGCACAGTTGGCCATAACATCAGTTGGCACAGGACAGTTAGCCATAGCATCGGGGAGGGTTTCAGTCCTGGGCCAAACCAAGGCCCGGGCTCTCCAGGGGATGCATTTACAGCATTTTCATCTTCTACCTGAGAAGGCCAGGTCATACTAAGTGTTAAATCCCCGCCGCTCCCCCCCCAGGTCCGTTACCCAGAACGCATCACGATATTGAGGGGCAACCACGAGAGCAGGCAGATCACACAGGTGTACGGCTTCTACGACGAGTGCCTGAGAAAGTATGGCAATGCCAACGTGTGGAAGTACTTCACCGACCTCTTCGATTATCTCCCGCTGACAGCCCTGGTAGACGGACAGGTGAGTCCAGCTGCACATTAATTCCAATTTATTCTGAAGGAACAGGAATACATTAAGCAACACGGCGGAGTCTCTAGTGAATAAAATGGACACTAACACTCAAGGTCAAGCTAAGTGAGGACACCCATAATGAATAGGTTATTGTTCGCAGTCTGGTAAGTCAGTGCAAGGTTTTATCACCAGTGCAGCAATGTGGAGCCTGTGATGGGAGTCCTCAAGGCTTCTGTTTTATTGTCTGCTCTCTCCCGAATCGACGTAGGACGTTTTAGCGATGAGATGAGATGGGCCTACGAATACAATTGGGCATTCCAAATTTGGAGAAAACAAGAAAAGAAAAAAACCTGTGTGGGAAAAGACTGTTTTACTCACAGGGGACTTTGATTGTACTTTGAACTTGAATGCATCTGTCACTGATGTGCCGATTGCCCTCTCTCCGGTCAGATATTCTGCCTGCACGGTGGCCTTTCTCCCTCAATAGACACACTGGATCACATCCGGGCTCTGGACCGTCTTCAGGAGGTCCCACACGAGGTCAGTCATGTCCATGAGTACCATGCTGCAGGGAGAGTATGGGGGGTGGAGGGTATTGGGGAACTGACTGTGAGGGGGGTTTATGGATATTGTTGTGTATGCTTTGTATTTGACACATCAAAAATATCTATTTTTAAATGCATTTACAAAGATAAGTAACAATCTGTGGTGGTGGTGGTGGTGGTGGTTGGGGGGTTATGGATAGTCTTGTTGATGCATTGCACTTGATAAAACAAGCACTATGTAATATGTATTTTATTTATGTATATATATACAAAATACACACTGCCCGTCCCAAAAAAAAGTCACACACTCTAATATTTAGTTGGACTGCCTTTAGCTTTGATTATGGCACGCATTCACCGTGGCATCGTTTCAATAAGCTTCTGCAATGTCACAACATTTATTTCCGTCCAGAGTTGCATGAATTTTTCGCCAAGATCTTGTATTGATGATGGGAGAGTCGGACCGCTGCGCAGTCTTCTCCAGCACATCCCAAAGATTCTCAATGGGGTTAAGGTCTGGACTCTGTGGTGGCCAATCCATGTGTGAAAATGATGTCTCATGCTCCCTGAACCACTCTTTCACAATTTGAGCCCGATGAAGAGTGGCATTGGCCCGTGCCATCAGGGAAGAAAAAAATCCATTGATGTAAAAACCTGGTCATTCAGTATATTCAGGTAGTCGGCTCACCTCATTCTTTGGGCACATAACGTTGCTGAACCTAGACCTGACCAACTGCAGCAACCCCAGATCATAACACTGCCCCCACAGGCTTGTACGGTAGGCACTAGGCATCACTTCATCCGCCTCTCTTCTTACCCTGATGCGCCCATCACTCTGGAACAGGGTAAATCTGGACTCATCAGACCACATGACCTTCCATTGCTCCAGAGTCCAATCTTTATTCATTTTCATTCATTCATTCATTCACATCTGTGATGACTTGATGAGCTTCATCCAGCATTCCCTGTTAAGCATTGCATTGCGAAGAGACAATCCGCACAGTCCGGTCTCCATTTCGATGGACGATTTAAGGGTGATGTTAGGTCGACCTCTACGACGGGGAGAGTCTGGCGTCCAAAGGAGGACACGACTGGCTGCCTCATTGTGCCGAATGATATGTCCGGCTAGCCAAGACGACGCTGTCTGATGACACTTGAGATGGAGGGGAGGGCACCGTAGAGGGCGGAGTTTGGAAGGTGGTCCTGTCAGGAAACATTCTGGACAGCACGCAACATCCGTGTGTAGGTACCATCGATGGACTTAGTGATCTTGCTGGTGAGGGCCCAAGACTCACACCCATAGAGGAGAATGGACTCCACGGATGTTTTAAAGATGTAAATTTTTGAGCTTTTACGGATTGCAGATTGCCAAACATTCCTCAATGAGTGGAGAGCAGACCAAGCTTGAGCCTTCCTACATTCAACATCGTGGGTCGAGTTTGTGTAGGAGCTCAGGTATTTGAAGTCATCAACTTTGTCGATCTTACTGCTATCAAGCGCTATGATGTCGCCAGCGGTGGAGGGATTGAGGTGAATGTACTTAGTTTTCTTTGCATTAAGAGAGAGACCAATGGACTTGCAACAAATTTCGACTTTGTGGAGGAGAGATTCTGCATCTCGAAGGGTGTCAGCAAGCAGACTAATGTCATCAGCATAATCTAGGTCAGAGAGGTGTTGAGCAGGATATCTACTACTTCTACGGTGAGTCAGAGTTAGACCATCAGTGTCGTTTATTGCTATCCGCAGGGCGTAGTCCAAAACTATGATGAATAGATAGGGGGCAAGTGGATCACCCTGGAGAACGCCGGTGTTGATGATATAGAAATCTTTATACTCCCTAGCAAATTGAAGCCTTTTTTTCCGATTAGCCTCACTGACAAGTGGTTTTCTTAAGGCTACACAGCTGTTTAGTCCCAATCCCTTTAGTTCCCTTCGTATTGTGTGTGGAAATGCTCTTACTTTCACTATTAAACATAGCCGTGAGTTCTAATGTTGATTTTTTACGATATGATTTCACCAAACGTTTAAGTGATCACCGATCACGATCATTCAAGATTTTTTTCCGGACCACATTTCTTCCTTGAAGATGATGGTTCACCACTATCCTTCCAGGTTTTAATAATGCGTTGGACAGTTATTAACCCAATTTTAGTAGTTTCAGCAATCTCCTTAGTTGTTTTCTTTGCTTGATGCAGGCCAATAATTTGACCCTTCTGAAACAGATTAACATCTTTTCCACGACCACAGGATATGTCTTCCGACATGGTTGTTTAAGAAATGAGAAGCTACTCACTGCATCAGTTAGGGTTAAATAACTTGTTGCCAGCTAAAACATATTAATCACTGCCGTAATTATCCAATGGAAGGCTCTTAACTATTTGCTTAGTTAAATCCAGGTGGTGACTTTTTTTTGACCAGGCAGTGTATATGTGTGTTGTGATCCCACTGATTAATATCATGTCTGAGTGGCTGTCACCGTTCGTGACGTTACCTTTGTCCGAGGAGGCAGAACGCTCCTTCCATGCATCGGTAAGCAGGCGGCCTTTATTTACACTTCTTGTCTGACGTTTTCGTGTCCTAGGGGCCCATGTGCGACCTGCTGTGGTCAGACCCGGACGACCGCGGGGGTTGGGGGATCTCCCCTCGAGGGGCCGGCTACACCTTCGGACAGGACATCTCAGAAACCTTCAACCACGCTAACGGTCTCACCCTGGTGTCCCGCGCTCACCAGCTCGTCATGGAGGTGAGCACTAGCCCATTCCAACTACTGCCTCCGCATCAGTGTTTGCCAGCAACAGTTCAGTAAAGTGTAACAGGATCACAGACCACAGCCACTGCACATTTTTCACAAATGTACATCGGAAAATAGAGAACATTTCATATCCAAATGAACAAAGTTCATGTTCTTTGTGTGTGCGCCCAATACTTTGAACAATTGACTATTACTTTGGGACTAGTGCACATAGCACATTCATACGATATGGACTTGAATAAGGTGCAACCCACAATGATTGATCAATGAGAGCAAAGTTTGGTAGGTTTTTTTGTTGCTGCTGTGTTTTGGGTGTGGTTGGCTGCTAGCTGCATTGCAGGAGTCACATCCGTTTAACAGGGATGAATAATTGAGGGGGGGCCGGTCGCTCTGCTCATATTTATAAGTGCTGCCTGTCGCCACCCTCGGGTTCTGGGCAATGGGAGGGAGTCACCCTCGGGGCTTGGATCAGGGTTCTGGGCCATGGATCCAGCAGGTTCCTCACAACTCCAGAGGATACAAGAGTGTGCAGGTCTCCATGACCTATCAGCAGGAAAAGGAGGTCTTCAGCATTGCAAATGCAAATATAGGAGTGACTTCTGAGATGAGGGTGAATTGTGTGGGATCTCTGAGCATCACCCCAATTTTGCTGGGTTACACACATTTTATATCAAAGTAAAAAGGTCCCCCCACCCAAAATACAACTAATGCAGTCACACGGATAAGGTTAAGAGCTGAAGTGCCTGCATTTTAAAGTCACTCTTAATAATAATAATAATAATAATGTTAATTTATTAATAACAATAATATTCAGTATTATTTATTATTATGAATAATATGTATTATGAGTAATAATAAAAAGTGTATGGAACAAGAGTTGGAAGAATGAAATAAGGATTTGGGGGAAATCCCCCTGTATAGCAGTCACTAAGGCTGCCCTCAGAGAAACCGTAACTGTGGGATGGTACCTTTCATACATCTAGATGAATTGACGATAAATTGCCCACAGAATAATCTTGTGACTTCATGAGCCAAGCATTAGCCCCTTTCATTAAAAGACCCATCCTGGGCATTTTCCCTGAATGCTTTCAGTGTTTGTGGCTGACAAGACGGTGACTGTTAGATACTGTACAACGTGAATGTGCTGTTGACCCCAATGTAAATGTTGCTATTGATGCTCAGGGGAACTTTTTGTTAAAAATTCCATGCAACACTGAGAATTTGTTTTCTGGCCAGTAGTGTCCTTTCTGTGGTGAGACAAATGCATTGTTGGCTGTGTTCTGCAACTGTAAACATATTTGTTTTTTTACTGGAGTAACAAATATTTCTTTCTCCTCCAGGGTTACAACTGGTGTCATGACAGAAACGTTGTCACAATTTTCAGTGCGCCAAACTACTGCTATCGTTGTGGCAACCAAGCTGCCATCATGGAACTGGACGATACTCTTAAATACTCTTTGTAAGAAGGATTTGATCTCCCTCTGGATTTCAGACAATTTTGAATTTAAACTGCTTTTACACAATCTTGAGTATTTTGGGCCATACAAAAAAAGTTGAATGCAAATGCTTTCCAAAAAATCCTTGGTCCGGAAAGCAAATAAGCAAGTAGGAATGTAAAAGTCGGAACGTAGGGGGGTCATTTCTAACACCGCTTTGTCTCCTGTTCCCACAGCCTTCAGTTTGACCCTGCGCCTCGCCGCGGAGAGCCACACGTCACCCGACGCACCCCTGACTACTTCCTATAAACGTCACATGACCTGGTGTAGGACAGCGCCAAGACAAAAAATTATAATAAAAATCGCAAAAAAAGAGATCTCGATGAACCATATATTACAAAGTGGGATCTGTTACAACATGAAAGCACTAACATGGACCAAAATGTGCCATATACACGATAAGCATTTAGTACACACATACAAATTGCCCCGTGTCTCAGTACTGAAACACCCTGTCCCATTTAGCCTTTCAGCTCAACGGTCAAACAATGCCTGCTGTATACTATTTGTAATAATGTCCTTTTTTGTTCCTAAGCTGTACATTACTGAAAGCAAAAAAAGAACAATGTGACAACTTGCTTTTTTTCAACTTCACTGGACAAATTTTACGTTTTGAGTTGGCAATGCCGGGCATGTAAAGTACTGTATTTTATAATAATGCACAAGCTTATTCCCCCCCCCCTTTACTTCACCAAACACTATACTATGTGGGAATGAATGCTTAAATGGAAGGAGAAACCTCTTCCTTTTTGGGAGTGTATGCTTTCATGTGTAAGAACGCCTTGCTTACCTTACCCCACCCCTCCTATGTCTAATCTTACTGTTTGTGTTTACTGTATCTTTTATTTTTCTGTATATTTGTCATGAAGTGATTGCATCTTCTTTGGTGTATTTGAACGAATAAAGTACTTTTGATCGTAAACTACACCAAGTATCAAGACTGGTGGTGTTTCAGGAAGACAACAAAACATTTTTTTATTTTTTTAAAACTTTATTAAAACTACTCATTGAAATTCTATAATCCAGACAAAAAACGAGAAACCCAAATACCAAAACATCCAAACCACCAATGCATTTTTACCCTTTCTAAAAAATGGTCATTAAAATGGAATGGAATGAATTAAAATCTTAAGAAATGGCACCGAAACACATTCTGGGCCACCCAGAGCATTTGGTTGCCCTGAAATTTGCACCAGGTGGATTGAATGCTGTTAAATCTAGCTCATAACGACTAGCACAACTATTTGGCAAACCACTTTGGCCATTGTCCTGAGTCACCTGCTTTCCTTGGCAAACTCGGGAATGTGATTTTGAAACCATTTGGAGGCCTGGGGAAACGCAGCGCCCTCTTCAGGTCATGGAGGGGTCCTTCTCCTCCACATTGAGCACTGTGTCCATTTTGATGCCAACGTCCTCGAGGGTCAAGTCTCTCCCCGTGTCCAGGGGTCTGCGGGGGTAGGAGGTGCAGACAGTGTAGAGCGCAGGGTGGTACCCGGTCTTCAGCAGCCAGTCCAAGAGAACCTGTGCACAGTATAGTAACAAATGTTCCTGTTCCATCCTCTCAAGAGCCAACAGTCAGTAAGCACCTATTCAGCCCCTATACTCATCACCCAATCCCCCTCCACCACTGAGAATTTGGATTCTGTCTCTCTTTAGAACCCCTGAGTAACAATGGGTGCTACTGGATTGCACTCGTCCCCTTTTACTCAACCTCCATTGCCACCATGTCGTTATTGCAGTTTAATGCAGACACACCGCCCTGATGTCACAACAGGGGCGGGGTTGTAAGTGTGATCAAATGTTCTCACAATGCTGTTAACACCTCCACTGTGAGAAAAATGCACCACAGGTTTCCGCTTGGAAAGATCAGCATGCAAAAATATATATTTTACTGGTCAAGAAAAATGGTTATAAAAAGAGCTCATTCAGGAAGGTACAGAGTCTGGCAACCTATTGTCTCAGCTTGATTCTTTGTTAAGGGGGAGTAGGGATTTTGATGCTGCATACCAATGAATTGTGAGATTTTAGGAATTTCCTCTGGACCGTTCTTCCGCTGGGACACCTCAAGGCCACTTTCACAACCTGAGAAAGGGTTCAAATGTGCACATCACCTTATGCAATGACGACAACAGAGTTTGCAGTACACCTTTATACTCTGCAACTGAATGGCACAACATTTAGTCATGCATAGTCATTATATAGTCTTCTCAGCTGTTGGTCATGGAAAACAATGGTAAGAACCTTACAAATAAGCCTAGAGTGGTTGATGAGTTGGCAGAATGTTGCTGCCACCAGAGTTTAATTAAGAAAATATCTTCTCAGATGCTTCTCAGATGCTAAGGGTGCTCCTCAGCAGATAAGTTGTTTGTGAAACAAGCATGTAACTTTGGAATGCGTCTTTATGCAATGTCATATTCACAACTAGCTACTAGTCTTGTGTTCATGCTGGCTGCAGCTCCTGAATTTGTTTCCTCCTTGACACATGATCTGTTTTGATTGAAGGCAACCAAAATGTACATTTGTACACGGCATCAATACTTCCTGCTCCATTTTAGGCATGAGAGATTGAGTGGTTTTTAGAGAGGCACACATGCTGTACAGCAGGGTTTCTCAAATCTGGCCCACGAATCCAAATTCGGTCCTGGTTTTCCTTTCGCTCAGGTAGTTAATGGAGCAATTAATGCAACTGATTGGCCAGAATGTCTTCACACCTGACTCACAGGTAAAGGAAGGGTGGAACAACAGCAGTGCTCGGCCCACAAGGACCGTGATTTGAGCAAGGCTGTTAAATGCAGGAGAGGGTGGCTTTCATATATTTCTATCAATTACCTGTGAACAGCTCATTTATTTTTCAATTACCTGGATAGACTTTCACTGTAAAGTGCTTTAAGTATCCTGAAACCGTTATATAAATGAAATCCATTATTATTATTTTCATATATTTAAGTTAAACTGAGTCTTTCCTACTATGATTCAGGAACACAAACAGAAACACATTTGTAAGAAATGTAGCCATGATTTCACAGTAGACCTGTAATGCATAAAAATACTCACCCCCTCAGCATCGTCAGCTGGCTCCTCGGGTAAAACTACAACCTGTTCAAAAAATAGATTGTTTATTCAAAAGTGAAACTGGTAAATGATGTTTTTCCCTAAAATAATGCATGGTATAATTCACTATTGGTACCTGTATTCTGGATTCAATCAACAACAGATACCTAAGCACTGCTTTAAGAAGAAATCGGTGTCTGAAATGGCTTACATCTTAGCTTGTTCTGTGAGTCTATGTTAATCAATCTGCTTCTGAATATAGCTTTCTTTTTAATGTGACAAGTTATAGAAGTATGTTTTACTTTAAAAACATCGAAAGAGATGCTGAGGATGGGCAAATGAGATTAAGCAAAAAAACCATAAGGATGTATTCTTTATTTTAGTGTAAAAATAATTATATTTAAAACGGGATTAGTAGGATATCATTTTCCTTTAATGCTATATTTGGAGGTGCCAGGAAATCAGCAGACATGGGTAATGTCCCACTCGAGCGTAGGTGCCCAAATCTGGCTTTACACAACAACAGAGATACCAGACAATTTGTTGATGAGTAAACGAATGGGAACAATGATTTCCCTTTTTAATGACAGATGTAAATTCGATATGGATTCACTCTCATCACACTCAGTGACAAACAAAAGCTCAGACACTAATCAATCCAAAAGCCATTAGCATGGAGCAGTGGGAATTTCAATAAAGATAAACCAGACAGGCAAAGCATCCCCCCACCAGCTAGCACTGGTCAGGGTCCACAGCCAAAGGACAACAATGGCTGCGTCTATTTTTGTGCGTGCGTGCGTGTGTGTGTGTACGTGTACATGTTCATGTAGTTCTGCTCGTATGTGTTTGTCTGTGTGTGGGTGTCCATGTGTCTGCATGCGTGTGTGTCCGCATGTGTGCATGCATGCTTCCCTCGTCACTGAGTTTAGGCGCAGGTTTTAACTCGCTCACCCTCTTCTTCTGGGGACGTTCAGGCTGGGGAGGGGCTCTGGTGGCGCTCTCTGGCAGCTTTCTCCTCCTCAGGGCCTGCTGATTTGGGTTTTCGTTCCCCCCTTCCTCCTGTGAGAGTGGCTCTGGCGACTCTCCCTCCTGCACATTAAAAGACAAGTTAGAGGATGTTGTGCTTACCAAATCACAACTGCAACAGGCCTGCCGTAGCGGGAGAATATGGTTTCCAGCGTAATACTAAAAATCAGTCCACTGAAAGTTCACTGCAACCAGGAGGATGCTAAAGAATGTATGTACATGTTACGGTTGGCTAAACGGCAGGTGCTTTGTTGCCAATTGACGCCACCCTGGGAACGCGTGATCAAGCAGTCTGTCAATTAAAGTGTTTTTCAGTTGCCTTCTCCCAGACCTCATCTGGCCACGCCCCCGTCTGGAGAATAAAAGGAGCAGAGCCGTGGTTTTGGAGGGGTCTTTTTGCCTTTTAAAAATGTTGGGCCGATCGGCCAAACTTGTCTTTTGAAAACCTTTTTGGTAAATGCTTTTTGAACCTGCTTGTTCATCTGTTTTCTTTAATCATCCTTTTGAGCACCTTTTGGATAGGTAGGCAAGCGTAGAATAGGGCTAGGCAGTCTACGGAAGAAAACCATTTTTGATTTGCACTGGGAGAGAGGTTAGATTTAGTTTCTTTCTAATGCTAAGGGTAGACAGACTGTTTTTGTTTGGTTTCAGTATTCCTTCGTCATCTTTGTGTGTATGTCCACTGTGTTTTGTTTGTATGTGGTAAATTAAATCCTGTATTTTGTATAGTAATCATTGACTCGGAGGGATATTTGTTTGTTACGTCCTATTTGGTTAGTCACCTGGCTATTGCAGTGCCGGTGGCTTTGCAGGTTGTAACAGTACATTGGTTATGGATTTAGGGACATAGTACAAGCATGTGGAGTTAATATCTGCATAGCATCAAAATACCTCACTCATTAATGCATGCATAGTTTGTTTTGGCATCAATTTGACTGATTGATCGATGCACAGTGTTGTGTATGCACATTGCTAGTCAGAATGGCTCTTGGGTTCAGCTGATTGGGTGATGTAACCAGTTGAATGAAAAACCTGGTGAAAATCAAGCAAGGATTAAAAAACACAGCGATATGCCCCGCTTGTCAAAAGAACAATGGCTCAATGGCATCGGAATGTTGGGAGCTGGACTGAGTCAGCACACTGTCGCCTGCTATCTGGAGTGTTTGCAGCCAGCCAGTTACTAACCTGGCAAGATCTTACGACCAAACACAGACTTCCAATGACAGGTTGCCACCTGGGAGACAAACCACAGATTTGAAAGACCCACAATCGGAAGAGCTGAGTCTTTAAGCAACACATTTTTTCCCCCATTTTCCTTTAACATTGGCTTTTGTCACTGATACTAGAGAGTGGAGCTTGTCATAATTTTTTCATGCTCTGTGTAAGTAGATGTGAGTGCATGACAGCACTGGTTAAGTCTACAGTCATCACCACAGGTTGTCAATATGAGCCAGCTTAATGTTGTTCTTCTTAATGTCGGTTTCCAAGAGGTCAGTCTCTGCTATTGTTGAACCTCAAAGTTCAGATTTTCTGACTCATCTTGAATATTCATTAAAGGGTGAGGTCAAAGATAGAACATCCATAGCTAACAAAGCAACCCAGACAGGTCTGGAGCCACAGATTCTACAAACTAACCATATTTTTAATATTGAAAGTTTGGTCTCCCTACAGTTGAAGCTGATTTATTCCAATTTCATTCACCTTATGAATATTGATGACAGGGTGTGACCAAGGATAACACTGTGGCAATAAGTGTTCTGTCCTTGGGCACACCATTTCCTGAATATTCATAGACTGTACTAGAGCACCAGAAACTTTTCAACCTCCTGTAGTTTGGAATTAGAGAGGATGGAAGGAACGTAGGAGCTGACCATCTGGTCTATAGAATCTGTGCTCAAATTTACGGCAAAAATGTCTCATTAATATCCAGAATTTACTTGAAAAAAGGTTTTTAAATACATGTACAATTTTTTAAATCAGTGGTTTTCAACCTCGGCCCTGGGAGCCAACTGTGTATGCTGGTTTTTATTCCAACTACAAATTAAATTCTTGAAGTATAACGAGCTGATAAATTGTTTTTAATTAGACTTTTAATGTCCTGTGAGGGATTATTTACCCTCTTAAGGCCACATTATGTCAGAAACAGATATTCAGGTTACAAAGAATGAATGTTTGATATTCAATTAAGGACTTCTAATCAGTCAGATTAGCTCTCAGCTTTCATTTTCTGTAATGTGCTATGGCAAATTGAATTGAGAGAATACATTTGTACAATACGTTTCAATTGATTTATTGACAGACCTACAGCTGAAATCAGCTGCACTGGTTGGTCTGAGCACAGGTGAGAATGCAACAGGTGTGAAAGTCAGCTCTGCTGTCTTGTGATCAGAATGCTGACTCATCAGTAAAAAGTTCCTCACTCCAAGGGGCTGCCTGCTAATGCAATGGGTTTCATTGTAGTGACACGCTTCACGGCCTGGCACTGAATCCTAACTGTGACATTAGCGCCACAAAGGGAGGCTGGCATCTATCGGCTGGGCCCTTATCATTATGACTCCTCTGGCCAATTGGGTGCCTGCATTTTTCATGTGCCAACTGCATGCTAGCAGCATGCACTTCTGAGGAGAGCGTGTGCCTGTCTGCACTCTCCAAAACTGATAGAGGACGTTGCAGCATTGAGACAAAGACTGGGCATTATGAATTGGGAGATTTTTTTTTGAATCACGGATAATACTTTTAAAAAAAAATTGTTTTATAAAGCTCCTCACCCCGAGCGGCTGGCCCTCTGTCAGTTTCCAGGCCGCCCCTGTCATGCGGTAGAAACGCTCTTCCCTCTTCTTCAGCTTGGACTCCTCCCGAGGCTTCAGCACAGACTCCTGATAAGAGTTTGCCTTAAGGGAGGACAAAAGCAGCCACACAAAAATCAACACTGACCCCCAAGGAACAAAAGCTGGGAAGAACACTTGTAAGAGACCAGTAAATATATAGAACCACATGACCTTTGTTTTGTTATGACTATTCTAGCCTGCTTACATCCACTTGTCTTGTTATTTCCATATTGGGCCGACGAAGGCTTTTCCAGAATATTCCCATATTGGTCTGGTCACCCTCTGTTCTGGTTAATTACAATTTTTGCAACTTCTTTCCTTCTGCAATTTCTCACTTCACTCTAAGCCAACCATTACTGCTGCATATGTAAAACACAGGGCCAAAGCATGTGTACAATTTACCTATCAAATATTCAGGTTGAGTGGAAAATTACAGGCTACTAAGGTTGAGAATCAGAATCAGATTGAGAATCAGTCCTCTATTAAAGGCTGAGATGCCCTCCTAGGCCCTTAGCAGGTAATGGATGTCCTAAATCATACAAAAACTCTCCCTGAAGTGATTTGATTCTGAGGATTTATGCACGCATATGAGATGCACGGCGTATCGGCTATGACACTTGTGCAACTCCACCTGCGGCCGTACTGCTAGGAAAGCGCATCGCGTTGACTAGCAGGGTCATTTCATATTGTTGGAGCACATCCTACATTCTGTGCCACCAAGAGGCTTTACAATGTACAAGTGCTTCCCCTGGGAGAAAACACCAAGCCATTGCAGGAACATTGATACAATGTTGTGTTTCATGCTCATAGGCATTACGAAAGCATGCTAGATGATGGTCCCACAAGCTTCTCCTATCAGGATGGAACCACAAGTTTGCAGAGTTTTCAGAATATTCAGACTTTCCTGGGGCAAGCGGGCTTACATTTTTCATTCCACACATATCTTACAAGCATTCAAAGCAGAAAAGATCATGTCCATGTGTTACACAATCTTGCTCCAGACTTCCTCCTTCCTCCTTCATACACATTACCTTCTCAGAGTGTTTGTCTTGTTGTTCTTTCCTGGCCAACTCACGTTTCTGTTTCATCTCCTCGTCAGGAACTTTAAAAACATCAAAAGACGTATTCACTTGTGGTTCATGAGAGCAGTGCAGGTCACACACCAAACTTTTGCCGTTTTCACAACGAGATGGATCTTAATGGGTTCACTAAGCCAACGCAGTCATTTTCACAATTCCTCATACTCAACATGCATTATGATCGAAAAGCTGGACCTAGACATTTTATGTTATAATGTACTGCCGTTGCATTGTCATTGTAATAGCTTACAATATATAATGTACATATATAATTTATGTGATTACACATTCACAATAGAAGGTGACTGGACACAAGCCAAAGACAGGCCACATCCGATTTCAAATACTTAAACATTCAAATGCCCAGGTTTGTAAGATAGTTATACTTCACCTACCTTCCCTGTGATCAGGAGGAGGCGAGGGAGAGGGGGGTCTCAACCAGGGATATAATATTGACACCAGCCAGCTAGACAGGCCCAATAGGAACAGACCACGGCCAGCCAGCAGCAGGGCACCCTTCACTCCTGCGAGAGAACATTTCAGTAAATTCACTGCAGTATTTCATAGTTATGGCTTACTAGCAATCAGAGAGCTCCAAAGTTCGCGGTGAAACTAGTGGAACTGTGGTATTTCTCTCGTAACCATTTGTAGCTGGCAACACAACCAAGTGCTGACAGTAGGTTCCAATGCAAGTTATATCATTATATCCTAATTATTGAGGTAACACGGACAGGACACAGAAACACAAATAGGTATTGTGCTCGTATTATATTAGCCATGTCTGAATATGAACTACTCCACCGCTTTCACATCTTACTTAATGGTCCTGTGATCACAATTCACCAACCAACATTAGCTACTGGCACGTTCCCCCACCATTATGGGCAGTACTAGCCAACGTTAGCTAGGTTGCTAGCTAGCTAGCCTGCTTGTTAGCATAACTGACTGACTAGCTAGCTAACGTTAGCCAACTACAATGTGGTAACGCTCAATTATTTTCTACACAGAGGAGCTAAAGTTAATGTTAGCTAATGAACAAAGAGTAATGGCATTGGATTGCAAACTAGCTGATAATTAGCGAATGAGAGCTTGCTGGCTAACTATCCACACAATGCATAGCAAACGTATGAAATATTAACGTAACCATTAGAAACATGTTTTTTCTCGTTTGACATATGTCATATATTAGCAATTTAATTAAGTCATTATTGCCTTCCAATGTTTGCAGTGTTTTAGGAGTTCCTATATTCGCGAAAGCAAGCAGTCATCTATTTAGCTAACGTAAACGTTACCCATGTTGGAATTTTTCACTGATGCCAAACAAAAAAGTGAGAGGGACAGAATCCCGAAGAGCACGATGGTCTTTGAAGCAGTCATTTCTTTTGTTCGTATCGATACCGCTTAACTAACATGTCAAAACATTAATCTCTGCAAGGAGCTAACTATCATTAGCAAGCCAGCTAACGAAATGTATTTACGTTCTCTTCCTGGTTGGGACACACCCACTTGCTTTGCGTGGCAGGGAAGACAAAATTGAGGAGGTAATGTCCCAGTCACGCGTGTTCTTTTTATTTCCATAATTCGAATGGGTTACTGATGTAGTACTAGTACTAATACTTAATGTGAACGCGAATTGTGGAATTTGAGGGGGAAAACTATATAAATGATTCAGAAACAAGTTCTGTTAGTACTTATGTTACTGAAGTTTATGCGTTTGATGACATTTGTTTGTTAAATGTTAGTCAAATGAACATAAACACACACGCAAACATACACTCCACTCTCCATGACCTTCTATGTCATACCAGTCCTACGTCACTACTCATCTCTATACTCTAATGTAGCATCTCAATCAATACCTCACACTAACGGGTTTTATTAATTTAGTAAACCTTTAGTTAGCCAAAATGTGTCTCCAATGATTAAATACACTTCTGTGAGATTCAACATTTCTGTTTAACACCAAGCAATATAATCTATTACAACTAATGCAAGCTAATTTAAGTGACTGAAGTAACAGTAATGCAATTGCACCAGTAATGTAATTGAAAAAGCTGTTTATAATTTACTGGAATATTGTATGTGAATCAATATTTACAATAGTAATGATGCAATGTCTATTACATGGTATATTTGTCAAAAAGTATAAAGATTTTTGTATTACAAAAAAGTACAAATTCCATTGAATATCAATTACAGACCATTATACATTAATTCACACTCAATAAATTGATAACTAAATAGCTTCATCCATGTCCAGTATGCCTCTCATTTTATAAGCAATCAATCAAAATATGATATCACTATATTACAAAGACAAATTGATTGTTTTTTCAAAGGAAACATCCACAGTTTCATAACTTCAGGGGCTTTGGGTTCTCCCAAGGAAATTCCTCTCTTCCAAAGTGTCCATAACAGGCTGTTTTCTGGTAGATGGGTTTTTTCAAACCAAGCTCCCTGTGAAAGCATGAAGACAGCATGATAATGTTCTGAGAAAACAAACTGTCTTATGAGGGTGCTAATGTCATTGACACGTACAACATTCAAATGTCATCAACACCCACAGGTGCAAAAGTTATTTTAAAAAGGTGTTAAACAGTTTGCATTCAATGTCGTCACTCTCTGAAGTTAATACGGGGGGATGGGGGGGGGAGTAAACTGCCAAAAATCCAGCAAAGTAAATTAGTAAGTGGTGTGACGATAATGGAATTGACAGGTTCCCATCAATGAAACCTTAACAAAGAGAAAATGTCTCTTACAAGCAATACCTCAACAGAGACTGTTTATTGCTCAAGAGGCCACGAGGAAACTGCCTGGAATGTAGTTTACACCCAGATAGTATCTAGATTCAGGAACACCAGAACACTGTGTATAAACAGCTAATTGTACAGCTTCACTGTAAAGTCTTGAGAGTCAGATATTAATTGATGACAATGCATTTATTTACATTCCTTTCAAATGTTGGCATTTGCCCCTTTTTATTTTTGTGGTCATGCACAAACCTTTAGCCAATCATAGTTGAATGAGTCAAGATTACACCACGAGGAAGCTCAGCAATCTAGATATCCCAGAGTAAACGAACCAATGGTGATATTGTAATAAGACTCATGATGTCATGCCTCGTAGGCTCTTTCTCATTGGTTACATCAATATTAATGGTGGCCCCAATGAACTGAAAGAACACAGCAATCAAGCAATTATCTTATCAGATGTTCCTATCAAATCAGCCACTGTACACTGTAATACAATGTGAATGAATATATCACAAGTCAATAACATCTATTTGCAATTACTATGTCAAAATGTATAAAACAACACTGACATGCTAATAGCCATGTCAGTTGAGTTTTTGACTTGGTCATTGGCGTAGTGTGGTTGTAACCAAGTCAACAAATCTTTTATTTTTCAGTTATGGTTAACCAATTACACAATACCCCAAAACATTTTGGTAATACTGAAAGGGTCTATTTAAAATTGAGTGACAGAACACCAAACAAACTGTACAATGTCATTGAGCATGAGAAATTCTGAGACCACTCCTCTAGAAAATGAATTTAATTGTTTGTTGAATACGACTCGGCTTATTTGACCATACTCAGTTGAATCTAGCATTTATTATTACACGGTTAATGACTGTAAGCATGTCTCGTAGTATGTTTGTATTACTACTGCACTTTATATCCTTGATGAAAGCATGCATGTACATCATTTTGTTGGTTGCACTGGATAATTTGCCAAATGACTACACTGTAATGCAATGTAATTTCACAAAAAAAGCATAAGAAAGATTTAGACTGACCTCAAAATGACTCCTGGCCGCAGGTCAAAGTTATTCTGCACAATTTGCAGCAGCTCGTCTTCGTCCATGGTAGACGTGCCGTAGTGGAAGACAGAGATGGACAGGGGGTGGCTCACACTAATAGCGTAGGATATCTAAAACATAACAGGGAAAAGGGGGTTTTCAGATCGATTATCAGAATTCAGAACCATTGTGAAATACACTTGGTCTTTGTGTATTTCGGTTGTATATTTATCGGTTATAAAATTATAATTTTTCCCAATAACAGCAAAATAGGCAGTGGAAAGAATGTGGTCACGGTGCCAATATACATGCAATCAGTAATGGAGAGCACTCATATACACACTCATATAAGAAATATTTATTTATTAGTTAGTTAGTTATTAGTTTGGGTATAGAAATAAAACAATGCAGAGCTACTCACAAGAACGCATCTTGTGCAGATACAGCCATTTCAATTGTCTTTGCTCTGTATTTTATTTATTTTTTCCCCCTCATTATTTATTTCATTGTTTTTTGTGTCGATTTTCCTCAGTGCTGCAAAGTTATTTTGGGACATCAGGCAAACTGAGACAGCGACTGTGTACTCAGCCATCATGTGTATATTCATAACAGATTTTATACATGAAATTCTATTAATCACATTGCATTTTCTATATCCTATATTTATGCTGGACTCACTTCAAAAAAAACGTTTTTACATACAAAACATGTTTTATATACTTTCTAAAGCCATACAGCATGCAAATATACTATTTACTGTGGGCATGGTGCCTCCACATGCTACTACTGTTTAAGATCGGGGGTTCCCAAACTTGTACCCCATGTAGTCTTCATGGCATGTAGAGCTATTTCTGACTGGGTTTTAGATGGGTAAATGTGAACTTTAGAGGGAAAGTCATCCCTCAATAGACATTAAAAGTGTCTAATTAAGAACAATTCGCAGTTGAATTTCAGGGGTTACAATTATGGTTGGAACAAAAAACTGCATACACAGTGATTTGAGAACCCTTGCCCTAAACAGTCAGATGTTTATGAGTTAGATGATTCTCCAGTATGTGTCAGAGAACTGAGGATTTGAGCTGTCAGTATCTCACCTGGACCAGGACTCTCCTGCAAAGCTTAGCCTTAACAAGGGACTTGGCAACCCAGCGGGCCGCATAAGCCCCAGAGCGGTCCACTTTGGAGCAGTCTTTCCCAGAGAAGGCCCCTCCTCCATGGCCACCCCAGCCACCATAGGTGTCCACAATGATCTTCCGGCCTGTAAGCCCTGCATCGCTCTGATGAGACAGCAAAAAAATGAGTTGTCATTGTAAGCCTATTTTCCGAGTCCCAAACCTGCTTCATCTTCAGAACCCACCGTCCACCCATCCGAGCCTGCTACCCCACGCTAAGACCACCACCTCCAGCTGCCTTGAATTTAATCAAGTCCTTAACTATTTTGCATATTGACTCATTGAAGTGATGGCTATCGATGCAATGCTTTCCATTCCACTCCATCTTCAAATGAGTCAAGTCTCTAATTGTTTTGCATATGGACTCATTGACCACTGTTGGTCATTACAAACTCAGACCCTGAGGCGGCCAGAGGAGGATGGGCTCCCACTCTTGAATCTGGTTCCTCCTAAGGTTTCTTCCCATTTGTTCCACCAAGGAGCTTTCCCTTACCACAGTTGGCCTAGGCTTGGCATTGTGGGGGTTCAAGTCAGGGTCTGCTGTAAAGTGTATTGTGACAAAGGTTTTGTAAAATGCACTATACAAATACATTTTGATTGATTGATTGATTGAAGCTGACAGTCTCAACCTGTGAGTTAATGTGACGCATGGCAAGAGCCTGTTCTATTCTTTAATGCCAGTGAGATCACACTTTTTTAACATAAGGTACCTTTGCATGAAACAGGCTGAAAAGGCAATACCTTTCATTGATTTGTTCATTCATTCATTCAATATCAATAACATACACATTGGTATATCATATAAAGAAACCCTGTCATTACAAAAACGTTTTTGTGCTCCTGTGTGTGACACAGCAATGAACAGATTCAATTTCGCCTCACCTGTGGACCCCCCAAGATGAATTTCCCACTGGGCAGAAGGTGATAGATGGTCTGGTCATCTAGGTACCTGGCTGGGATCACAGCTCGGATCACCTTGTCCATCAGCTCTCTACGGATCTCCTGCAGGGTGATGTCAGGGCTGTGCTGCACAGAGATGACCACGGTGTGGACACGCAATGGCTCCATGGCACCCATGTTGTCCCGGTACTGCACTGTGACCTGTTAACAGAGATCTAGCATGGTCATTATAAGCGGTCTCTCGCATGGGTAATATTTACTAATACTAAGTGCTTTATTACCCTGTCTTTAACAAAAATAATTGTAAATAATTATTAATAAAATTAATGATTTCAATGTTGTAAGTGAAGCCTTATACATTACTATATATCCATTGCAGTAAAGTGAATAGACTGAATGAACCTGTAGCAAACCTTTAATTAACCGGTGTGCAAAAAGCACACAAAAAAAAATGATTTACCTTAATAGAATGTGCTTTTGGTTTGTTACGTTCTAAAGATGTACTTTAAACTGACATGGTCATGAAATAGTCTCAGTCAGTCCCTTTTGTTGCATCACACCCTATAAGTAATGCCCCGCTCCTCTTTCCTTTAATATAGGACAAAATAGAGAATTGTGTTGCGTGAAAGTTCTGGGTTTTTCTAATCATTGGTACAGAGGACCAATCATTTTCTATCAAGAATTCCCAAGCACATAAAATTACCTGTGTCTTAGAGTCCGGTCTTATCCAGGGACACACTCCATTACAAAAAAGCTCCTTAATCTTGGCATTGAGCTTATGAGAAAGGAGAATGGTCAATGGCATGCATTCCTCCGTCTCATCAGTGGCGTAGCCAAACATCAGACCCTGCGGGAAAAGACAAGATTTCCTCACTTGGTCAAGGTTACATTGCAGCATAAGGTTCACGCTTAATTAGTTTTTTTAGATGCTGACTGCTAAATCTAAAGGGTAGGTCCTGTGTTCCTTGAATACTGACTAAATGCGACTCATTACCACAAAATTCTCTAATTGAGCTAGTGGTCTCGTGTGACCATGTGACAGAGGTAAAACCTTAACCATGTACCTGGTCACCAGCACCGATATCATCCTCATTCCTACCCCCAAACACACAGTCAGAGATCTCTGGGCACTGGGGTTCAAGGGCCAGAAGAACATTGCAGATCTTATAATCAAAACCTGCAGGAGAGAGCAGAACTATATCAGTCTGCAAATTAATTTGGTGTAAATATATATGTAATTTATTCACAAATAATAATACATTTAAAAATGTCAATAATAAGAAGGTCCCTAAAAACGCTCTAACATGTTCTGGTCAGATAATGGCCTTGCACAAGGTGAATGTATTGAGGAGTAAGTTATATAAACAAAATATGAGTTAGCTATAACTTGTTATTTGTTTGAAATAAATGCTAAATTTAGTAAATGTTAAGTTCTGAATCTTAACCCCCAAATGGATAGAACCAGTCCGACATATCTATCAGACACATGTAGTGCAAAACTATTCAAGAAATAATCATCAAGTTTGTATTTCTTATACGTTACCTTTGGAGGAATCATCATATCCAATACTTTTAATGGTGTTTCGAACCACGGCCTGCAAATCCACATTTGCTTTAGATGTGACTTCTCCACAAAGTAAGATCATTCCTGTCTTCGCCACACACTCTGAAGAAACAATTTAAAATAAATTACTCTTCCATTCATCACAGAGCTGGTCAAAGAACACTTCAGGGGTTTAAAATCCACACTTTATATCGTCTGAACCTTCACATAATTTCACTGATGCCAAAGGCCAAGTTCTACAAAGCAGTTTTTTCCAAACATTATTCCCAATGCAGATTTGCAACATTAAACCAGCATTTAGAGACAGATTTGAGACCCAAAACCAGCAGCAGGTCAATTTGCTGGATCAGTTTCACATATGTGCTCTCTGGCAAAATAATAAAGATTAGCTAGTTAAGTTATCTGGGAGGATAATACTGCAAGCCACGTGATTACAATCAAAGGTTAAGACTCCCTTCTCCTAAGGAAATGCTTGTGGTAAAAAAAGACCCTGTATCACAGAGCCTCCAATGCTAACGGCTCTGACTTAAGCCCCTATCAGACCGACCACGCATATGCACAAACAGCCGTTCAACTTTCCGTGAGGACAAGCTCAGAGAATGTTGCATCTCAAAATAAGTTGGGCGGTCTTAACCGTCAGACAGAAAGCAGTGTCCACAGATAACTTTCTATCGAACCGCTATTTGACAATTCTGACCAGATATGAGCACATAGTTGAGCTAGCTAAGATCAGTGCTATATTTTGAAATAAACCTAAAAATAGATATTATTACAAGAATATGCATCTAACTTTCAAGACTTCTACGGGTAGACTGTCTACCATCTTGTTAAGATATTTCTTGCTTCACAATTTCGGCACTAATTAGTCGGTCACGTCCATGTCAAATTATTTGAACTTTGATGAGCCGCATGGCTATACATTCAGCTCATGCACTTTTGCGCATTTCTTACAATGAAGGGCAAGCCGCGACTGCGCAATTGCACTTTTGGTGTGAAAGATCCATTAGTCAACTATAGCATTGAGCACAGGCCTGCTGCTCTTCCACTAGAAAGGCCTGCAGGTTGCCTGAGGAAGTTGAGAGCCTATGATATGTATAAGCTTCTGGTTATGACCAAAACACACCACAGTAGCCTTAGGATCTCAAGACCCAGAAGATTCTACATGTCCCCACTAACTACAAGCATACTAATCCACATACCCAGCAATGAGATGATTACAGAGAGACAGGTCAAATCTTGTGACTGAGTGACTGAATACCAAATAACTACGCTAAACTTTTGTTTTTTCTGAAATAATTGCTAATTTGTATAGAAGGGCACCCAGTACATCTCACAATCCTACAAATTCTACCCTGCCGAAAATAAAACGGGTGTAAAAGACCATGTTTTGGTTTTTTTAAAATTTTAAATAATGGGTTTTCAGAGAACTTACCGCAAGCCACTTTGGACTCGGGGTCCTGAGCCAGGTAGGCGTCAAGCACAGCATCACTAATTTGGTCACACATTTTATCTAATGGAGGAAAAAAAACATGCAATTACCATGAAATGGTACACCCATTCACAATTAACATGTATATTATGCGTTATAAAGTTCATTCCTATTTTCTATTATGCCTACCAATTATTAAAATCAAAAAGGAATATGGATGATGACTGTATTCTATGTGTATTGTGTGTATATCAGTAGCCACAGACCTTTTGTGACTCAACTACTAGGTCACTACATTTTGTCACCTGTCCAAATCCTTCTATGGAAAGCAGTTATATACTGTTTGATAATGGGTAAAATAACGGATTTAATATATAACATGATATATGCATCATGTGCGGTTCAATCATATTTTATTAGGGCCATTTATTTTATGGTGCTGAACTTTGTATCATGTGACAAATGTACTATTATGCAATAATAGTAAAACTAACGTATATCAATATGGGATACTGTATGGATCATTAATTTGTGGCTCCGCGAATTAAAAAAGTTTTGCGTTAGCACATTTTCAAAGCAACAATAGTACATAAGACAGGCCTGCACAGAAACAACGCCTATTCGCATTAATAGCAAGCAAAGCCGTTGCTTAATATGAAAATACATTTAGGTATTGCAGCTGGATAGCGACTAAAGATTTAGACATGTCATGACATGACCCACTCGAGAAATAGATCTGGCTTTAAGATATATGCTATGTCAAGTGCATGACAAATATAAATAAAACATCGTTAAGTTTTTGTTTCTGAACAATAATATTTGTAAGCGTATTTGAATGGGTCTGGTCTGCACGCGGCTTCGGAGCATGCTTGTTATGCGGCTAGCAAGAGCATGTGAACAGGGACAAACAATGCTTGGAGGTTTGCGGCCTCGTCAAATATAAAACTAACTTTACCGCGGACACCAGTCGGAGTTAAACCTTAAGTATTATGCTACATTACTTTGACACATGTCATGCATTGGTAAATATTGGCCATTCATTAAAGAGAGTTGGTTAGCGAGGTTTGCATGTTGTCAAACTATAGCAAGCTCGCTATCGGCAGTATAGTTTCATAAACAAATAGCTCGCCCAAAACTTTTAACGATTAAAGAAATATTACTGACCCGAATGTCCTTCTCCGACTGATTCCGATGTGAACAGGAATGTTCTCCCGTTGGACTTGCTGGACGCGCTGGTGTTCATCTTGCTACAAATGCTTCCACACGGAATATAAATCGACCCCGTCTGAACCAGTCAAAGCAGGGTAGCCATATCAGATTGCGAGCTAGCGGACAATGGACTCCCTTCAGTTTATTACGTAAGTAGCTCATCAGTGCACAGTTTAGCATAGTACCAATTACATTTCACAGCCTCATTCTGTGCACAATACACTGCAAATGTCAGTGACGTTACAGTGTCTCGAGACATCCCAAACTTGCTCGTTTGTATTTATGTATGTATATTATACTGGTATACACAATATGCCAAAAAGTTTTTTCTAGAATACAAATGTATGGATTAACAATGTGCAATTTAATTGCTCCCGAATGATGGCATGCTTTGAGAAAACTTCTGGTTTGTAACGTTAGCTGATCAAAGTTGCTGCCAATTCTCGGTAAAAACCTTTTTAATAACATTACTTATTTCAAAATATATAAAAATGCTGTCTCTATTGTACTGTTTAATTAGCAGGTGACCTAATCAAACATGCTCAGGCAAGGGGCTGTATCATATTAGACAATAGTCATACTTTTCTTTTTATAGTTGGAGCCTTTCAGGTAAAATAAGTAGATGGGTCAGTCTTTTGCATCAGGGAATGGTCTGGAATATATGGTAAACATGATACCATTCACATTTTTTTTAAACAGGGAAGTTCTCCAAGACAGCAGCAGACATGTCAGTTACGTAGCTAATGCCTTTCCACTCCCACTGATACCCAATGGATTGATGTCTGGCAATTAAGAGGGGCATGGGAAATCGGTGACGTCATTTTCACCAGGGACTCAGTATACTCAGAATTTATGCATTTTAGAAAGAGAATTCGTTTTCAACTACATTTCAACATTCAGATAGATATCTTTATATTTTTGGCACAAGCAGCCTTGTTGAGCTTTTTTTCTGATCATGACATGCATTATGAGGAATAAAAAGCTTAATGTCTTATTGGATAGTTCCTATCTGACAAAAAGTGGTATTATTGGCACACAGCTTGTATCTGGTGAACATCTACTGGTGTGCAAAATTTTCAAGGGAGAGATTGAATTTCAGTTATATTAAACCTGGTTAATCTTTTTCCTCATATTGCACACAATGAAGAATAAACAGCTTAACAAATGTGGGTCCAATCCCTTTGGCAATATACTCAATATTTGGGATGTGGTTATAGCATGAGAACATGTACTAATGTGCAACATTTCTGGTGGATGGCTTGAATTTTAGATGGACTTGACTTGGTAAGCTTTATGCCTGTTGCCTTTCCCAGCACAAAATAAATGTTTTTCCATAGGGTATCCCATCCATTTCCCTTCAGGCTTTATTTTACAACCATGACCCATGTTGAACTCAGTTTGCCATGGCTATCTTGCTTTGATTTTCAAAGCAAGTCTGGGCAACATGTTTTTGCTTGTTTTTTAGCAAGTGCTTTTGGTGAATTAATATGTTATAAGATATTTTTGCACACACATTATCAATAAGAAACCCCCCCCCCTTACCATCCCACATCACACCTTCAAAGTCAGAGTTCACTGGTTGCAACCAAGCTGATTATTTTCATACTCATCATATCATACTCAAACTACAGCATGCTTGGATAGACATGATGAGAGGACTGCCAGGAAGAGATCTGCATGTTTCACACACTATGTCATGTAATACGTGAGCCCTCACACTTTGCATAAATATGGTGGGCCTATGTGCTCTGGTGTTTCTGGTTTTGGTCCACTACTATGTGCTGTATTGGGAAACCCTTGGGACTGGGACATGGGTGAGAGTGTTTAAAATAAGTAAAATGTGCATATATGGGTCTGTCACAGGTGGTCTTTGCTGGCCTTTCTATAACAGACAACAAAATACTCAAAAGTAATTGAAATACGTATTTTAAATACAAGTAACAGAAATACTGCCCATCTCTGGTTAAATGAATGAAATCAGGGTTACCTGTTGAGAAACAGGTAGCATAATAACTTGGACAGTAAACAGTTCAAAGACCGAAAATACATTGGTCAGAATTTCTAGATTGGTTGGTTTCTGATTGGTCAACCCGAGTTGTGGTTCATGCATATGTACTGAAATGTGGGAGGGAGGGAGACTATGTGTATGACCATGTCCTTATCACACAGGGGGGATTATTTTAGCCTTACATGCTTCATTTCCTTCAATGTCTTGGAAGACTATGAGAAGGCATGCATTGTAATTTTGAAATCAAGTGCAATCAGTGGTCAGACTGTGCAGAACCCACCCTTACTGCGCATGCCAACCACAAGGCATGCCATATGCTACCTAAAGAGTGAGTCACCTTAAACCCATAAACCCCTAGCAAGGAGAGTGGTCGTATTCTATCTATGAAGCGGAACACTGGGGTAATTCTTCACTCAGTATGATCTACGCATGCCGGAAACAGATGCAGGAAGTGATCTTGCAGGTTTTTATTGTCTCCAGATCAGCAGGACCTTTGTCAACAGCACTCTGATAAAGAGAATGCCCTTTGCCCGGCTGTATGAGCTCAGCACTGACCTGAATCAGGTGCTGAGGCCATTACATACTAGGTTAGAACAGAGATAACAGACATGTAAGTGGCCAATGAGTGGCCTCGGGTACTGCAGCTGTGGTTAATGTGTGACCCAATAGGGCGGGGTAGACATTGCAGGAAACTTGTGCTGAATTGTCTGTACCTGTTTATTCAGACCAATGTCTTAGCTTGTAGCCACTGCAGACCTTCTGCTTCATACTTTGACGATGGTAATAAGCTTGAGAATATCCTTGTGAAACATTAACATTCAGCTTGATAGTTTGCTGTTTGTCGGTTCAGCATACAGTGGAGGCAACTGGCATTATTAACATGGTAAGTGTAGGGCTTTTTAACTTTCGAACGTTTAAAAAAGGGAAGTATGCAGCAGTCTGTTGACTTTTTGGGGGAACGCAAAGGATCCGTTTAAAATGTTTGCATTGTGGTAAGTGCTGGTATTTAAAGGGACAGTAACCAGGAACAGAACAGTGTCTAAAACCACTACAGTGATAGAAAGACAGTAATAGCGCACTATAACAAGAATTTGAAGAATTCTCATCTGAATTGAAACCCTGACGTGAAACTTGGGCATAGAATGTATTTAAAAATGTATTCAAAAGTATTTTAGCATTCAGGAACCTGAAAATTTTGTTCCTGCATGCTAGGTAGGAATGCTAAGTTAGAAGTAGGAAATACTTAAAACTTTGTAAAAGAAAGAAGGAACCCATGTTGCTTCTACAGGAAATGAAATTAACGTTTATATTCTTCAAAGGGGACAAGTTACAAATGCTAATTGTAAAGGGTTAAATATGTACTCTCTCTATGGCATATAAACAGTTTGGATAAGAACCTCAACAAAGGAACTTACAGTACAGCACAGTGTCAGTGGTTAACAGAGGTGAGTGAGTAAATGTCAATAAAATGTTAAATAGGGAATGTTAAGGGCCACTGATAAGAGAACTGTTACTTGCTCTACAAAGAAATGCCATTTGAGAGCACAGTAACACAGCTAAAATATGTCTGTACTAAAGGACAGCTCTACAAATATAATACATCATGCTTATACAGTCTGTCAATAATGTAGATGGATGATGATACTGGAGGGATCTCACTATCCAAAGTGCAATAATTAAAAGATATATGAGTACGATATCTCACTGTCCTGGAGTCAGTCACTCAGAGGGCGTTTAACATTTCTAAGTATACATGTGATGCTGATAACACCATCATGGTGCAGCCTAAGTTTAGTGTGGGATGTTTTGTTATGCACAAAAACATTATATTAAATTCATTTGTTAATTGGTTGTTAACTTGTTATATATTTAATGTAAATGCCCATCCAAAATCCACCCTGCTGTTCCTTACATTTACATTTACATTTGACATTTTAAGCATTTAGCAGATGCTCTTATCCAGAGCGACT
Organism: Aldrovandia affinis; assembly: GCA_029706075.1. Classification (NCBI taxonomy): domain Eukaryota; kingdom Metazoa; phylum Chordata; class Actinopteri; order Notacanthiformes; family Halosauridae; genus Aldrovandia; species Aldrovandia affinis. The sequence goes on along the minus strand of JAINUG010000067.1, from coordinate 1,037,632 downwards.
TACAAGATGTGCATTAATACATGGTAGGAACAATCATAGTTCGCGCAAGAGATCAGGGCAGTAATACAGTGATAGACATTGTTGTAGGAAGCTGCATACCATACCTGTAACACTGGGAAGGAAAAGGTTAGTATTTTTATTATTATAAAAATAAAATTTTTTTAAGTATGTTCCTTCATACTGGTGTTTGCATAGTACCAACCTTTTGAAAGGGATATTCTTTCTAATACTTTCAGACTGTGTCTGGTATTGTCAGTTTTTGGTTTCATGTACAATTCATCTGCTCCCCTTGTTACTGACTCTTCATTTCCAACCCAGAATCTTTCTTTGACTGGAAGGGATATGGTGATTTTTTTTAATGGATTGCTAACCTCTCCTATAGGCTGACATCAGTGCTCAACCAGCAGCTCCAACCAAGCTCAACCAAGTTCAGAATCAAGTCAATGATGTCCAAGTAATCCTGAAAGACAACATCAACAAAGTCCTGGAGAGAGGAGAGAAATTAGATGATCTGATTGATAAAACCGATGACCTCCAGGCAACTGTGAGTCTACAAATACAAGCCTTCTTTCCTTTCCTTTGTCTCCTGGCTGTCTGACATAAAAAAGCTTAATACATTTTTTTTTCAAACACACATTTTTATCAATGAAGCTATGTATGATAGCCTACCCTGTTCCTCAAGTGACACAGACATGGGCCGTTTTAAACCAGCAAGAATTGTGTGGCTTGAACTTGTGTTCCTTTGAAAGAATTGGTTCCTATAACTTGTTTTGTTGATGCATCCTTTGCTTAAAAAAAACATACGGAAGAAAAGTTACTCTGGGACCAGGTTGATGGTAGAAATCAGTTGCATTATCAGTCAGATAATTTCTTATGTGTCAACAGAGAGTAGCTTAAAGCCGTCAAATTGGATTTAAAATGTGCCTGTTTTGGAATGGATACATTTGTATTTTTCTGACTTTTAGATTTCTGAAATCTGTCTGAACTCTGATCTACATTCCTGCTTCTTCTGACCTCTTTTCATCTTTATTCCATGAGGTTCCAGTTGGTAACAGGATGTTCCAACACAGATGCTCTATAGTAATCAGATGGTCAGCTCCTGTGTTCCTTCTGGCCTCTTGTGCTCTAGGAGGTTCCATTTGGTAACAGGAGTTTATTATTCATAACTGTTAGAGTTTATGAATAATAAAGAAGAGGTGTGCCCTTGGTCATGAATATTCAAAAGATTCAGCAAATCGGAAAATTTCAGTCTCAACGATAGACAAGACTTTCAATATTAAAAATACGGACCATCTGGTTAGTCAGTAGAATCTGTGGTTCTTGTCTGCGTTGCTTTGTTAGCTATGAATGTTCTGTCTTTGACTATACCATTTAATTAATATTGATAATAAATCTGAACTTTGAGGTTCAACAATAGCAGAGACAGAACTGTCAACATGAATCAAAAGCAACATTAACCTGACCATCTGGTTAGTATTTGCAACCTGTGGTGATGACCCTAGACTAAACCAGTGCTGTCGTGCACTCACAACTTCTTACACAGAGCGTAAAAAATGACAAGTTCCATGTTCTGGCCGCCAGTGACAAAGCCACAATTTGAAAACTATAAATACTATCCTGTTCTTTTCCAGGCGGATTCCTTCCAGAAAACATCCACACGGGTGGCCCGAAAATACTGGTGGAAAAACATGAAGATGATGATAATAATAGGTGTGATTGTGGTGATCATCATTGTCCTTATCGGTCTGTTTGCCGGCGGTGTCATTTAACTTTCAGGCCATCCAAGGTCATAGCCAATTATGCATTTTCACTCTTTACAAATGTAAATTTATGACTGTACATAATTACACTGACTTATGTGGAGCCTGACTTTCATATGTAATATATGCAAGAGAATGAAAGCATGGCCAGAAAATCTGTCCCTTTTTAGTGTTTTCGTCTTCATTATTTAATTATATTTTGAAGCCTTATACCTTTATTGGGTTTTTCGAGCAGTGCCTATTTTTCATAGTTTTTAAGGCATGATTTAGATTTTTTCTTCCCACTGATCAATTTTAAAACTTAAACAGCGGGTTTTTTAGCAAATGAGTTTTTCAGATAAAATGTGGTCTCATCATTTCAAGTAAATACATTGGTAGTACAGAATTAAATTATGTACATTGACAAAATAATAATCTGCATAATTATTTATGTCCTATTTGTGTTTTAATTATTTGTTATCTTTATGTAATAAAGCCAAAGAATATTGAAACTAATGTTCAATATTCTGCTGCATGTTTCAGTTTTCTGTCATGTCTTTTTAGTAGCATGAGACTAATGCCATTTCCACACGTGGTGATGAGAAATGGCAATATTAGTACCATAGTTAATGTTATACCATTACCAAAAATCTACATCTGAATCAAATAATAACAATACCTTTGGTCATGAAGCTGCATTGGCATTAGTACATTTTGTTTTAGGTAAGATAGATAAAATCTGTAATGGTAAACCTGAGAAATGTGTTGGTGTTCAAGAATCTGAAAAACGTGACAGGTGGAAACAAATGGGTTTCCAGTGGAGGTTTCCAGCTTTACCATCAGTCTGCTAAATCCTGCTTTCTTCCTATACCTTTTGAGTCCACTTCAGCTCAGAACAGGTGTTTCTTGTGTTTCATTTTCCCTTATCCAACGGTTTTCCCTGGAAAGTTGGTTGGGCTGGTTTTTATCTTTTTTTCAAACGCCTGCTCATTAAGAAAAACCCTTGGTCTTCTATAATTGGTCGAGTCAACTCACAAATTAGTTTGCCATCCTAAATTGAGTTATTGGAATGCCAGCGAAATAATGTTGTACTTCAGCTGTACTTAAGCCTGAATAGCAGAAGTCCTCCTGCTTGAATATATTTAACAGCTCATCACCCCAGAGTGTTTTCTAATTCCCTGGTTGCCAGGTGTCTGCCGTGGATTTATGTGGTCTTCATATATTTGCAAGTTAATTTTCCTCTAGCCCCTTGGTCCGAATAGCAAGCATCCCTCAGAAACCCCTTTAAATGTCTCTGCAGTCAATACTGTCCTTACTTCGTTTACACCAGGGTTACATTTTAGGTTTCATGGGCCAAAATGCAATCTCACCAGTGAGCTACAGGCAATATATAAGCACGTTACAAAACAAATTGAAATGTAAACTTCCAAATAGTTCTGATCAATGTGCTTTACCTGCAACAGTTCTCAAAAAACACTTTTATTCAAGCATTTTATTGACCATATTTGATCAAATAAATGTAGATAGCGCAATATTATGTCATGGTTATTATATATGCATTTAAGTATTGACAAGTATATTCACCATGTATTTGCCATTTTTAATAATATATATCCCTCTGATAGGCCAAACCAAATGTTGTCACAGCTCATTTTGGCCCCAGGGCCATGGTGTGGGCACCCATGCTTTAAACTTTAGTGTGTAGATTGTGAATTCAAAAATCTAATAAGTGTACAATAATGTCAGAATAGTAGCTAATGGAATCAAATACCATTCCCATTTAAACAGCATTAAAAAATGCCACACATGTAGTGCAATGCACAGCAATTTATTTTTCCTTTCCTTCTTTTCTTGAGTTCATGGCTGCGCTCTCTCAAATGAAAAGACAAAGTTCCTTCAGATATTATGGTCATAGAATAGTTTATTAGTTCAAAACATTCCTGACTTTTGATTCAAAATCTTTCATTTTATTCCACTTGTATAACCATGAAAAATATACTGTATAATAAATGTATATATACGTATATTTACGCATTCTATTTATAAGGATGTGTGCGCCAAAGCAATTAGCAGACACAAATGCCAAGTGGATGTTCCACTATTTGTTTGAACTATTATGTGCTAAAGGAAATTACACTGTTAGCATTCTCGACCTTATAAACAAGTCACAATGTTTTCACAAATGTTTTAATCTATGACTGGTCTGAAAACAATTTACAATTAAATTATGACAGTTGTACAAAAACAATGTATTTAGGGATAAAGGGACTGAATAAACCCTCTAGAACAAAATTTTAGATACGAGCTGCACACAAAGTACCTGAACACAAGACTTCTCATAAAAAAAGGGTAGGCAAAAAAGCAAGCTAATCATGAAATGGTGGGAGGCATCACAAAACACCGAACTGAAGGCAATCAGAGTTCTGGTTCAAACGGGCAGTGTAAAAGAAGCACTAAGTAACAACGTATGTATCCATCCATACAAAAACAAGTATCTTGACCGAACGACTGTGGCTTGTGTCTACAGTAAAAGCATCTCCTTCTGATCTATCGGACGAACAATCCTGCCCCGCCGCCTGAAAGAGAAAACAAAACACAACATTATTCATCTACTTTGCCACAGACACAAAAAAGACAACACACGCACACGTAAAAGGAATCCCATGTCTTTACAAATCCCATTATGAAGACAAAATGTAATCAATATACAAATTTCTACAATTTACAATTAACAAAAAAAAACAAAGTTAGTCCATAAGCTAGAAATCCTGAAGTGCAGCAAATTGAAGTCAAATGAAGCCCAAATACAATATGAATAACGCCTTCAATAAATTGTTCAGAAAAATACACATTAATATAAGCATTACATGCAAATTTTTGTGAAAAACACAAATACTTTTCAAGTTTGTCCAGAAAGGTTAAAAAAGAGAACTTGTTAGAAGAAATTAACAATGTTTTCAAGAGAAGGTTCTCCACCGCTGTCAGTGACACAACACACAGTACAAATATATATATATAAAGCACTTCTCCAACGCAGTGGCATCCAAGTACAAACCAGGTTTTAGCTCATGGACTACTGGGTATTACTGCTATAAATAAAGAAAAGCAAGCATTACAGATAGATTAGGAATGCATATATTAAAGAGACTGGAAAATCCAGCGAAAGTCGTATCCTTTGAAAAATAAATAGTTATTTTTACAGTCGTATTTAACCATTACTTGTGAGGGGGGCCTGTAAAAAATAGCATTAAAATTACATTGATATATTCCTTTAAATAAAATAAAAAACAATACCCAAAAAAAAAGGAAACATTTTTAAAAGAAAGAAGACAAAGCTGGATGTATCCACTTTATTATTGTTTTTTTTTGTTTTTTTTTTTTTTTTTTTTTTTTACAATGCTGATACAGGATGTTGGAAGACCATACCAAATGGCAGCATTCGAGAGCGTACGCCTCTCGTACCCTGTCCGCATTGAGCGGGCCTGAGAGAATCGGGAAGCCAGCGCGACTCATGGCCTGCAAGGAAGTTCCCGCTGGCAGGTACAAACAAGGTATATGTCAGAGTTAGGAGACAACATTCTTCTTTTTCCTTGCAAATCCTTAATTTCGGTACCCATTTAGCAGTACTTTACCTGTTAACGTTACAGTTACAAAACGGCACAAAAGAGCCGAAAACCAGTTGTTACAAAATCGCCCCAAAAAAGACTGCAGTCTCTATGTTACCATTACTGTAAAGCACTTCAGGGTGCTGTGAAAAACTTTAAAGAAAAAAAATAATAATTAAGCAACGTACATTAAAGAAAAGAGAGGTAAATATAGTTATGAAAAATATACTTTATATCAATGAAGGTTTGTGGTAGCAATGTAATAACGTACCTGATTGTACTTAGTGGGGATAATATATTAGTATGGCTTGTAACTGTTTTGGTGACCACCTCGCCTTGGGGATTTGCCATAACCACTCTGTTGATCTAGAGGGTGAGCAAACAAAACAAAAAAAACAAAAAACAACAAAAAAAACAAAAAACAAAACAAAATCTATCATTAAATCTCAGTTTACAGCATGCTGTCTAACTGAAGAATTATTGGTCCAAACAACCTTTGTTGATGTGCCCCTAATATGAATTCTAAATCTTGATTTTGACATCAGTTAGTGAAACAAATGACAATTGTTTGCCTTTGAGCAGTCATATTAAATATGTATTAAATATACTCTTCAGATTATCGGATACTGAGATCATAGGCCAGAGAAAGGTCAGGTTGGAGGTGCGGGTGAATGTTTTTCTCCTAACAAGACGATCATAATGAGCTGAAGTGACATCACTTACTGGGTCGGTCTTCACCCACAGACAAAAAAGTGGTTTCCGAAAGCAACCTAAATTTGAATTGAGTTTTTGGCAAACTTTTACTCTACTCTTAAATTAAGCTACTTCCTGGAAGAGATGATGATCATTAAAGAAAGAGGAAAACATATGGAATGAATTTTATATAAAGAAGGTTGTTTATTTGTTTTAAAAAGAGTTTTTCTTTCATAGTTCATTTACTTAAATCTACGGAATGTTGGCATTTCATTTCAAAGCACTTTTTAAAAAAATATCCAACCCTTTCAGGGTCCAAACATTTTGCATATTTCATGCCCATATTTGCATAATCATATTACACCATGTTCATAAAAAATAAAAACACAAAACAGACAAGACAAATGACCTGAAAACTTTCTGAACTATATTCATACCTATGAATTTCTTCACAATTATTACAACACAAAAATGGAAGATGCTGCATAAATAATTTAGTGCGTAATTGTTGAATAAAAAAAACAAAAAAAAAACAAGATATGATAGCAGAATATTTTCTTGGTTTTATTATGTGTGCTTTCACAAACAAGGTTACATACTGCTGTAGTCACCATATCCGTAGTAGTTGTTATAGCCGGAGTAATCGTAGCCGTTGTATCCCCCATAGCCTTGGTTGTTGTAGCCGTAGTTACCATAATTACCATAACCTTGGTTCCAGTAGTTGCCATATCCCTGGTTCCAATTTTGATTTGGACCTGTAAATCAACCATTTCTCAATTAACTCAACCAAATACGCTTCTCAAAGAATTAATGATTTTACCTCTTTCAATATGCCTTATCATTGTGGGCAAAAAGAAAAGAGCTAATAGGCAGATGTATATAGATGTATATAATTTAAAGTGGTGAAATGCAACCAGGGAATAGAACAATAATCAAAATGACAATGATAAGGCGATAAATCATGAACTGTATTTTAAGCACTTGCATATGAGCAAGACATGGAACATTTATCTGTTATTTCTTTCAATTTACCCTCCCCTCTCAAACTTGCTGCCCACCCCCTGGGACAAGCTAATACCTCGAGGCACTGATCCACCTCCTCCGAGACTGGACCTGCCCAACTATTTTTACCAGGTTGTCTTACCGCTCCTCGGCTTTCCCTCCCCCCACCCCCTGGGGCAGACAGCCAAAAGCCGACCCCAGTTGGGGCTCCCGGCCAGAGCCGGACTGGCGCAGTTGGGTTTAGAACCACGACTGCAGTGGGCAGCTTGCATTCTAGGCGGAATGCTTTAGACCGCTACGCCACCCGAGGCCCCCATAAGAAAAGTCCCCCCCATTTCTGCCAATTTGTAATGCTCAATCATATATGCAGGCCCATCCCACTTCAGCATAGGCCGCTAAGGAGACCGCAAGCGAACATATATCCTCAGAGGCACGTTCCGCCAGCCGCAGCCGCTTCTGGTCATTCTGCAGTCCACCAGCTGAGTCATGCAGTCATACCACTGAGGGAATCACACTTCATACACAGCTGGCATAGGCACGTGTCCGATTGACCAGAGTCACCGCTCTAACAGGATGGGGTGGGCGAAACACTGCTTCCCTGCGTGACATTATGGCCATTTTGGCATCGGCCTGTGGGGCTGTCGGGTACAGGCAGGATTTGGTTCTGAATTGTGGGGTGCATCACTACACCCTTTTAGCGCTTCAGTTGGACACGCCTCCTGGGATGCCCTGTGTAAATGCTTTCTGTTTTTGACGTAAAAACTTAAAATGTTGGCTCCCAGTTGGGCCATGTACATACCGCCTCTTCCTCGAGACCTGGAGGAGTAGCCACCTCGGCCGCCCCACTGCTGCTGCTGGTACTGTTCCTTGGACATGGCCACCTTGATTTCACACTGGAATGACAAGACAACCAAAGTTAGAGTACCTCCAAACACACCCACAGATGCGCTAATGTGCTAATGCACTAAATCCAACAAAACAATACACTATGTGATAAGCACCAATACTGAACTAGCATATGTAGACACACATTAAACATTCGATACCAGCAACCTTTTTTTTCTTTTTCTTTTCTCTTTCTACATGTATTTCAGATTTTCCCTCATTTTCTCCCAATTTGGTGGCCAGTTGTACCCTCTCCTAATACAAGTACCCCCCACCCTCTCATACTGTGAGTTTGCATCCGCAACTCTGGGGCGGGCAGTGACAAAGACACCCGCACTGTCACCGATCGACCGATACAACCAATGACCTACCCCCAAATCTCGCCCATTATGCGATAGTGCTATGGACGTGCAATGGGGCATTTATGGATAGCATACACAATTTGTCACATGCAAACTTTGGTTTTGGGAGATGTGCCAAGGAAGCAAAAGTCAATGGCAATCGGGGTATCTTTTGGGTGTCTGCAGACACCTTACCTTACTCAGTCCAATGTTGTGGTACTTCTTCTCCATGATCTTCTTCACAGGCTCCTCGTCTTTGAAGGTGATGAAGCAGAAGCCTCGTCGTTTGTTTGTCTTGTTTTCCATGGGCAGCTCGATGGACTCCACCTAAAAAAAAACCAGCCACAACCATGTCAATGAAGGGTTGATACGATAATTTTCAGATTTTAAAATATACATAAAATTACGAAACGCACAGCCACAAAAAAATCTATAAATAAAATAGACCACACCAATCGCGTTCCAAAGGCCTACCTCTCCAAAACCACCAAAGTACTCTCTGATTTTCTCTTCAGGGGTATCCGGGGAAAGGCCTCCTACAAAGATCTTCTTGACTGGTTCCTTGGTTTTCATGGCCTTGGCCTTTTTAGGGTCAATTACTTTCCCGTTAAGTTTGTGTTCCTTTTGTAGCATAACCTGTGGTGAGCCAGACACAGGATCAGAGCATGAAGGCAAACATTACACAGCACAGGCCTACGATACTGGAAAAGCAGTACATTTACATGACAGTTTGAAACCCTTTTCTATTTACAGAGAATCAGGTGAATGTTGTTTCTTTCATTTTAGTCAAGGTGCACCCTTGTGTGCAGATTGTTTTTACCATCTGCTTTTTCTAGAATTTAATCTGGAATTTTTCTCGGCATGCTGAAAAATAAATTTGAATGAGAGTTTAAAGAAATGGATTGCTTCATGAGTAAAATATTGAGATGAGAATTCCTGGTAAAAAATATGTTTCAACCAATGTATAAAACAAACATTGTAGCCTGATGTATTACCTGTAAAAAAGAAAAAAAAGAAAGAAAAGAAAAGTAGAACGCAAGGTTCGTATCAGCTATCACATAACAAACCACACAAAAATAAAGAGTGCAGGACTCTGACAGTTAAAAAATAAACATATTTTCTTACATCACTCATTTTGGAGAAAAGTGGGAATTACAGAGGGGGCGGCTCGACTTTTTCAAATACTTTTTCTAGTGAGTCTGTAGCAATTTATACATAATTTATTTTGTCTTCTCACCAAGTGCTATTTTGACATTTCAGTCAAGCAAAGCCCCAAGCAAACTGACATATTGTCTGATTTCAAGGCAACTTTCCAAGTACTTGGCAAACATAATAAAACATATCAAAATATATATTCCCAGTGATACTTTAATACCTTCTTTAACTGGGTAGCAAAACAACTAAGCACGTGCTTATGATCTGTGTGGAAGTAGGAAGCCTCATCCTCAAGCAGTTTCAAGCATCACACTAAAAACCACTCACTGTGCAAAATTATGATGATGAAAAGAAGAGGCCAGGGGCAACAGAGAGAAAATAAAAGGATGCAATCTTGAAGCACAACTGAAGCACACGTAACACGCATTCTACCACAACTGAATGACCCAGATAATGACATCATTGACGGGGTTTCCACATAAACTGGGTAATCATGACAACAGAGGACAACACTTTTTAGTTCAGTGTTTTAGCTGGGAACCAACTAAAACAATCTCAAGGCGACATCCCCACAGCTTAGATGGGTGCCAATATATTGTACCGAGTTGACGATTCACCAGAAGTTGAATCTTAAATACAAATCCTGTAATATACATGATGTACTATTGACAGCATATTTCTCACAGTGTTGTGGGATCATTCTGAGGTAACCAATTATGTTATAAAATGAGGGTTGACAGTTGTAAAATCAATCTGATTGTGTCAGATAAACCTGAAAAGGTTAGTTGTCAGCATATAAATCTGGCAGCATAGACAGGCTAACTGCCAAACTGATAGGCGCTGACGGTCCCACGGAGAGGCAGGCAAAGCAGGGAGGGCTAACAGACAAGACACTGTTCAAGTGAGTTCGCTGGCTTTTAAATGGAAATACAAAGTGTATCATATATACCCGTCTTCACAATGTTCAGTCTAGAATTTAAGACTTCACATACTTTGATACTGCAGCTGGATAGCTAGCTTATGAGTGACTACGCTGCACTGGAATATCCTATGTCCTAGCACCTGGACGACAATGGTGTAACGTGTAATGTGACTAGCTACAGTAAATGAAATTAAGCCAGGTCAATGACTTATTTGCACTCCTCCCAAAACATTAACCTTATGCTCTTACTATTTTAAAATCTCTCACAATATAGCCAAAGACAGCTGCTCAATTCATTTTGATTATTTACACAAGGCACATGTTTACAGTACAATCCTCTTTTAGTCTTGCCTCACTCACAGCTTGAAAGGTCTGTACAGACCACTATACAGTAATAAAAACTGCCTGACTATTTGATTCAGAGGCTTAAGACTTCCAATGCATATCTGATCTCATATTTAGTCACTCTAATAATGGCAAAGGCGACAATAATACATTCTAATATTTTATGTTTGTTACCAACAAATATCAAAAAGGGTCCCCCGATTGGGGGAAGCGATTGGTTGTCTGCCCCAGGGGGAGGGGGAGGGGGGGTGAGCTGGCAAGAGCTCACCGAGAAGCGCGAAGGGTGCCTGTAGAAAGTAGGGGGGCGAGTACCGTTTCGGAGGAGGCGGATCATCGCCGGCCTCTGGGAATTATGTCTTTATATTACATAAAAACAACTAGCACATGCAAAGCCACACCTATTTTAATATAAAAGCAAACCAAATTGGATCCGCAACCTTTCTTTGCCGTTAAGACATTTTTTTCTGGAATAAAAAAACTTAATTGCAATGCAACAATTGTGTATTGATGTGATTTTGTAATGATTTCAGCAAACTTGGGCACCGTGTTGCTGATTATGAGTCGCAGCTGTTGTTGGTTACCCAGCTAATATCACGGCTGTGTAAGAGAAGTCACAGCAAAGTTAACCCTTCACACATAGCTAATCGTACAGCTACTAGCTACATTTTTACATTACATTTTAGGAATTTAGCAGACGCTCTTATCCAGAATGACTTAGACAGTTTACATACAATCCATTTATACAGCTGGATATTTTACTGAAGCAATTCAGGTTAAGTACCTTGCTCAAGGGTACAACGGCAGTGTCCCACCTGGGAATTGAACCTCTGAGTTACAAGTCCAGCTCCCTAACCATTACACTACACTGTCAGCTACAATTTGAGAGCATATTAGACCTTTGCCACAATGCACTGAATGGGCACAAAGCTGCTTGGAGGCAATGTGGCTTCTTACATTCTTCAACACATGAATAACAGCACCTTATATTAGGTTATATTATATTCTTCATTTGTTCAGCAGACACCCTCACCCTGGGTGACAGCATACATGTTTTACATACTACCAATTTATACAGCTGCTTAAGGGTACAACAGGCTCTGGTCTACACTACACTGCTGTTAATCCACACTACCACAGTAGTGACATTTCTACATTTGACATCATGTCTACATTGCTACAATTCTAAATATCGACTGGTTTTAAATATAAAAAGCAAGAGTGGGGAGCAATTCCCAAGCTCAGGAGTCCCTGCATAGCCCGAATAAAAGCTGTGATTCATATGCGGCCAACAGCCACACCAGCCTGTGACGGTCTCCTGCCTGTTGGCTGCAGCAAAGTTGGACTGGGCTGGGTTAGTACTTGGGTGGGAGGCCTCCCAGAAAAACCAGGTTGTGGCTGGAAGCAGTCTTGGCAGTGCAGTCTTCTTCTTCTTCCTCATTGCCCTCAAAATAGCCATAACCTTACAACTAACATTAAACTCCTTACTTCAAACTGCATTTATTTATTTCTAGCTATCTAGCTACATACAAACAATAATCTAGGTGCAAATACGAAGACTTCAATCTAAATTCATAATTAACAAGTGTGCGTCCACAAAAAAAAGCATGTCTAGAAAACAATGGATGTTTGTGCAAAGCACGGACACATTCAAGCTATGCGGCACTCCTCCAATATTTATGTTGCATGAAGTGATAGCATGCATGGTGAGACAATGATGGATCTCCCACTGCAAGCCACTAAAAAATGCCAAACTGTTTAAGATGCACACAAACTGCCAGCTAGCTAGCAACAGAAACATTAAGCTCCAATATTTAAAAATATATAATTTCAGCTCTGTTATGGTGTGTTCCATTTTGGTGTGTGCATTTTCCTTGCATGGTTTAGGTCCACTCAACCCCTTAGAGGGCAAGGTAAATGGCATTAAATACAAAGCCACTCTGATCGATCAACTTCATCTTATGGTGAAACATTTCTATCCTGATGGGAGTGGTTGCTTCCAGGATGACAATGACCCCAACCACAGGGCACGAGTGGTCACGGAATGGTTTGATGGGCATGAAAACGATGTAAACCAGATGCCATGGCCATCCCGGTCTCCTGAGCTCAACCCAGTTTAACAGTTATGGGACATTCTAGAATGGCACCAGACACTTGTAGAATCTATGCCAAGGTGCATTGAATCTGTTCTGGTGGCTCATGGTGGCCCAACGCCCTATTAAGACACTTTATTTTGTAAGTTACTTGTATATCCAAAAGAAGATTGTTTGATAACAGTCCTCCTAAGATTTTGAGAGCAAGGAGGGATTTTGTGAACTGCAGGAGTAGAGTTATCCCTCATTTACTCAGGTGTTTCTTTCATTTTGGCAGCCACCTGTACCATATGTGAGGGCAAGCCACACCTGTAACTATCGGCATTTCTACTTGTTCACATTGAATGACTAAAGCCCTGTTTGTGTTTAGTGGACGCAGGAAGTTGTCATGCCATAGTGTGTTATGGATTCTTAAACATAAATAGGCCGTGCCTGGGTGGTAATCATATGCTAGGTACAAGAGAGGTTTGTCCATTAGTGATAATATGCTACAGACTCAAGTATCTCTCTGTTGAAATAATCAGACAGTATTGTGTGTAAGATGAGGTAGGCACTTCACCATCAATCTTGTTAGTTCTGTGAAAAGATCTCCTACTTCAAAAAAGTATAGCCGGAGTAACCAGTAAAATGCAATGCAATCCTTAGCACACTATGAAACAAATCAGTGATATCACAATTCTGTGCAGACAACATGGCATGAAGGTTTCAGTTATAATATTAACAATAATATTTATGAATAAAATATAATAGTTTACAAATCATTGTATTCAATAATAACATTTGAAGTACGCAGTCTTGATTGACAACAATATTAAAATTATATTTAGGCCTTTTAGGTTATCTTGCTTCATTATCTCTCATTATATATAGTCTCCTTTAAGATGCTGTAATTCAACACATAGGAACTCAAATATAAGGCATTTGTGCAATTGTCCAAATCTGTTTGTTAAAATGTTTAGTACTAGCAAAGTGTCTTATTTATGGTGATGTTTAAGCATTTCTGTGCCCACTCAAGTTTCCTTTAAGACCCTGTATGTTTTGATGTACGCATAGTTTAGACAGTTTTGAAATACATCTATGCAAAAAATATATACATTTCTGGGATAGTATGGTTTCCAAATATACCACTGTGTGGTTCTCTGTGGCTCAGTTGGTAGAGCACAGCGTTGGCAACGCTTAGGTTGTGGGTTCAATCTCCACTGGGGCCACATATACTGAAAATGTATGCATTCACTACTATAAGTCGCTTTGGATAAAAGCGTCTGCTAAATGGCATATATTATATTAAATGGCATATATTACCACTATTGATATTTTAAATATATGCATGTTTCCATTCATTTTTTGGACTCCGGTGGTCATATCGTGTGGCATACAATACATCCGATACAGTGGATTTTTAAACATGCAAGTTACAAGTGGCATTTTTGAAAATGAACACATTAATGGATGTAATGCAGAGCTTAAAGGCAAAACAAATACATTGGGGCATGTGAAGACATTAAATATGACACCAGGCCAGTGAGTATCATGTACTGCTGCATAAAAGCCACAATGTCTAAAGGCCTCTACATGCTGCTGCTTAACTTGTGCAACATCTTTGCGGTTCGCGCAATGCAACATGTCGCAAGCACTCGGCAATTTATACTTCTGCGCAACCTATGCACGTCTTGTATGGTATGGAAATGCTATGTAATGGGAGTGCGGTGTCCCTGGCAGCAGTCTTTACCTAACGGTCAGCTGCAATGATGTTTGTGACCATAATAATGTAAGAATAAAAATGGAAATACCTTGTCGACGCTGTCGGCCTCTTTGAACAACACAAAGCCAAAGCCTCTGGATCGCCCTGTCATGGGATCCAGTTTCAGTGTGCAGTCTACTACCTCCCCAAACTTGGAGAAATAATCCTTCAAGTCTTTCTTCGTCGTATCCCAGCTCAGCCCTCCAACAAACATTTTTCTGTTGAAAAATTAAAGAAAACTAAATGTTGTATAAGGGAGGGGAGGATAATTGTTTACCAGTCGAATGCTGCTACCACTTTCACGGGTAAGCAGCACAAAGAAAGATGGAGCCCAAAGATGTTGAGCGACTTGATGAAGTGGTTGTTTATATCACTATGGTGTTGTAATATGTTGAATATACACTATCCTCTTTTACTTGGTCTGAGGAAATCAATATACTGGAAATATTATGTCGTCATGAGTCAACTGCCAGCAATCATAGACAGGTTGCAGACCCCCATATCTCTGACTAATCCCATAGTGGTTATACTTTATCACTGCCCCCTTTGATGCAGAAAGACATAGAGATCAAACAGTGGGGCATTTCACTACTAAAAAATGTGAGCTGGGGGCAAAAATCTATGTTATTTTAGGACTGGGGATTATCTAGCACGTTGCCAAGCCATCAAGTTTGAATCAACAGTAGCAAACTAATGTGAAAGCTATTTAGATTGGGTGCCATCAAATCCAACACAGTATTGTTCTGCTTTTACAGGAATACACAGCACAAGCTAGCAAGATTGTTAGCTGTTACTGATGCACCATGGTAAACGTTTTAACCCCGCCCCCTCATGAGCTAATACTGTAGTCGTAGTCATGGTTAAAGGCATTTGTACAAATGAGATTAAGAAGCACAACTAATCAAGATTACATTAGGTGATAGTCAGATACCATTCATTGAAGTAGGCCAGCGCGAGCACGCCATATGCACGCTTAATGAACAAGGATATGTTAACCATCCCATTCAACTAACGTTACTATATCAATATTCCGCTTCGATCGTGTGATGCGATGGATGTTGACGAAACAGACTAGATTTGCCAATGATGCATATGAGCACAGCGAGATGTCATTAAATAACACCGGCTACAAAGCGACCCACAAGTACGCAAAGTTAGCTAGAAGGCTGATAACGATCAAAATGGTCAAACAACGTAACTTGGTACTTAGTGAATCCAGTAACCGCTAGTGCTGAGTGGGTAACAAAGTAACGTTAACATTAGCGACCAAATACAATCGTGTGACAACACAATAGGTCCAGAATTCTCTCGAAATCACATTTTAAACGCGTCAGTATAACGTATTAGCTAGTTTTTGCTAACTACTTCAATGATGCATTGCTAGCAATCATAGATGGATAGCATCTGGAGTGTTTGTGCAGTGCATGAGAGATGTCAGGGAAAAAACGCTGTGGAAGTTATTTCGCTTTGTTTTCTAAAATGCCAATGAAATACAGTACACATTTTCACAATGTTACAACGTGGACTAGCTACACCTCCCCACCGGCAACAATAGAAGCTTGGCTAGCTAGCGGTTTGTGGTATGTTGTTCGTTCCGTTTGAAGTAGCGGTATGGACGGTATGTATGACCTAATGACATAAATAGCTAGCTACCCATGCTTGTCAAACATGCAGTAAACTATGCCGAGATCGGTTCGCTAAGAAATACTAGCATGCAATTAACACACTCTCTATAGCTGACGAGAACTGCGAGAAAATGCTGCCAATACAGCTTTGTGGTGCTAACACAAAGATATCAACAAGCATTGCACATTGCAGTCTGCAGCATCTTTGACTCGTGCGCTGCACTGACCAATTCCATTCCCCATCGTGCCCTACCGGGAGCAGTCTGGATGACGTATCGTGACAGTTAGCTAGCTAGCTTGCTATGTTCTCACCCTTCATCCTCTTCATTTTTGCTTGCATCAATCTTTGATCCCTCTGATTCTCCCGACCCACCCTCGACGGTCGCTATCTGTTCTTCACTGATGGCTTCACCATCTTCCTCCATCTTCATCACCGGATCTTCGCCGATTTGCTGCTCTTCAGACATTTTTCAAATGCCAAGGAAAGCCTACTACTCTAACTAGCTTTTCTCTTCTGAAATTAGCTAGCTAGCTAGCTGGCTAACTATGTTTCCACCACCAGATACGGTAAGGACCAAGACAGTCGAACAAGAGCAATGTCTAAACACAGTGGACGTTGCTAATGTTCCCTTCTACGCATTTAAAATGACAATTCTTCCCAGCTAAGCAAATATGCTTGTTTGCGTGTGTTGTTTTTTTTTTTTTTTATCACACGGAGTTATTTGATCCTAGCTAGCCAGCTAGCTGGTCAGGACAACGTAATGGCGTCCCTCACAAAATGGTTGCAGGAAGCAATGTTTGAAATGACAGGGCTGCGACCAATCGGAAAAGCTGTGTCCGTTTCTTTCTGACGTCATCACTTCTTTATGCAGGTCAAAGAGTCACAGAAACGTTCCCTTGCAGTGCATATACGAATGAAACTGAATATTCGATTGTTCAATTACTCGACCATGAGACGGCTGTTTGAATCGACAATTGTTTTAATGAACAAAACAAAACGAAAAAATAAATTATGTAGTTATTGGTGAAGTTAGTATTTCAGGAAGTTGATCATTTCTCATCAATGTTTATGAAGGAGGGCCCAATCTTCCATACAATATTTGATAAAGTTACAGGTAGGAAAATGAGACGATTTAAGGGCAGACCTCACTGGAGTAAACGATTTTAACACTGAAATTTAATAAAGTGCTTGGGGAAAGTATACATTGTCCAAATATATTCTACATTGAGAGCTTATGGATATATACAATTAATCCAAACTTATCACTTGTGTGTACCTGCATAAAGAATTGATTCAACATTTATTTGAAACTGTCCTGTTTTTTTTTTTTTTAAGTATGTTGAATGCTTTCAATTGTTAGCGAGACAATTTCTGCAGGGTACGCAATGTCTGTACAGCTCATCCCATGGCACTCAATTTTGCATTGTGAAGCTGAGTCCCATCGAGTTCAAGCTGAAATTGTAGTGCTCAGTCTGTTCCTCTTCATGAATACCTTTTGTATCGTTTCTTTCTCTCCCAAGATACCTTTTTTTTTTGGTGCAGATCCTATTCCTAGCAGAGCTACAAATCTCACAACTAGCTTCTCTCCAGTTTTGAGATGGATGTCAACAAGCTGTTCTTTCACAGGCTTGAAAGCCTCTTGCCATTGTTGCTTTAGGTCTGTGGTTTGCAACGATCAGTTCCAAATGTGCTTAATACCATTTTCTGTCCATTTTCCCTGATGTGTTTTACTGTATAACAACTGCCCATCGTTATATGTCCAGATATTAAGGTAGCTGATCAGCTCATTGTCTTGCCACTTGTGGAGTACCAATAAATTCCTCATATAAACATTGAGTGGCTTGAACAGCATTTTAGGTCAAGCGAGCTGCTGCAATAGAATTAAAATACATTACTCAATCCTGATCTTGAGGAGCCAAACACTGTGGTGGCCTTTGTTTCCCAGTACTTAATTGATAAATTACAGCAGTTGATTATACAGTGAACTCATCTCACCTGATTTGTCTAAAATGGTTGCTGGTAAGGTGAAAACAAACACCAGCATAAATTGCAGCCCTCCAGGACCAGGATTGAGAACCACTGATTTAGTAGAACACAGATGCCATGAACCTGTCATTAGGACCCAATACAGTAAAGTTCACGTGAACAAGGATGGAAGACTACATACATGCAAGTTTTGTACCCACACTCTTTAATAATCCATTTTGGACTGAAATTTAAAAAAAAATCTAAAAAAGAAACGCAATCCAAAACAGAATGACAGAACAGATTGTTCATTGCATCACAACACCTATATACGCAAAGTACAATGAGAAAATTAAATTCCAGGAACAAAGTCTCCCTATTTACAGTTGGGACACGTTGGGGTGTCAACTTCTGTAGAGAACAACAAAGCTAAAACAAAAAAACAAAAAACAGGGTCTGATTTTAAAAAAGGACAAGAATCCCCAAGCTGCCACCAGGGTACAAAGACGAACTCTCAGTCGACCTGCCCACCTGAAAGAGAGGATAGAAAGTTCTGCATTAATTATTTGGACCATGGACAACTTTTTGAGAAAATTAGAGCACGTCCACGTTTCACTGATTAACTTCTTGTGCTGCCAAACTTAAGCTAGTAAGTTCTCCAGTCTGTTTAAAAGATCATATGTACAACATGCAGCTTTGCAAAAACGGACCACCAGCCGGCAAAAGCTTCAGCTCCATTTTATTGGTGGACAATCTCACCATTGAGGAGCAATGCCAAATAAGACCCACTCATGCTTTCCTTACAACCCATTTTAGATAGAATACCCCACCAATTAGCATAATTACTCCATAAATCAATAAAATAATTTTAAATGTCAGCTTTTTATGGCTTCAGAAAGCTTGTTTGCATATGATCTTTAACACCTATGTTTTAAGAAAAAGGTTTATGGTGTTTATCATGTGAAGTTCTTTAAAGGCTATAAAGAAAAAGCAAGCATTATGAGTAAGCAATTTAAAGGGAGTTCATCTTAGAAAAGAAAAACAAAACAAAATAAAAACACTGAAGCTCCAGAACTGAAATACAAGAACACTAAAATAAAGAGAATACAATAAAGCAGTTAACATCACTTTAAATGTTCGTTTTAAAATTCCTGTAAAAAACCCATTTTCACAAATCGTTAAACAAAACATTGTCAACTTAAAAATAAAAAAAGTGTGAGATTTCCTTTTCTTTTACGCTTTTTACGCTGGTACAGGAAGTTGGAAGAGACCATACCACAGGACAGCGTTTTCTTGTGCATGCCGTGCTCTCTGCCCGCCCAGAGAATGTCATGGTCAGGTGACACACGGCCTGCAATGAAGTCCTCACTGGCAGGTACAAACAAGGTACAATAGAGTTAGGAAGAGGAAGGAAAATAAGGATAGGCCCTTACTTGTACCCTTTAGCAGTACTTTACCTGTTAAATTTGCTATCAAGTCTCTGTATGTTATTTCCACATGATCACCTGTTACGAAAAGCAGGGAAGGAAAAAATAAAACAAAAAAAACAAAATCTACAGAAAAACGCTTACGTTTTTCTGGAGAGCTAAAAGAAGACCGCTACATAAAGCATTGGCAATTAAAGATCTATAGACATTATTTTAACAAAATTCAAAATGGGGTGCATGGCAAAGTTTTACCAGGTTTTTGTTTTGGGTTGAAAGTTTGAGTTAAATTAAAGTGTCTATTGATCTTTAAAGTACTGAAGTCAGGCCAAAGAGAGAAGCACCAGCTGCATTCTTACCAAAATTCGTTCAGGTGGTCTAGATTTCAGATCAGTACGGCTGGTAGTTGTTCTGGTGGTTTCCACCTTCCCGCGAAGCCTTGCCGTAACTGCTTTGCTGGCCTAATAACCAGAGGTGAGGACGGGACAGGGATTAGATCCAAATTTCAATACAGCTTATACTTCCAATAGGGGAGGAAATACCAAACCTGTCACTCAGCAGCAATTTCATTCATACAAAATAAAATGTATTTTTACACCAGGTAAATAAACTTGAAAGCTACAAAAGGTTTTTTTTGTCCCCTTGTTATTATTGGGATAATATATTCCATCAGCACAGTATTTTACTGGGCGTAAACCAATTGTGTGATATGATGCATGTGTCCAAGATCTATGTATTAAACAGAATACTGCCAACTTGTTTTTGTTTTTTTTATAAACATCCGCCTTGGAATGAAACACCAGCAATTACTTATTTGATCAGAATGGCAACAGTTACAGTACACTGCCCACTTATCTTATGAACCACTGCAATACAGGGTAACAGAAATAAAATTCTGCACCCAACTGATATAAGTATGAGGGTGTCCAATATGTGAAAATGAGAGTGCTGTGACCAAGTTGAATTGAGCTGGTTTCCACATATTTGTTCAATAAAATGTGAAGTCTGCCATGTTACAGACAATACTGTAAAAAGATCAACTATATTCCTGGTTAGAAACACCATACCCTAGAGACACACGTACAAAAGAAAACTTTGTGCATCAGAGCAAATGAAGGAATGCGGTCATTACACTCATGTATTTATTTTTCTGGATTGTACAGTACAGGCAAATGTAACAGTTTGGTTTTATTGGGCAGCAGAAATACATAAGCTGTTGGGTTTAAAAGACATTAAGTTACCATCAACAATAGTTTGCCTTACCATTGTAGTCATCGTACCCCTGTCCATAGCCATAGCTATTATAGTTGTAGTTAGAATAATCATAGCCAGTGTAGCCATTATATCCTGTGTTGTATCCATTCCCATAGCCTCCATAATTCTGGCCGTAATAGTTGTTGTAGCCCTGGCCGTAGCTGTTAGTTTGACCTGTGACAGACAAGTTGGAAACATTCAATACAATGACCGGAAATGGCTTATATGGTCCCCCTGTTCGACCATGCAAAACCTATGAATAAATCACTTGTTGCAGAACATTTTAACGTTCCAAGAACATCTGACAAAGACAATGCACAACCTAGATGACCAGAGCTTAAGAGATCAGACCTAATAAATTTGGGGTCCACCAAATGTACGTTTATTTTACATACTTTGCCACTTGTACAAAATATAAGGTGCATTGGTATGGTTTAAAGCCAATTAACAGATCAGTGCACTCATTATGTTATTGTTATGTTGAAGTGCAGGGGGTGGCTAAAACAAATTAATGGGCCATTCATACCCAGAATTGAAACCAAGGAAAAAATGTGGAATGTTGTTTTTTTATACCATTGCATTAATTTTATTTTTTTACACCAATTCTTGGATGATACTGATTGAGAGGACATTAGTGGAAGTGTAGTAGGCTACATGTTTTATGAAACTCCTGGTATGTACACATGCCTATTAAAAACATACTGTACTCATATTAAGTTATGCCATTTATTAAAGAGGACACTAAATATGTAACAAAAAAATCAAATCTGTCTATGCAGACTGTTTTTTTTTTTTTTTTTTTAAACATACCAATTGACTTGATCATAGAAACTTGCTACAACATTCACTTGAACTATAGGCAACTGCCCAAATAAAGGAAACACTAACATAGTGTCTTAATAGGGCATTGGACCACCACAAGCCTGTGGTTTGTCTTGCATCTTGAACCAATGCACAGACATCATGGTCAAGGACTATGCGTTTTCAACCACAGTTGCCCCTAGTTGATGAGGTCTTTCCCTCAGGCTTCCATGTAAGCATCACATTAGCCACCGTTCCTTGCGAAACATCAGCTAATTTAGCAGCATTCTTCGCTGAAGCTTCTGCCAAACGCGCCCCAATAATCACCCCTCTTTCAAATTCACGGAGATCTCTTCTATACATGGTAGCCAAAATTGGAAACTGGGCCTGCCCAGCATTTTTACACATGGCCCCAAGCAGGATGGGATGTTAATTGCTTAACTCAGGAACCACACCTGCTTTCAATATACTTTGTATCCCTTATTTGCGCGTGCTTATTTTGGTTTATCTGGTTTTGGTTTGATATACAGTTACCTGTATATCACAGCCTGGGCGACCCGATCACCAGTCCGTGGTGCCATTTTTAATCATTGTTATCTTAACTCTTTGGCACATAGGATTACGGTGATCCATCTATTTCTAAAAGGTCTCAAATAAGTACAGACACACTGTTGCAATTGCAATTTTCACAAATCTACGTGGTGTAAAAGGTAAATGCATGGGAAAAAAATACAACTTAAGTTTACCTGGGCCATTTTTGCTTAAGGTCAAGTCTACAAAGCTCCTAAGTCCCCTTCCTCAATGGAGCATGACATAAGATTGACATACCTCCCCGGCCACGGCCTCTGGATCCCCCTCTTCCTCCATAGCTGCCCCTGTCCCCTCTGTGTTGCTGCTGTTGTCTGTAAACTTCTTTGGGCTGGGCAACTTTGATTTCACACTGCAAGACAACAGTGAGAGACCACTTACAACAGGACCAAACAAATTACACTATGTATCGTTTACATTTTTGTGCATGGTAAGAACGGTTATTTCAGACTCCAAATGCATTGGTCTACTGCCCATTCCTACTGGAATTTACAGCAAAACATCCTCTCAATAAAGATCTACAGGACAGCAGTGTGCATTTAGGGTTCTGTGAAGATATTGAGTCCACATACCTTTCCAGACCCGACTTGATGGTATCGACTCTCCAGAAGTTTCTGAACAGGTTCCTCCTCCATGTATGTCACAAAACAGAACCCCCTCCTCTCATTTGTTTTGGTGTCCATTGGAAGTTCAATGCTGTCAATCTGTTGACAGAAGTTTGACACTTGCTCATATTTACAGGTTTATGGTTATGAAACCACCCAAATTTCCCAGACAAATCCACCTCCATCCATACTGCCCTTCAGCAAACTACTTACATCTCCGAATCTCCCAAAATAATCCCGGATCTGATCCTCTGAGGTCTCCGGGCTCAGCCCTCCCACAAACACTTTTTTGGGGGGCTCCTTCCCCTTCATTGCTTTGGCTCTCTTAGGATCAATAAGCTTCCCATCCAATTTATGCTCCTTGAGCTCCAACACCTGGAGAAGAGTGAATTGAACAAAACCATCATTGAAAATTCAAACTCCAGTTTTCAAACAATACATTTGAATTTGAGTGTGATAGATACCCTCTCCACGCTGTCTGCATCTTTGAAGAGGACGAACCCAAAGCCCCTGGAACGTCCTGTAATGGGGTCCGTTTTAATGGTACAATCCAAGACCTCTCCAAACTTTGACAGGTAATCTGTGAGATCTTTCTTGCTGGTATCCCAACTGAGGCCCCCAATGAACATTTTCCTGCAGATTAAAAATTGGCCAATAAGTATTAATATTGATTGTTCATTAAAGTGATACAAGTGAAAAAGGCAAAGATGGTGTTAATAGCGGATCCGTTTTTAATGCAAGATATATTTATTTTACACTACCATTGGCATCGAAAGCCATCTTGCAGAGTTGTGTCTGATTTCGTGGCCGACTGGCTAATTTCTGCTAACTAACGTTACTGATGGTGACACGAACGAAAACACACAATCTGGCAACGCTCAGGTTCTGAAACCCGAAAATCTCATGTAGATGGCTAGTCGAACTACTTAGGAACTTATTTCTTATTCTGGCGGATACAGAACAACTTTTTCCTAAAGCTGTGCCAGATGGTCATCTGAAAAACAAACCAACAAACCAAGTAGCTAAGCTTCAGAAAAGCGGGAGTGCGCATAGCAAGTTAGCTAGTTAAAGGTAGCTTAGCAAACAAACAAAGTTAACTTTAGTAAACGTTGGTGAATTTGTTAAATGACTATGATTAGCAAGCCAGGTCCTTCCAATGTAGCAACACTAGCGCTAGGAACGTTATTTGCTATATATTTGTGAGACTTCATGGCTAACGTTAACGCACGAAGATTAAAGTAAGTGCATTTGTATTAGTCAGAATCATCTTGCTGGCCATTCCGTTGCCTGGCCAACATGCTAGCTAGTTTGTTAGCTAGCAAGTACACTATGCGAGTGATTTGTTTATATGTCGGAAGTATACGTAGCTCGTGCTACCTAACCGAAGACGGCAATAACCGTTTTACTGGCCTGGCTTAAGATCTAACCAGTAGGTTGCTAACGTAAAATAGCTAGCTACATGGAGATTATGCTTCAAAAAGATATGTCTAGCTAGCTAGCCGGCTAACTTTAATTTCTACCCCACCCGCAAAATTACGAAAGAGAATATTTAACTTTAAAAGACAGCTAGCTAGTTAGTTAATCCATTATTGTGTTCATGTACATTTGAAACGAGCTTAGACGTCTGCTACTAGCTTAAGTTTCGATCATGAGATTTCGCCATCTTTGGTGTAACGTTAGTTCGCTAGCTTAGCGGGTTGTCTTACCCATCGTCCTGCTGATTTTTGCTCGCGTTGATTTTGGATCCCTCGGGAAATTCATCTGTGCTGAAATCAATTTGTCCTTCGCTCTCCATTTTCTCGGTCAACACACGGTCGTTATCTATATATTAATCTAAAATAGACTGTCTTAAGATGCTACCGGCACAACGACAATAGCCAACTGCAGCCGCGTTGTACAAAATGGCTGACAAGCAGAATGACTCTTCTTCTTCGTTTCCGGTTTATAAGCAGAATGACTCAGGGGACTTCGCCGATTTTTAACTGGTAGACAGAACTCCGCCCTGTGTAAGGATTCATTAGTTTCAATGTACCGTAGACTAGTAGCTGGCTAAGGTTACTGTATATTGTTTATGTTTTCAGTGGCTAATTCAAATTAACCGGAATTCAGAAAGACGTTGCTAACGTTAGCAAGCTCCAGACTCCATTTAAATTCAGAACGAAGCCGATTTACTCTCGGATCTGAAGTGACATTTAACCCACGAAGACAATGACAAAACAAGTCATACACTGCTGAACAACTTTTTACTAACTAGACATGATAAGACACAATCTTCAGCATATCATATGCCTTAAAGTTGCTTTTTAGTGGTTTAATTGTTAATGTTATACCATCATATACAACTTAATATACTCAAAGCTAAAAATAATATGAATCCATTATTGAATGTAAATTAAAACCCTCAAAAACACCTTTTATCGGATGTTGCTCAATTTCACCTCTCCACAGTCTGAGGATTAACTGGGCGTTGTTTTTAGTATATTCATATTCATAAGTTATATGAATATTCATACACATGGCAACCGGCGCTCTGTATGTTAATATCCTTATTACCATATTCTGTGAGGGACAATTCTGATGGGTGTATTGTCAAGGAGTAATATTTATGAGACAACAATAATAGTCGAAGCAGATGAGATGTTGTAACAGAAACGGGACACATTGAGTAGCGCAGTTTTGGTGTATTTGCAATATCTTACAAACAACTTAAACATGAAAAGTAAATTTTCTCTGACATGGATTATACCCAATGTATTACAGAATGTATATAATGTATAATGACTGCCCTTTCACAATTTCCGTTTCCCAGCAACCTGAACGTGATATGGTAATGTTAGTACCAGTATATTCAGAGATTAATAAATACGTTTATATGTAATCTTATGCTGTCTTTCTGTCCATTTCCTGTCTTCTCTCCCTTCATATTTTGTATTTAGTCTCCTCTTCCTTCTTTCCCTCCTTTCCCCTTTCCTCCTTTTCTCCTCTAAATCTCAATTTCATCCTCCCCTTCACCCTCTTTCTCTCATCCCTGGTCTTTATGGGCTCCTCTGTGGGTTTGAATGAATATTATTAAATCCATCCATCCATCCATCCAGGGTCGCGGGGGGGGCTGGAGCCTATCCCAGCATGCGTTCCGGGCGAGAGGCAGGAATACACCCTGGACAGGTCGCCAATCCATCGCAGGGCACACACACCATTCACTCACACACTCATACCTACGGGCAATTTAGACTCTCCAATTAGCCTAACGTGCATGTCTGTGGACTGTGGGAGGAAACCGGAGTACCCGGAGGAAACCCACGCGGACACGGGGAGAACATGCAAACTCCGCACAGAAAGGCCCCCGGCCTGGATTCGAACCCGAGACCTGCTTGTTGTGAGGCGACAGCGCTATCCACTGCACCACCGTGCCACCTCAATATTATTAAATGTATTAACAAAAAACATAAATCACATAATCATAAATTAGGTTGTCCTAAATAACTTCCAGTGGAAGGGGGGGCATAAACGCCACATTTCATGAGAATATTAAATCATTGAGTACTATGATGATGTGGTGGAGCTGGAAGGCACAAACATGTATTGGGACATATAAGTTCACTCATATATATATGGGACACCAAAAGTAGATTTTGGTCTTTGTTCTGTTCTGTTTGTTTCCACTGATCTATACATTGTGGTGTCCCCAGGGGTTGGGCGACACTCACGGACCTTGCAGAGGGCGTAGGCAAGTGTAAGAACATGGAGGAGGCAGTAATATCAGCAACAATTATGATTTATTGTACAAACAAACACGAAACGCAGGGTGGGGTCTTTTGGGGGATACAAACACAAAGTCCACAATCCTTGTCTCTTTGTCGATGTCCGTAATCCAAATCCAAAATCCAGGTCCAAGTTCCGTTGTCCAATCCGTCGTCAAAATCCAAAGCAGCAATCCAAATCCAAACACAAAAAACAAACACACTTTCAAAACTCTCTCTCTCAAAAACTCTCTCCAAAACTCTCTCCAAAAACTCTCTCAAAACTCTCTCAAAACTCTCTCAAAACTCTCTCAAAACTCTCTCTCTTCACACCACTCCTTCCCACGCACGTTCCGACTCCTCTCCCTAGGTTCTGGGAGCGAGACCTTTAAATAGGCCTTGCAATGGCCTTCAGCTGGTCGTTAGCTCCCATTGCCTGACTTCGTTCAGGTGTTTCTGTGGTCTGCTGGGAAATGTAGTGAAAATGGCTGCCATGTGTTGGAGGCCAGGCAGCCATTTTCTGGGGCAACCCTTTGGGCTGCCACACACCCTCCTCCTCAGCTCTGACCTCGGGGAGGGCTGAGCGGCCTATGTCCCGCGGCCACCAGGAGGGTCCCCTCTCCAGGTCCACTCAGGCAGTTTTCCACCCGGGTCAAACGTCCAGATTCCATCTCCCTTCATCGCCTGAAAAAACATCTGGCAGACATTAGTGAGTGACGCAGGTGGCTCACCTTTACTGCCACAAAATGGCCACCAGTGGGTACAGGCTCTGGACTCCACGGACGGAGCGGTCACCGCTCCGGTCTTCACCAGCCCTCCATGGCTCCTCCGGTATACTTTATGGAGCTTCGTCATCGGGCGTCCTCTCTTGGGCCTTTTCCGCCACTGCCACGTTGCTTCCATGTGGTCAGGTTCAACCACCGGGGAAAATATGCTCCTCAACACAAAATTACTTTTATTCTTTGATTTATTTTCCACATTTTCCTTAAAATCCCCCTTCCCTAGCCATTTCCTAGGGTCATCCCATTCCATCATCTGCTTGTTCAGTTTCCCATTTTTCTTCCGACAAGAATTTCTGCGCTCCATTCTTCTCGGATCTTTTTAATGTTAGGGAGGGAGATGGACTTACCACGTCAGGAGAGGGTCGGGTGCTCAAACAGGCCTCGGCCTTAATTAGGAGGCCTTCCTCAACCCTATGGTCCCCCCATAGCTCCTCTAGGCTCCCTTGAAGGTCCGGCAGGCTGAGTGGGACTGAGGACCATTGTCCCCACTCCAATGTCTGGTCATCCTCTCCTGCTGGCTCCATTGGCTGTAAGAACTCCACCTGTGTGCTAGCGTCTTGGGTGACAGGAACACACTTTACAAAGTCCAGCTCTTCACTCACCCCTTTGTCGGTCTTGTAGGTCCAGCACAGTCTCGGCTTGGACCTTCAGTACTTCCCGAAATGCATTCTCTGTGGCCCGCTGCTGGGCTTCCATCTCCGCCATTTTCCCCTGAAGCTGTGCGGTCTGCTCCAGCTGCAGCTTCTGGACCTGCTCCTGGTGCTCCAGCGCACTCTTCTCCGCCGTCTCATCCGCCTCTTTGAGTCTGCGCTCGAACCATCCCTTGGTGCCCTCCATGGACTGGATTTGAGCCTGCAGCTTCTCCACCGTCTGCTGTAGGCTCTCCAGCTCCCGAGTGCGGGCCTTCTCGTCGCGGAGCTGTGAGTGGATCTCCTCCTCGGTGCGGTTCTTGTCCTCGTGCAGGCCGCGCAGCTCCTTCTCGTAGCGCGCCCGCACGCCCAGCATCTCCTTCTTGTGCTGCAGCCGCGCGTCGCTCTGCTCCTCCTTGTGCCGCGACTTCTCCTGCGCCACATCGATGGCCAGCTCGTTTCGCCTTGCGCTTGTCCGCCGTCTTCCTGGTCTCCTCCAGCTCCTGCTGGAGTTTGTCCTTCTCTTGGCCCAGTTCAGTCAGCTGCTCCAGGAGCCGGCTGTTGGCGCGGTTCACCTCCTGCAGCTGGGAGCTGACGTCATCTCTCTGGGCCAGGAGCTTCTCCTGCTCGGTCTGCCTCTGCTGCAGCTCCACGTTCAGCGCCATGGTCTGGTCCCGCAGCACGTTCATCTCCTGCGTCTTCACAGTCTGGATCCGTTCTAGCGCGGCTAGGTTAATCCGGAGAGCATCGTTCTCAGTCAGGATACTCTCCACCTGCTCCACTCGGCACCGGAGTTGCTCCGCCTCGGACGCCTGGTTCTCCGCTGCTTTCCTTAGCTCTGCCTCCTTCTGGGCGAGCCTGGTCTGGACATCCTCCAAGGCCCTGGCATATTCATCTGTGGCCTGGTCCTGGGACTCCTGCATGTCCAGACACTGTCGCTGCTCATTCTCACGCATCTGGGTTAGGTTTCTCACCTGCTCTTTGAGCGCCAGGTTGTGGGACTCGACACGCCTCATCTCATCGCCATGGGACGCCTTCTCCTTTTCCATCTCCCCAGCCATGATTCCCAGCACTCCCAGGGAGTCCATGTGGTGCTCCTCTCGCAACTTCATCACCGCCAGCAAGTGGCGCTCCTCTGAGGCGCTCACCTCCAGCTTTGCCTTGCACAGCTCAAGCTGGGCACTCTGCTTCAGCTGTTGGACCTCACGGAGGGTGACACGCCATTGGTCCTCCACCATGGCTGCCCGTCTTTTCAGTCTCTGCATCTCTTCCATCGTGGAGTCTGTTGCACAAACCAAAGAAGAATCCTGCTGCACTACCTCCTCTTGCCTATAGGTGCCCTCTGCCCGCATTCTCCACCATATGTGGTGTCCCCAGGGGTTGGGCGACACTCACGGACCTTGCAGAGGGCGTAGGCAAGTGTAAGAACACGGAGGAGGCAGTAATATCAGCAACAATTATGATTTATTGTACAAACAAACACGAAACGCAGGGTGGGGTCTTTTGGGGAATACAAACACAAAGTCCACAATCCTTGTCTCTTTGTCCAAATCCAAAATCCAGGTCCAAGTTCCGTTGTCCAATCCGTTGTCAAAATCCAAAGCAGCAATCCAAATCCAAACACAAAAAACAAACACACTTTCAAAACTCTCTCTCTCAAAAACTCTCTCAAAACTCTCTCTTCAAAACTCTCTCTTCAAAACTCTCTCTCTTCAAAACTCTCTCTCTTCAAAACTCTCTCTCTTCAAAACTCTCTCTCTTCAAAACTCTCTCTCTTCACACCACTCCTTCCCATGCACGTTCCGACTCCTCTCCCTAGGTTCTGGGAGCGAGACCTTTAAATAGGCCTTGCAATGGCCTTCAGCTGGTCGTTAGCTCCCATTGCCTGACTTCGTTCAGGTGTTTCTGTGGTCTGCTGGGAAATGTAGTGAAAATGGCTGCCATGTGTTGGAGGCCAGGCAGCCATTTTCTGGGGCAACCCTTTGGGCTGCCACAACATGTATACCACATTCACACACACACACACACACACACACACATATACACATTCTCTGTTTTCTTCTGTCCTTTCCCAGGCCGAGGGGGGTGCCGGGCAGTAACACCGGGCCTGGGCACATATCTATGTTATGGGAATACTGATGTTGAAATGTAATCAATGTGGTGAAGGGCTTTGGGTCATCTTCACCCCGGGAAGTGAGGGCGTGTCACTTATCATCATTAGCACGGGCACATCCCAGGTTTCCCCCCCTGCATTTGTGGGTGGGTTTTCCTGGCCTAAAGGCCTCAACATGCTTCTGCGTAACTTGTAACTAGGTCGCGTTGATGTTGCACAGCCCTGGTTGTGTTGCTGTCATGTTGTTGTCGTTCGAGCATGTAGAGGCCTTAAGTGTACCAATTGGTCGACCTAAAGATGATCATAGCCTGGGGTGTAAGGTGACCACGAGCCATCAATGAGAATGTATGCAAATGTATTCAGTTGGGAGGTCATGGCAGGGGAGGGCATAGGGGTGGGACGATTCCACTATAATAATGTGTGTTAAAGATGAAGTCTCTAGGCTTGTTTGGTTTTGTCCTTGGAACGGATCTCCCTCTGTGCACACACATTGGTTAATAAAACGTATTTGTTCTACCTGAGTGCCTTATCTCATCTCTCTCTTCGGATCCAGGGGAAACTTGAGGGGTCTCTCAGACCACCACATCATATGACAATATATAAACAAAAACCAAACTCTACCAAACAGTATAGTTGTATAAGTGTTTAAAAAAAAAAAAATGTATTGGCTTCCCCATTATCAATAGTATTAGCACTCTCGATGGCATCTGATAAATAGAGGTTATGGCTTGCTGCAAGTAATTCATTTACATTTAATAGGTCATGGCACCATCTAGTGTTAAACACACTTTTTCCACCAGCAACACTTTCTTTTCAGGCACTTTTGTTATCCATTTTGTCCAAATTATGAGTTTCAAGTTGTGCCTTACATCTGAATGCTGGCCATTTTTGAGGGTGTAGTGACAAAGCTGCTCGGCAGATTAGTACTTGCAGAACGTGTTCAACATTGGGCCATGTTTGTTCTTATAAAGAGCCCATCTAGAATGCAGGTTCTTGTCATCTGCAGTGTCACAGGTCTAAGTATGTCACATAGTATAAGGCAAGGGTGATTATGCTAGTCATTGTGATGATGATATATTTATATGGTGCCTTACAGGAACCCAAAGTGCTTCACAGTGAAGGGGGGAAACTCACCTCAACCACCACGTGGTTCTTGTGTAGCACCCACCCACCCACATTTTGTGTCAGAACGGTCACCACACATCAACTGAGGTGGTGATGAAGGGAATTATTGAGCCAATTAAACTAGGGGATGATTAGTTGGCAGATTGAAAGAGCCATGTTGGGAATTTGAACAGGACACCAGTGATGATAAGGAAGAGGCACCACAGAAGCAAAATTCCCAAAACCACTGTTTCAGACTAAATCGTGAGTATTGAAGAGAATACCTATTTGGAAAGGTATTCCAAACCTCTATTATCTTCATTCCTGGACAGTTTCAGTTCATTTAAATTTCCTGTTTGCACATTCCCTCCAAAATGGTATCTTTACAATATGTTAACAGTCTAAACTGTTTATAATTGTACTTTCTGTTGAGAACATTTTTAACAATACAAAATATGCTCCCCCGGATTCTAATGTATTTTCAAAATATGTTCCCTGATTTTAATGTCTTTTCAGGTACTAACAAGTAGAATGAGAAATCAACACCACGATACTGCAGTTGTTTTTACAATGAGTAAAAACATTGCTTCAATAACCTATTTATGATCATAGCCTACTGTGCATAGTCCTATGAATACTGTGGGCTCTGGAAGTATTCTGTGTGCCTTTGGCATGTCAATTCCCTCTAAGTTTATGTAACAAGATATTTGTTCTGGGGTCAGACATACATTGTCATTGGCAAACCAGCAGATTGCTTTTGGATTGGCTGATAATATTGGCTAAAGGAATGAGGGAATGAGCCATCGAAACAATTCAAAATTATTTAATCTCTGCATAATTTAAACAGCACCCTAAAACACAAACACGTTCTGCATAGAATCTCATCAACACCATCCTGCTATTCAGACTGCATGGGGTCTTTACCAATGATTCTGCCTTTATCACTAAATTCTTCAATGGGTCGGAAATGAATCCCTGACCCATTATAAGCACAGGCGTCATCCTCCATATTAGGACAGTATGAGGGCGTGGCCTTTCAGTTTATCGTTGGACACGTTATTCCGTTCTAAACCGTGATTGGTCACTGAATTCTACTATGATTCTGCCACTTAGAGCTGTCCAACGTATTCACTCCGCGCAGACGTATTCTGGAATCTTGATTGAGCACAGGGCGTCATTTCAGCAAAAGCCAAGGTATGGCAAGGGATGGGGTGGGGATTTGATTTTGTCAAATCAGTTGTGCAATAGTACATTTTGGTGAGTTGTTTCTATACAATTTACTTATATGATATTTAGGTAACATTAATAAACAAAGGGGACAACTACAGTATGTAACTAGTAAACCTATTTTACTAGATTCTGAGATCTAATAACCTTGACATACGTAAATTATTACCCAATTGTTACCCGATTATTATGCGATTGTACCCGTTAACGTTAGCTAGCTGGCTGTTAGCTTCAAAGTCCGGGTTTTCACTAAAATAACATATAGAACGTGTTCGTATTGACACAACATCACATGGACTTGTTCATGAATATGTTACATTTGAATCAACAGTATTGTGGCGTTTATACAATTTGTTTAACCCACCTGAATGAATGAGAATAACGGACAATGTTTTAATGCTAAGGTTAGTCTGTGGCTTGTTTATTCTGAGGAACTGTAACGTTACTAGCCAGAGCAGCAATCTCTATCTCCTGTTCAACTACATCGTTAGACACAAGACAGACTATATTTTTTAAAGGGATTGGCAGTGTACACGTGAAGTAGGTTAGATTAGTTAATTAGCCTGCTTACATACCCCCCATCGTCGGGATAGGTGCTACTGTTAAAAGGTTTTTTCGAAGTAATATCTGCTACGTAAAATGGCTACAGTTGCAATACCAACAAACACCAGTGTACTATTATTGGACATTGAAGGAACCACGACACCAATCACATTTGTTAAGGTAACAGAACAAAATCAAATCTGACTTTTAAAATGGCTAATAGCAATAGACCTTTCAGCTGAAATAATTTAATTTCTTTCCATTGCAGGATATTTTATTTCCATACATTAAGGATCATCTAGAGGACTACCTGTCTGCACACTGGGAAGAAGATGAGTGCAAGCAAGATGTGCATCTCTTAAAAAAACAGGTATATTTCCTAGCTAGCGAATGACACCCTCGCGAGCGCGTGCATTGCTAAATCCTACAAAAACGATTCAATGCTCTCAGCCCAGTTGCATGTCACAAAATGGAACCAATAGGTTGTTTATAAAATCACAGAAATTGATTGAAGCGTGTTTGGACGTGTCAGTGTTTCTACAAAGATATACTGCGGTAGCTACAACACTGTCTGGACATTCCAACCTCTCCACAATGGGCAAGACCAAAGAATTGTCTCAGGACATCAGGGACAAAATTGTAGACCTGCACAAGACTGGAATGGGCTACAGGACCATTGGCAAGCAGCTTGGTGAGAAGGAGTCAACTGTTGGTGCGATAATTAGAAAATGGAAGAACCACCAATTGACCATGAATCTCCCTCGGTCTGGGGCTCCACGCAAGATCTCACCTCGTGGAGTGAACCTGATCATGAGAAAGGTGAGGGAACAACCCAGAACTACACGGCTGGAGCTTGTTGATGATCTCAAGGCAGCTGGGACCACAGTCACCAAGATGACCATTGGTAACACACTACGCCGTAATGGATTTAAATTCCGTAGTGTCCGCAAGGTCCCCCTGCTCAAGAAGGCACATGTACAGAGACCTTGCTGTGAGGCGACAGCGCTATCCACTGCACGACCGTGCCACCTCAATATTATTAAATGTATTAACAAAAAACATAAATCACATAATCATAAATTAGGTTGTCCTAAATAACTTCCAGTGGAAGGGGGGGCATAAACGCCACATTTCATGAGAATATTAAATCATTGAGTACTATGATGATGTGGTGGAGCTGGAAGGCACAAACATGTATTGGGACATATAAGTTCACTCATATATATATGGGACACCAAAAGTAGATTTTGGTCTTTGTTCTGTTCTGTTTGTTTCCACTGATCTATACATGTATAGCACATTCACACACACACACACACACACATATACACATTCTCTGTTTTCTTCTGTCCTTTCCCAGGCCGAGGGGGGTGCCGGGCAGTGACACCGGGCCTGGGCACATATCTATGTTATGGGAATACTGATGTTGAAATGTAATCAATGTGGTGAAGGGCTTTGGGTCATCTTCACCCCGGGAAGTGAGGGTGTGTCACTTATCATCATTAGCACGGGCACATCCCAGGTTTCCCCCCCTGCATTTGTGGGTGGGTTTTCCTGGCCTAAAGGCCTCAACATGCTTCTGCGTAACTTGTAACTAGGTCGCGTTGATGTTGCACAGCCCTGGTTGTGTTGCTGTCATGTTGTTGTCGTTCGAGCATGTAGAGGCCTTAAGTGTACCAATTGGTGGACCTAAAGATGATCATAGCCTGGGGTGTAAGGTGACCACGAGCCATCAATGAGAATGTATGCAAATATATTCAGTTGGGAGGTCATGGCAGGGGAGGGCATAGGGGTGGGACGATTCCACTATAATAATGTGTGTTAAAGATGAAGTCTAGGCTTGTTTGGTTTTGTCCTTGGAACGGATCTCCCTGTGTGCACACACATTGGTTAATAAAACTTATTTGTTCTACCTGAGTGCCTTATCTCATCTCTCTTCGGATCCAGGGGAAACTTGAGGGGTCTCTCAGACCACCACATCATATGACAATATATAAACAAAAACCAAACTCTACCAAACAGTATAGTTGTATAAGTGTTTTTTTATTTTTTTTATTTATTTTTTATTTTTTATATATATAAATGTATTGGCTTCCCCATTATCAATAGTATTAGCACTCTCGATGGCATCTGATAAATAGAGGTTATGGCTTGCTGCAAGTAATTCATTTACATTTAATAGGTCATGGCACCATCTAGTGTTAAACACACTTTTTCCACCAGCAACACTTTCTTTTCAGGCACTTTTGTTATCCATTTTGTCCAAATTATGAGTTTCAAGTTGTGCCTTACATCTGAATGCTGACCATTTTTGAGGGTGTAGTGACAAAGCTGCTCGGCAGATTAGTACTTGCAGAACTTGTTCAACATTGGGCCATGTTTGTTCTTATAAAGAGCCCATCTAGAATGCAGGTTCTTGTCATCTGCAGTGTCACAGGTCTAAGTATGTCACATAGTATAAGGCAAGGGTGATTATGCTAGTCATTGTGATGATGATATATTTATATGGTGCCTTACAGTGAAGGGGGGAAACTCACCTCAACCACCACGTGGTTCTTGTGTAGCACCCACCCACCCACATTTTGTGTCAGAACGGTCACCACACATCAACTGAGGTGGTGATGAAGGGAATTATTGAGCCAATTAAACTAGGGGATGATTAGTTGGCAGATTGAAAGAGCCACAGAAGCAAAATTCCCAAAACCACTGTTTCAGACTAAATAGTGAGTATTGAAGAGAATACCTATTTGGAAAGGTATTCCAAACCTCTATTATCTTCATTCCTGGACAGTTTCAGTTCATTTAAATTTCCTGTTTGCACATTCCCTCCAAAATGGTATCTTTACAATATGTTAACAGTCTAAACTGTTTATAATTGTACTTTCTGTTGAGAACATTTTTAACAATACAAAATATGCTCCCCCGGATTCTAATGTATTTTCAAAATATGTTCCCTGATTTTAATGTCTTTTCAGGTACTAACAAGTAGAATGAGAAATCAACACCACGATACTGCAGTTGTTTTTACAATGAGTAAAAACATTGCTTCAATAACCTATTTATGATCATAACCCACTGTGCATAGTCCTATGAATACTGTGGGCTCTGGAAGTATTCTGTGTGCCTTTGGCATGTCAATTCCCTCTAAGTTTATGCAACAAGATATTTGTTCTGGGGTCAGACATACAGTACATTGTCATTGGCAAACCAGCAGATTGCTTTTGGATTGTCTGATAATATTGGCTAAAGGAATGAGGGAATGAGCCATCGAAACAATTTTATTGTTTCAAACAAAATAATTTAATCTCTGCATAATTTAAACAGCACCCTAAAACACAAACACGTTCTGCATAGAATCTCATCAACACCATCCTGCTATTCAGACTGCATGGGGTCTTTACCAATGATTCTGCCTTTATCACTAAATTCTTCAATGGGTCGGAAGTGAATCCCTGACCCATTATAAGCACAGGCGTCATCCTCCATATTAGGACAGTATGAGGGCGTGGCCTTTCAGTTTATCGTTGGACGCATTATTCCGTTCTAAACCGTGATTGGTCACTGAATTCTACTTTGATTCTGCCACTTAGAGCTGTCCAACGTATTCACTCCGCGCAGACGTATTCTGGAATCTTGATTGAGCATATTAACTAGGGCGAGTTTATCGTTAAATAAGACTACCGAAACCAAAAAGAATCAGAGGCGGGTTTTGGATGTTACATCCCAATCTTTCTTTTCTGATTGGATTATATCTTCAGCAGGGAACAAGCGCGAAAAGTGGGAACTACTTGCTTGGGCCCGGTGTTATCTCGCGGTGATTTTGGTTGCGGTACAAGGGAACTTGTGTCGGTTAGACACAAGACGGACTATATTTTTTAAAGGGATTGGCAGTGTACACGTGAAGTAGGTTAGATTAGTTAATTAGCCTGCTTACATACCCCCCATCGTCGGGATAGGTGCTACTGTTAAAAGGTTTTTTCGAAGTAATATCTGTGCTACGTAAAATGGCTACAGTTGCAATACCAACAAACACCAGTGTACTATTATTGGACATTGAAGGAACCACGACACCAATCACATTTGTTAAGGTAACAGAACAAAATCAAATCTGACTTTTAAAATGGCTAATAGCAATAGACCTTTCCGCTGAAATAATTGTATTTCTTTCCATTGCAGGATATTTTATTTCCATACATTAAGGATCATCTAGAGGACTACCTGTCTGCACACTGGGAAGAAGATGAGTGCAAGCAAGATGTGCATCTCTTAAAAAAACAGGTATATTTCCTAGCTAGCGAATGACACCCTCGCGAGCGCGTGCATTGCTAAATCCTACAAAAACGATTCAATGCTCTCAGCCCAGTTGCATGTCACAAAATGGAACCAATAGGTTGTTTATAAAATCACAGAAATTGATTGAAGCGTGTTTGGACGTGTCGGTGTTTCTACAAAGATATACTGCGGTAGCTACAACACTGTCTGGGCATTTCCTAAGGAGGGGCTCGCGCTGTCCCGTGCTAGAAGCCGAGACCAGACACAACAATCGCGTCTTGCTAATTAATTCGACGTGGGATGTTGCATTTCTGTTTAGGAAACAGTATCTTAACAAACGATGCTCCGTGCTGTTCTGAGAATTATCGCACGGAAATAGTGTCAGCGTCTCATAACAGAGGCCAGCTATAATTGTTGTCATTGAATGTAAACGTAGTCACTCTCATTGTTTTCGCTTATGGCGTAGCAGTGATGGCATACGAGCTCAGGCTGTACGTTCCTGACAATATAATCTAAATCATATATACCTGTGGAATTTTTCTTTCTGATGGGACCAATCCACGCCCACTTCACGTACATCTTGAGGTGATTGTCTTGCATGCAACCATTAATTAAATTGCATTTGTGCACTATAGACTGTGTAATTATCGTGAAATCACATTGCTTCCCCTTGAATCCAATACTCAAGGTCTTAATGAACATATATTTGAAAAATATTAGCCGAATCAGGAATATATGGAAAGGCCCAATGTGCTTATGGGCTCTCGTTTGTACTGGTAGAAGGGGGAGAGGCTGCAGTATACTGTTCTGGAGCTGATAACGCAAGCGATTTGTATATTATAATTTCCTCAAGATGGCGGGGTGAGAAGTGGGCTGGGTGAAGTGCTTCCACCATCTCCCCTGCTGGGTTCACTGGCTGTCAGCCAATAATCATTTTTCACCATCCCCTAATGCACTTGATTTGTTCCTGTGAACTAAGGCTTTTAGAGATGATAAAAATAGATCAGGACCATGACAGATGATAGATAGGACCATGCTATTCATCAATCAATCAGTAAATCTTTACTATTCCATTTAGGAAAATTGGATTTGCAGACAAGCCCATGTGTACAACACAAAACAATACTTTTTTTTGTGTTGTAAAAACATCTATCATTTAAAACGTACATTTGTCACAACTTCCTTCATGATACTGTATAAAGATTGAGCACCAAAATGCATGGGAGGGAGGAGGTCATGGAGTCATTTTTTACTTCCCATTTTGCAATGCTTCAATGCTTCAATTTGTACCGCATTCTCCCTCTACCGTGGACAAAGCTCTTGGTCAATGTGTGGGATGTAGCAGCAAGTATTACTTTAAAGCAGTGTTGTTTGTCTTTGTTCAGGCAGAGGAGGACACCAGGCAACACCGAGCTGGCCCGGTCCACGTTCTGGACCAGACGGTGCACACGGACGAGGAGAAGGCTATCCGTGAGGTGGTGGACAACGTCCTGTGGCAGATGGCAGCAGACCGGAAGACCACGGCGCTGAAGCAGCTGCAGGGGCACATGTGGCGGGCAGCCTATGCAGCGGGGAGAATCAAAGGCGAGTAAGTAGCAGGGACACATTTTTATGTCATTCCAAATCCTCAGACCCTCTTGACGTTGCAAATGTGACTCAGGTTTACCAAAGTGGGGGCTGTTGTTGAGGCTGTACTGATGCAGCAGTAGTCCAGGCAGGCTGCAAATCAAACCTAATTGGACCTAATCAAGATGAACAAAAGTCCACAGCCTTGATTTGGGGCAATGTCCATCTGGTTTTGTGTCTAAGTTGCCTGAGATTTTGGATTGGAGGCCAACGCTACGTGCCACTTGTGGAAGGAGTCACACTGCTTGTGGTTGTGAGTCAGACTGCCCCTGACTCCTGCGCCCTGTCCTCTCTCTGCTGTGTGTGTGGAACAGAGTGTACCAGGACGTAGTTCCAGCCATCCGGAGGTGGAGGAGGCTTGGACTCAAGGTCTATATCTACTCATCAGGAAGCGTGGAGGCACAGAAGCTGCTGTTTGGATACTCTATAGAAGGAGATCTTCTAGATGTAAGGGCTGTCTTGTCTTCTCTTGTCTGTCTCTTTTGTTTTTCCACCAATGGGGAAATTGTGATTTCGGTCCTTTGTGGTTTGTTTGGGTTGTTTTTTTGTTTTTTTGAACTCTTATAATTGAATATTTTACATTTTGATGGGCATTTACTCTTTTGGCCATGAATTATTGTAATCATTATATTTTAAAATTTGTGTATTTATATTTTAAAATGTATATAATTTTGTCTTTATTTTTCAGTTATTCGATGGCCACTTTGACACCAACATAGGCCCCAAAGTAGAGAGCAAAAGCTACCAGAGGATTGCAGACAGAATTGGCTGTCCGCCTGAAGACATCATGTTCTTGACAGACGTCACACGAGGTACTTCATTTGACAATATTTTAATATCCTACTGCATCAACATTTTTAAAATTTAATTTTAATTACATTTTTACCATGCTATATTTCCATTTTTGGCATTTAGCAGACGCTCTTATGCAGAGCGAATTACAAGATGTGCATATATACGTGGTAAGATCAATCATTGTTCACGCAAGCTAATATTTTTCTTTCCGAAAAATAATTACTAGAGATGTTTGGAAGACACCTTTTTTTTTGTTATCAAGTGTTTTCTTTATTGTAAAATTATATAAACAAGACAAAACAAAAACTGATACCTACACAGAGTAGGAATCAAACATGGCTGGCTGCGACATTGTTAGACTATAATTATTATTTTTTTAAATATATTTATTTGCACCTCCGTCGAAAAGCAAACATATTTGGTGGAACGTAATACTGCACAGTTTAAATAGCCCAAGCAAAATATAATACAGTTATCATATTCGAATCCCCTTAACAGATACCACATTTCTCACGAAAACAACCAAAATACACTATCAAAAAAAAAGAAAGAAAGACCGGGCCTATTCTTCGCAGCTGGCCAACCGAGCCAGCCGGACAACCGCGCCGAGCAAATTCCAAGGGGCCCTGAGTTCCACTCAGCAGAGCCATCCAGCCAACTCAGCCAGCCAATCATGAGAAACAAGGGCCTGAAATCAGTCCAATAGTTCCTCAGACACAGTCAGCTGTTCAACAACAACGCAACCCCAATCAAAAACAAACAAAATAACAAACACGCACAAAGACAGAAAAAACACCCTGCCATCCTCCCACCCACCCTAGGGATCTAAAGGAAACTAAATATACTCATATACTCAACTCAGCAACAACACTCAAAATATCAGGTCATTTAGTTTCCCAGATATCTCTGACCATAGATTTATACTCCTCTCATTAGCCCCATGCATTCTCGCTGTTGACAACTCCATCCCAACTATATCCAAAAAGGAGAGAATCCATTGTCGACAGGAAAGAGCATGGGGGGGCTTCCATCTCTGTGCAATCATCTTTTTCGCTGCGGTGATACCAGCGAGTAACACGTTTTTTGTGATGTGGGAGATGTAGAGGAGACTGGTCCATCAGAATCAGAATGGTAGGGGATGGAGGTATACTTATTGTCAAGAGCGTAGAAAGGTTGGATGCCACCATATGCCAGAATTCTGTCACCTCCGGACATTCCCATTCTATATGAAATAAAGTTCCAAGAACATTCAAGGGGCATAATGTCCAAATTGTGGATCATTAATGAATTTTATGGAATAGAGTTTGTGTGGTGTCGTATATACTCTATGTACAAAATTATAATGAATCTGTTGGTGATCAGGGTTTGTTGAGGCTAAAAGAATGGTGGACCAGACCTTGTTCCAGTCAAAGTCTGGATCCAGTTCAGGGAGATCTTTCCTCCATGTTGCATCAACAGATAAAGGTTTATAGGACTTTTTCAATATGTAGCTATATAAAATGAAGATCAGACCCCTTGTACCCTTGTGTCTGCTTAATAACTTGTGCAAAGGGTGCACTGTGAGACTGTGAGAAGCTGTATGCCAAGGAACACCATAGGCCTTCAAAGCTCACCTCAATTGCAAATAGAAAAAAAGAGGAACTTGGCAGATTAAACTGCATACGAAGTTCTTGGAACGAAAGCAGGCCTTCCTCACCATAAATATTGCCTAATGAATTAACTCCTTTATCACTCCAATTTGGAAAATCTATAGGGCGACCCCCTATCAAGAGCCCCAAATGATTGAATATAGGAGAACAAGGATTCCACCTAGAGGAAATCCCATATTGCTTCTCTGCCATTCTCCATACCATCACCAAGTGCGCAATTATTGTGCCAAAGCGGAGTTTACATTGTTTAGTGGTGATGTTAGAGTACAGCAAATCGCGTAATTCAAACAGATGAACCCTGCTTTCTCCAATAGGTCTCCATGATACAACTGCACCCGTGTCAAACCATGTAACAAGTGGACGTAGGGTAAAAGCTCAATTGTAAAATGTAAAATTGGGGAGAGAGAGGCCTCCATCTCTGTCCCGTTGTCTGTAGTCAGTTTGATACGAGGGGGTTTGCCCCGCCATACAAATTTTGAGACTGCAGTTTGTATTTTATTCCAATATAAAACTGGAGGAGGGAGAGGGTGTCACGCTGTGTTGTAGGTGTGGAACCAGATGCAGGTGAGAGAGAAATCCAGAACGCGGAAATGCGTTTAAGATATTTATTGATCTTTAAACGTCTTTAGGAAAACGAAAGCAAAATCCGTGTCTGCGAAGACACGGAAAGACATAAACAAAACAAAACAAAATAACCAACGATCAGGAACAACCAAACAAGTAAAACGGTAAATCCAAAACGTATCCAAAAACTCGGATTAAACTAAACACTGGGAATCAAAACAACAGTACGCACATGAACAAACAAGTCCTCAAGAGGCAAGAAACATTAATCACAACAGTTACTATCAAGCTAAGCTAGATAATGTCCAAGTGCCGAAACAGAAAGCCAGCTGGTTAAATATTCCCCCCTAAATTATTCGCAGCAGTTTGCAATGATCATGATTGTTTCCGTGATTTCTTTAATTGGTTTTGCAAATTCCTGGCTTCTTTCACTTCTTCTGATAGGCGCTTGGGGAAAATGCCTATTAGCTGAACGGGTTGTGACAGAGGGAGCATTGCACTGACAAAATGTACACGAGGGAGAACATTCAGTCAACACGAGGGAAGCGATGGGCTAACAATTTGGCATAAATCTTTGCATCTG
The DNA here is from genome assembly GCA_029706075.1 of Aldrovandia affinis. Taxonomy (NCBI): domain Eukaryota; kingdom Metazoa; phylum Chordata; class Actinopteri; order Notacanthiformes; family Halosauridae; genus Aldrovandia; species Aldrovandia affinis. The sequence goes on along the minus strand of JAINUG010000067.1, from coordinate 995,224 downwards.
TATTCAGCAGAGGTCTATAGCTTACACATTCACTGTGATCTTTGTCCTTCTTTAATAATAAATAAATTATAGCTATATTAACATCCCTTGACAGGGAACCATTTTCTATATAAAAATTAATCATATCAAGAAGGAGGGGGCCCAGGACATGCCAGAAGGTTAAATAAAGCTCTGGAGGTATCCCATCAAGACATGGTGATCTCCCTTTGTGTATATCCTGAACCGCCTCTCTAAGTTCATCGATAGTAATACAAGCCCATAAGCCCATAAGCTTTGACTCATCCTTTGAGAGTTGAGGAAGTTGAATATTATTTAAGAATGTGTTACAAGTATTATTTTGGTGTAAGATTTCAGAGCTGTAGAGCTCAGCATAAAATGAACGGAAGGTTGAGTTCATTTTCAGTGGATTTAAATGGACAGTCCCTTCTTTGGACCTAATGGATGGGATATCAGCAAAGTGCTCATCAGATCTGAGTTTAATTGCCAGCAGATGACTGGGTTTAGAGCTGTTGAAATTGTAGTGTTGTCTTGTCCTGTGGATAAGGAATTCTGACTTGTTTGAGTAGTGAGTTAATTTATTTTTTGACCAGTTCACATTGGAGTGCTCCTGATGTGGTGTTACTCCTGATGAAGCCCTTCACAGCATCCCATAACACTCTTGGATCATCAACTGAACCCTTATTGATTTCTAAGAATTCGTGTAGATTCCTTTCAAATTGTACGTTAAATGATTCATTATCAAGGAGGGTAGAGTTAAAATGCCATCTAGGCACCCTAGCTAAGGCTGAGCGGAGAGAAATGAAAAGTCCTTTGAAGATTGGTTTATCAATCGCCAGAGATCAACCACACCTGTGCTATTTGCCCAAGCACATAGCGCTTCAGAGGCCAAACTTTGGTCTGCCCTCAATCACCCCGGTTCTATCCATCCTATGATCCCATACGGCGTTGAAATCAGCGCCCACTACTAATCTAAAATCAGTTAATTCCAGAAGGGTTTTAGTTAAAAGGCTATAGAACGCAGTGTCATATTTGTTGGGAGCATATGCTGATACTAATGCAATATCTTTACCTTGTATACAGATCTTAGCGATAGCGATCCTCCCCTTATGATAAAATGTATTGGCTAATCGCTTAATATCACTACGCAGCAAATGGGATTCTTGGATAAACGCCAAGTCGATGCCCTTCCTGTGGAGGAGATCCAGGACACTTGTTTGCTTGTGAGGAATATTCAATCCCTTCACATTAAAACTGAAAGACTTGAGGTCAGTCATCAGAGGCCATCAACTGACAATTGAGTGATGCAGAAGGAGTTGAGTCCTGTGAAAAAAGGCAATAATGTCCATAGATCCCCACATATTCCCACCCAGCAAAACACATATAAAATAAGAATAAGAAAGGAGGGGAGAGTCAAAGTTCAAAGAAACCGTATTCATGTGTCAAAATCCTATCCCAGTGCCGTATTTGAGGTGCACTGATCCCCATCCTTCTAAGGGCCATACAACCCCCTCACCCTAGCTTGGATGGTTATCAATAAAGTATCAAAGCAATTGAGTGAGCTGTGAGGAGGTAGGGGGCGGGAGAAAAGGTAGGAAGCAGGCACCTCTTTTATACTCATAGCCGTGTATATATACATATACTGACATCCACAAACACACATACATATACATATACATGTACACACACACATAAATACATACATGTACATACATACATACACACACACACACACACACACACACACACACACACACGTAGTAGCGGACATTTTTTTATAGGAAGAAGAATATTTCCATTGCACTTCATTATAGGGAAAACCAGGATAGCTAAACATTTAATTTATAGATCAATTGATAGGGAAGAAAAGATTGTAGTAACTAGCGGGCTATCCCTTTATCGCCTTGGACTGTAGGGAATATTAGGTATATGCCAGTACCATTTCACAAAAAAAAGATGTCAATCTCAACACTTGTTTAGCATCCCCTGTGCATGGTGGAGAGCTTTGAGTCACCCAGGCACACAGTTCATAAAGTCAATAGTACCTGTCGGTTTAGGCCGACAGGTACCATAACATAACAACATAGGCATAACAAAACACAATAAAGTGCATATTATATCATTTAATTATTACATTTATAATGTAAATGTGACTCAACTCAACTTCTTTTAAATGCAGCTTTCTTTTTTTTGGCAGTCTTGGAGTCTTCTGCTGTAGCCTATCATCATTGGGTCTTTCCCCCTTTTCAAAGAAGCTCTCCAGCAATGTTTGTTTTTACTCATTTTTGCTAGGGTTAGCTTGTGGGCTTAATTTATTGGTGCATGGGACAAAAAACTGCGACTGAGACAAGTGCGGAAAAGAGGCACAGACGGAAGTGGTCATTTTTCAAAATAAAACACCCTGCAGACTGCGATAGTCAATAAAATGGAAATAAAATTAAAAATTAAAACGTTTTTATTCTTTCTGTGCGGCCTGGTACCAAATAATCCACGGCTCGGTAATTGGGGACCCCTGGTGTAGATGAAAAATTACTACTCTTGGTTTAGAAGTTTTCCCCAGTATACCAATCCTGTGGGAATGCTCAAGATCTCTTTCCTCCACTTTAATCTTGAGAAGCTCTGACAACATCCTTGACAGGTAAATGTTCATATTATTGTTGGATTCCACTTTTTCGGGAAGTTTAATCATTTTAAGGTTTCCACGCCTTGAGTGGTTCTCCAACCTGTCTATATCGTCTGTAGCAATGCTTATTTGCATTTCAAGGTCTTTAATTCTCTTGTCGTGCTGGTCAATTTGCAGTGCTTGATCGTGAACATCAGCAGAAAGTTCTAATCAATTGCCGCTATCGCTTGGGAGATGGCATCCATCTTTGTAGATAAAGTTTCTATTTTTGTGACTTTCTCCACGAGGGCAATGTTAGAGCTTTTGACTTTCTCCCCTAAAGCTTTGTTAGAGTTTAGCACCTCCAGCATCATGGTTTGTAACTTTTCCATTTCCTTGGAGCGTGTAATGTTAGTCATAGTGTGGAAGAAATCTCGACTCGAATAAATCTGTCAGCTTCTGATTCACCCTTGATCGCTACTAGTTGCTTGAAAAAAGAAGGTAACTGTAGTAGACTAAAGTTCTATTAGTAGTCACATCTTGCTGTGTGACTTTAACTTGATTGATGGTAACTTGGTTAAATACCATAAAGTAGCATAGGTTCAAAGATTTTAACACTGAGACGGAGCTGACAGGCTGTACGCCCTCACCTATCCGCCATACTCCGCAATTCTCACGAAAAGACACCTTATACACTTCTTGTGCTTGAATAAATCCATCCATGGCTGGGACAAAGGTTGTGGGATAAAATGTCCCAAAAACCAAGATTTTACAGTTTATTTTTCACCTCAATGTACATTGCACTGAAATGAATAGCTTTGCGTAATATTTAAGGTGAAATGTCTTCATTAAATTGATTATCATCAATTAGATTTACAAAGGGAAATTAAGTCCGTTTGAGTTCCAGTTCATTTCATTTTCTGAAGATTAATTCAGGCAGGTTCCCCATTATGGTTAGAGAAATGCATTGTAAAAATAATTAAGCCGTTTTCAAATAAACTAGTAAGTGGATGATGCATGTACATATTTACACGTGTTTGTAACCCACATTATAGGATTTGACTAATCGTAACAGAAACAGACATGGAACACATTTTAACAACCTCGCATATCTAGAAAGCCACAGTACAGCATGTCACAGCGCGACAGTGTCTGTAATACTCAGTGGCTTAATAAGGATCTTAGTCGTTCTCATGGCACGGGCAGGCCCAAGGCTGTGCAGCTGTCACTAGGAGGCTGGCAGGAGGAGAGGACATCTCTTCTGCATGTCAAAGTGGATGCTTTGTGTTCCTGCAGAAGCCAGGGCCGCAGAGGAGGCTGGGGTGAATGTGACTGTGGTGGTGAGACCAGGAAACATGGAGCTGACTGAGGAGGAGAAATCCCAATACAGCCTCGTCACGTCCTTCAATCAGCTGGAAGTACCGGGATCTGCTTAACACAGCATTGAAAGGGTGTGCACAAACTCAACTCGCTCACTCTCACTTTCACACACTCACAAAACTGCTTGTCTGACACTGGGGGTGGTGGGTAGGGGATTTGAGAGCTGGTGGCTAGGGGTGGGAAACGATGGAGGGGATTCCGACAGCAGATGCCAAACAATTTGAGTGGCCAGCCAGCTGGAAATTTACATGTTCTGTATACCTTTTTTATCCTTTTAAATAAAACCATATTTAAGTTTTATCTGAATGTGTTTTCTTTGTCTTCAGTGGGGTATGCAGTGAAAGTGTGTATCTGTGTATCTCCTCCAGTGTTCATAGATAACCTGTAAATATTTGCCACAATGGGCAATGAAACATTCCTGGGTAGTGTTGAAGGTTTTACCTGCATTGGATTCTGTCCATTTCCTGTTTTTGTAATTGTCATTTAATTAAATTGGTCTCATTCTTCTCTGTTGCAATTTTAGATGCAGTTATGTTTCTGCATGTAAAAGCTCAAAACCGCTCGCTTCATTCAAAAATGACAATTGAAGGATATTTTGAGCTATTTACAGCTATTTCTGTAAATATTTGGGAACCAAAATATATTCATTTCAAACATTGTCATGGTTTAACACAGACCTTTGTAAAATAGTTTAATACCAACATACAGCATGCAAAATAAACCACCACACTTGAAGAGTAATTCAAGAGGCATTCAATACAATTTTGTTGAATGATTACTCATTAATTACAGATTTCAAAATGGGGAATTATTAGGGATATGACGGGAAAAAACTATATCCAAAGTTTCTCAGAAAGACCATAGCTGTAAGTTGTCAAAAATGTCAAGATGAAAAGTATCTAGACCCAAAACAAGTTATTGTTTCCACAAAGTAGATGAGTTAACAATTTCTCACACCAGTAATTTTATACTCAAAATCATCCACCAAGTGTAGTGACCTTGCGCAGCACCCTGACTAATTTAAATATAAGATAAATACAGCTTTAGCACACTTTAAAACCCTGACGAACTTAAATATGTTCAGATAAACACAGTTTTAGCAGTATAAGATTATTCTTAGACGTAAGTCCCCTTGCAGACTTTGATGACCAATCGGATAAATTCCTGTTACGTATTCCCTTTTTATAAGCTGTTTTGAATGTCCTAAATTCTATAGCAGAGGTAGGCTGACACAAGAGGTGACAAACATAAAAATCCTAAGTTATTCAAAGAATTAAAATGCTATTAAATAGTGTAGCATTCCCTTATTATAACAATGTTTTGGCATCTATAATACAGAGGCCATGACAGGTTACACAGTACGGAGAAGAAATGCCTTGTCATGGTTCATAATGGAGAAATGGAGGCAAAGGTCTCACATCACAGCAGCTCCGTGGAATAGACAGTCCACGGAAAGGAGCACAATACATCAAATTATTGCAGATGTCATATATTTTGTCAATGTTTTAAATTGTGTATTTTCATCAGACAACCAGGGAGGTCTCCAAAGGAGCTCAATGTCAATGTCTTTGATATTTTTGTGACATTTCTTCTAAAAAGACTGATTGATTGATTGATTGAAGATATTGTACTGTGAATATGCAGAACCAAAATATGTTGGTCATTCACATCCATTTTCAATAAAATGAAGTGCAATCAAAGATTGCAGACCCTCGCCCCATATGATTCAAACTCAAAACTAGTGGCAAAACACTATTACAGAAAGACAGCAGTACACACACACACTCAGACAGATAGACACTCTGAGCCTAATGCACAACCCTCAGGGCCGAGGGCAAACATACATGCGTGGTAAAATGCCTCGTTGTGCTCTCGTTGGAGTTTGTTGCTTTTTTAAAAGGCTGCCTCTAAACCACACTTAAGTTTCTAGTCAATGGGAGAATGGTCCATGGATATTACATTCCGTTAGCAGACATGCATTTTGTGATAACCGTCTTGTGGCGGGACAGATGCACTATCCTCACAGTATTCATTGAAAGGGTGACCCCAAAACAGCCCTGGAAGGAGGAGGAGGAGAAGACCCTACAGCTGGTCGGACTGGTACTCTGAGATTTCAGAGAAGGTCTCAGACAGGCTGAGCGGTGGGTCCTGGTCGTCGCTGCAGACGATCTCGAAGTGGTAGTGACGGAACTCAATGGAAAAGGTGGCGAGGAAGCCCAGGAAGAACATGACCAGCGCCCACTGCGCCCGAGCCGCATGCATGTGCAGCCTCTGTGCCATCAGAGCAAAGTCTAATGTGCGTCGTCAAGGGCAACTCAGTCAGGACACACGGACACGGACACGGACACGCACACACACACACACAGGCAGTGCCAGCAGCATTGAATGCAGTGGCATAATTTTCCCCGTGGGTCTACCCACGGGTTATGGGTGGCTGGGGCCTCTAGTTATGGGTGGCTGGGGCCTCATGAACCCAAAAATAGGTGGTTACTACCATGTGCTGCTAAAGGCACAATTCCTTTACTAGTTTCCACTTGTGGTCTCAGGGATCCAGAGCCCTGAGGATTTTAGAGAACACTTTCAACCAGCCACAGATTTGAAACATGGAACAAACAAACAGATGATCATCACCACTGCCAACTTCCTCAACACTTCTTGTATATGTATCCCAGTCTTCTCATTTAAAAAATAAAATAAAATAAAATAATTACTAACCTTTTCCTTCCCAGTGTTATAGGTATGGTATGCAGCTGCCTACAATGATGTCTATCACTGTATTACTGCACTGACCTTGTGCGCAAACTATGATTGCTCCTACCATGTATTAATGCACATCTTGTAAGTCGCTCTGGATAAGAGTGTCTGCTAAATGCTTAAAATGTAAAATGTAAACAAGCAACTTAAGACCAAAGTTGGGAGAAAATATCAGACGCAAGGTTTTTCTAGCGGACACCACTTATTCAATGCTTCTAGTCACGTCAGTTGGTAGGGTTGTCATTTGGACAGGCTTGTGACAGGTGTGTGGCAGATACAGCAGTAACAGGTGTGAGTGAGTGGCAGAAGTGTCTGTGTGTTGAGACAGTTGAAGGATACACAGCAACATGCAGGAAGTGACAGCCCCAGACAGCAGGAAGCGTGGGATTCCGGCCCTCCTCCCCTCATTCCTCAGGTTGACCTTTAGTGTTATGACCGACTGAACCCAGCAGAACAGGGTTCCCAGGCCGAAGGTCATGGATGTGCCAATGTTGTGCAGCTCCTCGTCATTTGAAAGCTGAAGCAATGGCAGGCACATGACTCACAATCAGACAACCATTTAGGAAACGTTTTTCCCATAGCCAATATACACTTGTACAACTGTATACCTATTGTCTCCGTTTAGATAATACTGTACTGAAAGTAACTCATTGTGTTACTTCCTATTCTGTACGCATGCCCTTATTGTGATCTTATGATATGCACTTTTATGTATTATGGGTTGATGGCCATGTAAGTTGCTCTGGATAAGAGTGCGCTAATTAAATACATTCTAATAATAATGTGAAGTTGCATTCGTTTAAAAATTAGTCATTGGCACACATCCGCATGAAGACACACAAATGTGTAATGTGATGTATAAATTACACAAAAACATTTTCCTCAGTTCTATAAAACAAAAACATGGAGTTTATTTATTTATTAAAAATATATTGAGACATTGCAATGTTGACCAATAAATCCACTATAAAAACAATACAATGACAAAAACAGCAAGTGGGAGAGACTCCCAGAGAGGACAGTCAGATTTATAGCGGATGCCTCAAAAACTCTTGACTCCCCTCTACTGCATTCAGTAAGTGGGAGGACTTTGTACCTGAAAGTTCCCCACCAGGGTCATCCCGAAACATGCAAGGGACAGAGCCACCAGACTGCCAATGTTGAGCCAGGGCTTGTGCACTCTGGGCTTCAGCTGCAGGTATCGGAGTACACCGATGATGAAACCTGAAAACAAGCAGATTCCATTTAAGTTTTTCTCTTACATCACCTCTGAAGAAAAAAATCCCCAAATGCACCCCTATGACAATAAAGGGTATCCTGTACTGTTTTGTCTTTCATTTTATCTACCATCCTTTTTCTTTTCTTTTTTCTTCTCCCTCTCTGTCCTCGCTTAACCCCCTTGATCACTTGCGTAGCCAGAGGGGGATTTATGGTTTAAACCCTACTGAAATGTTTCATAACAGTTCCAAACTGTCAATCTACTGCTGAAAAATGTATTTGTGTAACCTCCCCCGGTCAACAATTTGTTTGCGCCCAAATGAATTCGTGGCTATGCCGCTGCCCCCTTGATTTGTCACATTTTTAAAGCACTTATGAAAATAAGAGGAAAACAGTTTGTAGGATGCACAAAGAATGCAACTGTCCGTGTACCATAATCCGTACCTACGAAGGCTGCCATGTTCATGACCTGACTGAACACGCAACTGGCTGGAGGGGCATTCCCTGCAATGCTGATGTGGGAAAAAGACACAGAGAAAACACCACAGTAATGTACTTTCTGTTAACAAAAGGGAAGTACAAAATTGGTCACCAAGCTCTGCCATACTTTACCTTATATAGGGAGGGGACTTTGGTCCGGATCGCCTAGGAGAAATTAAAATGATATACAGCACTTAGTTAAGACAATGAAAGGCAAGTTAAATAATAATAATATTATTAGAAAAAGGTCTAATTTTTAGGTTAGCAATTCTAGGCTGTAAAAACCATGTTTTCTCTGAATGCAGAGCAGTGCACAGTACTCTAGGTAATGTAGTCTCTCTCACCGTGACAACAAATCTATCTTACCTGTATTCTGAATTGAGCGGAGTTATTTTCTCATCTTCAACAGCTATAAAGTACCTGAAATGATTTGCAGATTTGTCACCAGCACAGTGACAATAAGTTTTTTTTTACACAGAGAGTTGTTAATGTGTGGAACAGCTTGCCATGTCATGTAGTGTAGGCAGAAACACTTGGAGTATTCATGTCCAGGCCTGATGCACTACTAGATATTCTTTAGACTAGGAAAAAACAAGCTTAGATGGGCTGAATGGCCTGTTCTTATCATTATGTATTCTTCTTTTCTTATGTTCTTTCACCTGTATTTTTATTGTGTATACTTTGTAAATGTAACTGTATGTACTGTACTTTGTAATTTTGCTGCTGATCCCTGCTGCCTTGGACCAGGTCTCTCTTGAAAAAGAGATTTTAGCAAAATAAAGTAACTAACAGAGTATAACCCCAAATTTTAAATGGAATATACAGTTGCTATGCAAACAGATACGCCACATGCATTCCAGCAGTTTCCATTCTAGCACAGTGCATGTCAACACATACAGAGGTTATAATCGGTTGTCCATCACTGGTAAGTTAATTAACTAACTAAGTTAGCTAACTTACCAGTGATGGACTGATCAAACTTAAAGTCGCGTATGTTTCAAAAGTTTGTCGTCTTGCTTGGTACGCAATTAACGTTTGAGGACGCAAATGCGTACTGGTGTACCACTTATGTGCACCCCTGGTTATGATGCCAGAAAAGCCAAACTGGTCCCATACTGTGTGCTGAAAGGTAACTAATGGTAACTAACTAATGTGTGAGTAGTGACAGAAGGCCATAGGTAAAAGACTGAAGAGTAGAAGTAGAGGGTCAGGAGTGATGGAGAGGCGTTACTCACACAACCCACAGCCCGGCTGCAGTGAAGAAGGAGAACATGATGGGGAGGAATGTCCAGGGACTGCACTTCCTCATGTCTGACTATGTTATCTGTAAAACACAAAGTGCAGATTCATGCTTGTGTGTCTGTGCCCACAATTCCTCTGCAATTCCATACCAACCTACCAAACAAGATTTTAATTGACCTGTAAATCCAGTTGGCATAAGTCACCACTACTTAGAAGCTTGTCTCTTTTGTGAATAATAATTATCCTGCATACTGTGTTTCCAGTATCCAACATGCTCACATTGCAACTGCAATTTTTTTTTTTTTTTTTTTTTTTTTAAATCAGCAAGAAAGATCTCAATAGCACACTATCATTTACATTATATTAAGTCTAGGATTGTGACTAATGCATGCAAATTCAAGTTTGCCAATGAACCCTGACATAACTAGAGATACATAGGAAGCTATGATATTAATACTTTAATTTGACATGGAGACTTGCATTAAATATTTGGGTTTATTTTAAGTTGCATAATCAGATTGTGATATTAAGTCAGTCCTATTTCCTTCTTTCCTCCATTTTTAAAATTTGACTGTTTGTGGAAAACTCTGAAAACCAGTACTGTATACTCCATTTGCCCTGGCTTCACCTTCACCTTTTTATTTTCTCTCTAGTTAGCAGTAAATAGATTGATTACAGTGTTAGGCTTTCCTGACAACGTGTCCTCTATATTACCCTGACCAGGGAAAACAAACGCCACAAAATGGAAGCACCACTTGCTTCAAACTCAGTGCAAAAAACTTGGAAGGATAAATACACTTGGAAGACAGAAATAAATGAAAAGGATAATGCAAAAAAAAACAACAAGGTAACAAAAGGGGGCCTGATGATTCAGCCTACAAATGTGGAAATCACAATTATCTACTCATGTGCTGTCATTAGTTGGATGTGCTATAATTACTTCAAATGCAAATTGCATAGAACTCGATCATTCAATAATAACACTTTAAAAGGCAGGACTTGTAACTACAGTAGATGTTTAGGCTGCTGTTTAGCCTCTACATGTATATCAGGCCTACTACGTGAAAGCAGCTGTATTAATTATATATATGGGCATGTATACATGTATTGGTACTGTTCTCATTGTCCCATAATAATGGGACAATACATCTGAAGACCAACAAAAACTCAAAATCTATATTTTCAGCACCCCATACTATTGGACCTCTCCGCTGTTGCACTATGATTGAATCACAAAGGGCCTACTTGCCAATCAGAAGTATTATGTCCCAAAATCCGCCCGCACTACAGTAGCCGAGGGAACAAACACTGGACGTAACACAACAAAAGACCCCGGGCAAAAAGAGCGACAGTCACAAGATTTACTTACAAAATATAGAACAGAACAGAAGCAAAACAAGGTCCCTATTCTAAACAAAGGAAAACTTTCCCTCACTCCCGGTGTCAAAAGAAAGATGAGTCTTCCACAATCTGCTTACCTACACTATCCTTTGCCCAACTAAAAAGGTGCACCAAAACAAAGGAAAGCTGTTTTAAAACCACACAGCAAGCACTCATCCAAAAAGCACCAAGCAATACATAAAGGACCACAGACAAAAGAACACTTCCAAAAGAACAGACTATGGAGCAACACATTTTTCCAAAGCTCCCAAAAACACATAAACTGAAAATCAGCTGAATAAAATCAAGGCCCCATCAGAACTGCGGTGTAGCCCGCCTTTATTTCCATGGGCTGGGCGTGACCAACACTTCACAGCAGGGCGCAATCGGCGGTAATGGAGGCAACAAGACAATCTGGCGGCAATCAAAAGGGCAAACAGTACCTGCTTGGCCTCCACAACGACCGTAACACTGCGCATCCAGTCTCTCAAAAGAGATGGGAAGGGGAGTTTTTCATTCATGTCAGCTACACACGTACATCCAAAGTGAAGGAAACAAAAAATAAAAAAAAAAACCCAACTAAGAGGTTTCAATTTGCATCAAATCTTCGCCTCATCTACAGACTTTCATCCAAAAGACCAAGACTCTAATATTGTATTATATATAGGCTATGAAGAGGAGGGCGATTATGGTGATGACAGCGGTAGTAGTAATTATGGCGATTGTTATTATTGCGCAAAATTAATCCGTATTGTTTAACTTACCTTGTGAAATGAAGCTGAAGTTTACAGAAAAGAAATGCATGGCAACTCTTCGTTTTCAAAGTGCAAGTCAGAGAGACCTGGCCTAACTTTTTAGCAGGTGCACAAAAACAGCATTCATTCATTCATTCTGCCGCTGAATCTAACTCCAAAGCTATTTGCAAGATAAAGTTCCCTTCTGTTACGCTCAAAAGAAAAAATGCATAATTTTCAGAATTTAGACATACGCGAATGTAATTTGAGACCATAGGCTACCACTCATTTAATATTCAGTCGAATGTTTAAAATGACACTTCCCGTCAATACCTTTATTTATAGGGGGTTTCAATTAAGAGTTCGACCAAATATAAACAAATTGGCAATTATCGTGTAAAGCTTATTGCATTTTATGCATTTCATTGTTCACCGCACAACCTATAAAATGGAGGCTACCTTTTCTCTCGTAAAAGCCTTCACCAATCCCACTGCTCGCGCTCTGTTAAATTGCTTACAGTAAAACATTGTCATACCTCGTCTGTACTTCGCACTTCCTGTTAGTAAAACCCGTCTCCTCTTCATTTCATGAGGCCATATGCATTCTTGATATTCACACAGGACTGCAGTCACACACAATCAAAATCCAAACATTTTCCTGGACACAATGTGGAGAGTTAATGTAAAACGCCTGTACGGATATGGGCTTGCTAACGCGCGGGTGCAGACACAGAGCTCTGTGCGTTATCTCTTGCAGCAACGAGATTCATTCGAGGCAACGATGCAGAGAAAACGAAACTGCCTAGCTATAACTGTATATATGCTTGAAAGATATACTTGTTATTAAAAGTATGGAATATTCAATATACATTCCAGTTACGTGACATGACGTCTCTTCACGTTCCAAATGAAATGGAAGCCTCTGACGTATGAAACTGCGAAATATACAATAGATTCCCTGTATACAATATTAATATTTATTCAAATTATAGCCTACATTTTAATATTCATCATTCAAACAAATGGTGCATGGATTGTGTTCTTAAAAAAACATGAAAAACAACACGCGTGGCATTTTATGCTATCTGGGTGCACGTTCATTATTTGATCATGAATTAAGCTTACATAGATACGAACACTTGTCATATTCCCGATGTTCCTGTCTCGTTTTTCCGTTGTCTTGTTCCTCCCTTGTGATTGTTGTGTTAATTGTTTTATTATTTTCAATTATTCTATTATCATTCCCTCGTTACCACTCATCATGTTCACCTGTTGCCTATTCCGGCACACCAGCCTCCCATCAAGTTCATCAGCCCTGCAGAGTACATCTACCCCGGTTTTCCAGTCACTCTTCGTCAGATCGTTGTTTCTCTACTCGGTAGAAGCTGACTCCTGTTACTTGTTTCCTATGCTGTGTTTACTGTTCTCTCCGTGTTGCGTGTTTTGTATGTTTACCCTTGTTCTTGTCGTTTCCCCCTCGTGTTCAGGTCCATTACTCATCCGTCTGCCAGCTCTGTTCATCCTGCCTACCTGCACGCTTCGCTGCCTCCCCGGTTCCCTCCTCCTATCTGCCCTCCTGTGCATCCCTTCCAGAATCCAGCCCATCGTCTCTACTACCTCTGTCATCACTTGTATAATTATTATTAAATTTTCACTCTCCATCCTAACCTTCCGTGTCTGCGTTTGGGTTCGTTCCTGATCATCACGACAGAACGATCTGACCAAGCATGGACCCAGCGGACACGAACCAGCTCCGCCAAGCCATGTCCCTACAGGGCGTTCTTATCGGCCAACAGGCTCAATCCCTCCAGGAGCTGATGGTAGCACTGCACGACCTCTCCGCCAGCGTAAAGGAGAGTAAGAATCAGATACAAGACTTGTCTTCACAACTCGCTGCCCAAGGCTTCCCTCCTGTCGTCGCTTCACCCCCGGATCCGCCAGTCTTCCTGCACAAGGAGCCTCATGTTCCTGCTCCGGATCGTTATGCCGGAGACCTGGGTATGTGCCGCGCCTTCCTCATCCAATGCTCCCTGGTTTCGAGCAGCAGCCCACCTCGTATTCCACCGATGGGTCCCGCATCGCCTATGTAATGGGGTTGCTCAAGGGGATGCGCTGGCATGGGCGTCCGCCTTGTGGGGAGCAGTTCCTCTTGTTTCACCTCCTACTCCCGCTTCATGTCGGAATTAAGGAATGTCTTCGACCACCCCGTCCGAGGTACGGACGTTAATCAACGGTTGTTCACCATTCGCCAGGGTGCCCCGTTCTGTGGCCGACTTCGCGGTGGAGTTCCGCATCACTGCTGCGGAGTCCGGTTGGAACGACCGGCGCTCCAAGGGCTTTTCGGCACGGTCTCAGCGACTCTTTGAAAGATGAGTTGGCTGCCAGGGATGACCCATCAAGTCTCGACGACCTCATTTCCCTGGTCATTAGACTGGATAACCGCCTCCGCACGTTACCGGGAAAGAGCTGTCCGTCGTTCCTCCATCTCCTCTTCCCGTGGCTCTCCTCTCTACCCTCCTAGATCGAGACCTGAACCCCCTGCTGCCTCTCTTCCCAGCCTTGTCTCCACTTCAGCCGTCTCCAAAGAGGTTCCCATGCAACTGGGTCGGGCTCGTCTCTCACCAGCTGAGCGTCTCCGGGAGGGTGCAATCGGGATCCTGCATCTACTGCGGTCAGTCTGGGCACTTCCTGTCTTCCTGCTCCCTTCGACCAAAAGAGGAGGCTCGCCAGTGATTCTGGGGTCCTGGCGAGTCGTTCTACCACCCCACCTACTCCGCGACCTCATATGCTGCTCAACGCCGTGTTGTCCTGGAATCAGCAGTCCCTGCCCTTGTCTGCATTAATCGACTCCCGGATCGGACGAGAACTTCCTGGATTCCAACCTCGTTACCCAAGCTGGCATTGCGTTGGAACCCTCACGACTCCTCTGAATGCCAATGCTCTCAACGGCAAGCTCCTCGCTCAAGTTACCCACCGCACCGTACCCCTTCACCTCACCTCTCCGGTAATCACCACGAGACCCTCCAGTTTCACGCCGTCCTCTCCTCACCCCACGCTCCCCTGGTCCTCGGCCAGCCTTGGTTGGTGGCACACAACCCCAATTCGACTGGATCAATAGTCGAGTTACCAACTGGAGTCCCTCCTGTCACTCATCTTGCTTGCTGTCTGCTTCTGCTCCTGCTCTACCTGAGGCTCCTACGCCCACCGCTGAACCTCCTAATCTCTCCTCCATCCCTCCTGCTTATCATGACCTTGTCGAGGTGTTCAGCAAGCAACGCGCCCTTTCCCTGCCTCCACACCGACCTTATGACTGTGCCATTGATCTCCTTCCCGGGGCTCCCCTGCCTTCCAGCCGCCTCTTCAACCTGTCCCGTCCAGAGAGGGAGGCCATGGAGCGCTACATCCGCGATTCTCTCGCCGCGGGTCTCATCAGGCCTTCTTCGTCCCCTGTTGGTGCCGGATTTTTCTTTGTGGCCAAAAAGGACAAGTCCCTTCGTCCCTGCATCGATTACCGTGGCCTCAATAACATCACTATTAAGAACAAATACCCCCTACCGCTCATCAGCTCAGCTTTTGAGCCACTTCAAGGTGCCGTCATTTTTTCAAAATTGGATCTCCGCAATGCCTACCACTTGGTGAGGGTTCGTGAGGGCGATGAGTGGAAGACGGCTTTCAACACCCCCCTCGGCCACTTTGAATACCTGGTCATGGCCTTTGGGCTTACTAATGCTCCCGCCGTTTTCCAGGCGCTCATCAATGACGTTCTCCGGGACTTCTTAAACCGCTCTGTTTTTGTTTATTTGGACGATATCCTTATTTTTCCTGCAGTCTCGAGGAGCACGTCCAGCATGTCCGCCAGGTTCTCCAAAGACTTTTAGAAAACAAATTATTTGTGAAAGCGGAGAAATGCGATTTTCATGTTCACTCTGTTTCCTTCCTGGGTTACATCATTGAGAGCGGTCAGGTTAGGACGGACCCCGAAAAGATCCAGGCGGTGGTGACTTGGCCTAAACCCACCTCCGTGAAGCTGCTACAACGCTTCCTGGGCTTTGCTATTTTTACCGTCGCTTCATCAGGGATTACAGTCGGGTTGCCGCTCCCTCACTCGTCTCACCTCCTCCCTTACCCGTTTCGTCTGGTCCTCGGAAGCGGACGACGCATTCTTGAGCTAAAGAGGCGCTTCACCTCCGCACCCATCCTCATTTTACCAGATCCTTCTCGCCAGTTTGTGGTCGAGGCTGATGCCTCCGACACCGGGGTGGGAGCGGTGTTATCCCAACGCTCGACCCTGGACCAGAAACTCCACCCTTGTGCTTTTTTTTCCCGTCGCTTGTCCCCTGCCGAGCGTAATTATGATGTCGGGAACGTGAACTCCTGGCAGTCAAGCTCGCCCCTTGAGGAATGGCGCCACTGGCTTGAGGGTTCCGAGCAGCCGTTTATCGTCTGGACTGACCACCGCAACCTGGAGTACATCCAAACGGCCAAACGTCTGAACTCTCGCCAGGCCCGCTGGGCCCTGTTCTTCGGGCGTTTCAATTTTAACCTGACACCGTCCTGGTTCCAAAATGTGAAACCCGATGCCCTTTCCCGTCTCCATGTCCCCGAGGTGTTTCCGTTACTCCTGAGACTATCCTTCCTCCGTCCTGTGTGGTGGCCGCTGTCTCCTGGCAGATCGAGTCGGTTGTCCGTGACGCCCAGCAGACCCATCCGGATCCAGGTACCGGCCCTCCGAACCGACTCTTCGTCCCAGACCCCGTCCGATCTCAGGTCCTTCAGTGGGTTCACACCTCCCGGTTTGCTTGTCATCCTGGCATCAGCCGCACCCTGAGCCTGCTCAAGCGGCACTTCTGGTGGTCCACCATCGATGTCGACACCCGCTCTTTTGTGCTCGCCTGCCCCTTGTGTTCCCGGTCCAAGGCTACTCACCAACCTCCTGCTGGCTTGCTCCGTCCCCTACCTGTTCCTGGTCGCCCTTGGTCCCACATCGCCCTGGATTTTGTCACCGGTCTCCCCGTCTAAAGGTAACACCGTGGTCCTCACCATCGTCCGACCTTCTCTAAAGCCGTGCACTTTGTTGCTCTTCCCAAACTCCCCACTGCCTCTGAAACAGCGGACCTTCTCTGCCTCCACGTCTTCCGCCTGCACGGCATTCCCTGGACATCGTCTCCGACCGCGGACCCCAGTTCACCTCCCGTCTGGAAAACCTTCTGTGCCGCTCTTGGAGCCTCGGTAAGCCTGTCCTCTGGTTTTCACCCCCAGACTAACGGCCAGACAGAGCGCGCCAATCAAGACCTGGGAACGTCTCTCCGTGTTATCACCTCAGAAGATCCCTCTGCCTGGAGCACTCAACTTCCCTGGATCGAGTACGCCACAACTCGTTGACCAGCGCGTCCACAGGTCTGTCTCCCTTCGAGGCTTCCCTTGGTTACCAACCCCCTCTCTTCCCTGTCCAGGAGGAGGAACTGGCAGTTCCCTCGGTCCAGGCCCACCTGGATCGCTGTCGCAGGACCTGGGAGCTCACCCACACTGCCCTGCTTAGTTCCACTGATCGGAACCGGCGCCGCCGACCGCCATCGCACCCGGCGCCCATCTACCAACCGGGTCAGGAGGTTTGGCTCTCCACCAAGGATCTTCCCCTTCACACTACTTCCCGCAAGTTCACACCCGCTACATTGGTCCCTTCCCCATTGACTCTGTTATTAATCCCTCTGTGGTCAAGCTTCGACTTCCGGCCTCCATGAGGATCCACCCCTCCTTCCATGTCTCTCTCATTAAACCGGTCTCCACCAGCCCACTCTGCCCTCCTGCCGTCGCCCCTCCACCCCCCCGGATCATCGACGACCACCCGGCCTACACCGTCCGGCGATTGCTGGATGCACGCCGTCGAGGTCGTGGATTCCAGTATCTGGTCGACTGGGAGGGTTATGGTCCGGAAGAACGCAGTTGGGTGTCCCGCGCCCTTATTCTGGACCCTTCCCTCATTCGGGACTTCCACCTGTCTCACCCTAACCACCCTGTTCAGATGCCCAGAGGCATCCGTTGAGGGGGGGGTACTGTCATATTCCCGATGTTCCTGTCTCGTTTTTCCGTTGTCTTGTTCCTCCCTTGTGATTGTTGTGTTAATTGTTTTATTATTTTCAATTATTCTATTATCATTCCCTCGTTACCACTCATCATGTTCACCTGTTGCCTATTCCGGCACACCAGCCTCCCATCAAGTTCATCAGCCCTGCAGAGTACATCTACCCCGGTTTTCCAGTCACTCTTCGTCAGATCGTTGTTTCCTCTACTCGGTAGAAGCTGACTCCTGTTACTTGTTTCCTATGCTGTGTTTACTGTTCTCTCCGTGTTGCGTGTTTTGTATGTTTACCCTTGTTCTTGTCGTTTCCCCCTCGTGTTCAGGTCCATTACTCATCCGTCTGCCAGCTCTGTTCATCCTGCCTACCTGCACGCTTCGCTGCCTCCCCGGTTCCCTCCTCCTATCTGCCCTCCTGTGCATCCCTTCCAGAATCCAGCCCATCGTCTCTACTACCTCTGTCATCACTTGTATAATTATTATTAAATTTTCACTCTCCATCCTAACCTTCCGTGTCTGCGTTTGGGTTCGTTCCTGATCATCACGACAACACTGCATGTCATCTGAATACATTGTTTAAAACCGTATGGAGAAAATGTTACAAGGATGTATTTGATCGGCAAGCAGTTACGATTTGTTTAGTTACGATAAACTATTTTCTTTGTGTTAATATACGATATATAAACGCTGATTGATTAAGTCAAATTTTCCGGGTTAAGGTCAATAGTGATGCCATCCGACCTCATTTTGCTCTTGGTAACTGATTAAGGAATATTTGATGAGCACACATTTGAAATGTACAACAAATAACACCTGAGTATGGATTGTGTAGTCTGGCAATGAACAGTCAAGAACAGTGAGTATGCATGCATAACCTACGATCGAATCGCGACGCTCAAACCACTGATAAAACATCTGATAACTTCGTTCATTTTTCCATTTTATACTTCCAGCAATCTAATTTGCGCCAAATAATTTTTGATGGTGAGTTTGGTTGGTTTATGGCGGCGGTTAATCATTTGACGCACCCACTCTATTCGTCAGAAGTAGTAACTGACCATTGATTTATTAGCAAAGCACATCCCTGCTTTGGCAGAGTTATACCACATCGGAGTTAGAAACTAGTCAGGTTTATAGTTATGAGCGTCAAAAGTGAGGCTAACGTGACAGCCTAATGTGAGAATGCAAACCTTTATGCAGTACAGCCAGTGATTTCAGTCTCAGATTTCATATCTTCTCATATTCTTGGTCTAAGATTTTCCTGATATTATAGAATCAGAATGTTTCAGAATGACGCTAATCAGAACATAACATTATGACACCTGAATCTTTACATCTGCTGGTACAAAATAGTTTGGCTAATGCAAAAGTATAATATTCTCACATTAGCCTGCAACCATACGACCCTATACACGTCTCATGCCAAACTGCTGATACTAAGAACGTGTGGGCTTGGTTAGTACTTGGATTGTAGACCTCCTAGGAAAACTAAGTTGCTGCTGGAAGATGTGCTGATAGTCAGTAGGGGGCGCTCTTTCCTCTGGACCAAAATAAACCCAATGCCCCAGCACTGTGATGGAAGCATGATCTTTCGCATGAGACGTTAAACTGAGATTCACTGTGGTCATTAAAGATCCCATGACACTTTTAGAAAAAGTAGGGCTTTTAACAACGGTGTCCTGGTCAATTCTGGTCACCTAATTATCCCCTACATCTGGCCACACAATCCCTTCCATACCCTACCCACATTGATTCCTCAGGTTGTAACTGCAAATGAGAAATGGGTTCTCAGTTGCCCTACCTGCTTACATAAAGGTTAAATAAAAATAAACTACAAACGAAAGATTCCTCAGTTATAACCTGTCATCTTGTTTGGTAAATTAAGCACGCGCTCTGCCAAACTACCTTGAAATTGGATCCATGAAGAGTGACCACAGAACAATGCAGACAACTCGCAAATGGTTTTTAAAAAATGGCAAAAATACTTAAATAAATTCCCACATGGACATGGTAACTTATCTACAAATGTTTTAATGTACCTCTTGTTTAGTCGAATCATAAGGCCATTATTTTACAAATTAGATCAAATTCCATATAAACATCAGACAGGCAATCGTCAGTTTTACAATGTTACCATATTTGGTGGAATGTGTGGCCAAATAACTCAAATAATCTTTCAGACAGCACAATTTTAATACATCGATAAATAAAAGAGAACAACCCTTTTACATTAGCAACAATTTATTGAAAAAGTTTCAAGTTCTACACTACAGCCATGACACTTAAGCAAACACACTGATATAGAAAGCATCAGCTGTATGAAGTCATATTTTGGTATTACCACATTATTTTACAATAGAACCCCCACATTACACTACATAATGTATTGCTAAGCAGACACCCTTTTCCAGTGTGACTGACATAGCTTACAGTTTACATATTAGCCATTTATATAGCAGAAGCAATTCAGGTTAAGTACCTTGCTCAAGGATACGACAGCAGTGCCGGACTGAGGATTGGAACCTGCACTTCCCTAACCCCTACACCACAACACTGCCCATTCAAACTGCTACTAAAATACACACATAATATTCTCTCTAATTGCACCTCTGCCTGATAGAGCATTTGAAAAAAAGCAAAACCAGGTTGCTCTCTCAAATAGCCATCATAAATTCCTACACACATTTAGTTCTTATTGTAAATTTCCTGTAAATTCAGCAGCAATAGTTTTTTTGCACAGCCGGTATTTGGTATTGGAATCCTCATGCCAATACTAAAGGTCCACTGTGTTTCTTAGAACTCTGTCATGTGATAGTTGTGTTCCTTTGTTAAAGAGCCATTTGTATCCCCACAGCATTCATACTTGACTATGCAATGGGAGTACACAGATTTAAATGCGGTGATTAACATGACATTTCTTTTACCATTTTTACTCAGTATGCAACCTGAGATTTTTTATTCTCTGGAGAGGGGTATAAATAAAGGATCTGGAATGGTAGTGGCCTATTTAGTCATATGATAGCACCCCTTTACATGTTGGGAACAGCTTCATGGCTGGCAAATCACGCTTCATTCATCATGTCACGTTCAGATTCTGTCTCATCATTCTTGGGGCCAACCAACTACGAAGATGGTCTTCGTCTGTATTACACCCATGTACCCGATAAGAGCTCTCCCTATGCAACCTGAACACAGATCCAGGATCATATACCAGTAACAAGATAATAAAAAACTGAAACCTTCATTGTTATTGTTACACAGAAAGCCACAAAAGACAGCCATTACAATAATTTGGTAACATTCTAAAAAATGGATCAGGAAGACCAAGCATAAATATAGCGCGGTTGTTCTACAATGCTTCGATATGAACTACCAGTATGAGGGCTATGCGGAAAATGATCAGTCACATGAAAAAAACTATAACTATATTTGTGACGCCGATGCTTTCAGTGTATTTTTTAATGTTTGCAGTTCATTTTTCATTTTGTGGGGAAAGTCTGCCTTCTACATTATTTGGGCATCTTTGTATCCACAACTGTCAGATTTAACTGACAGTCATACACACATACATACCTGAGATTGACCTGAGAAATGGGGATGGTGTCTGGGCCACAACAGGAAGGAGAGGATGGACAAAATGGTTGGCCTCAGTACATCAGAGGAAGTGTAGGAGAAACAGGTGCCAAGTCGTATAAATTAAGAAAAGAGAGCACAGGCACCTTGCGCTAACCTGACATGATGTGGCCTAAGTGCGTCAGTGATTCTTATGATTCACCTGGCTTAAAATTCTGGTGAATACCTACAATTGAAAACTTTTAAGACACTAATTTAATTTCAAAACAATCTGCTGTGTTGGTTCTCGAAAAGTTATTTTGTGAACCACTACGAGTATGACCTGTAACTCAGGCACACAGGAGAGGAGACAGCTTCTGGGTACTGGGCGCAGGAAATTAATGCCCACAGCAGCCAAATCAGGCTCATATTTTATAATGTACTGGATGCCTTGGAGAGTTATGGTGCTCGCTGGCTCACAGTGTCTCAGGATGCCTTCTACATATTCAGTCATCTGTCACTGTAAACTCATGGCCACTGTGACCCAACGGTGTGTATTTCTGCTGCGAAACTGACCACCATCCATCTTTTCACTCAATGACAGGCAGAGTAGCGTTCCCCCAGAAAACAGCAAACACGCAGACCCACCCCCCCAGACGAAACCCTCCAACAACTCACAAACCACTCACACTCATTCTGACAGAAGCAGGAAGCGGTGCTGACATTGTGTTCCTGACCCTTCATGGTCGAAGTTCTTACACTAGCTCCTGCTCCCTTGCTTCGCTACGCTTTCAGTCAGGACTATTCAGGGGACTGAGTTCCAAAAAACGTCAGTGTGTCACGACCTACTATTGTTAGCAACGACTTAATGGCGGGGACAGATGCCATTATGGCGGGATCACAGTTCATTACCTTACCGAGTGCAGCAGAAGGGAGCCTTATGAAGGGCAGCCAGCTGAACTGAACGGGAATAATGCCTCGTGTTTCCCACCTAAATAGGTTTGTCTGACCCCCACTTAGGGCCATTCAGTAGGCAATATCTGCTGCCTGCTGCCTGCAAAAAGAAAAACAGGCCTTTTAGGGCTTACAAGACCATGGCTTCCAGGTAACATGGATGGTCAAGGGTACTTGGGTACTTTGCTGTACAGTACCACATTTGGATCAGCCCTTTAAATATGCTTTGAAAAACGCTTTCATGAATCTGTACTAGGGTATAATACCTTAAAACACAATGTTTCCACTGCTTGATTACTGTTATATAAATCATACTGCTTCTGCACACTGTCAATTACTGCATGCCCTACAGGGCTCCATGACAGAGGAGGACAGGAGGCAGCGTGTAAGGGCTACAAGTCAAAATCAGATGGCAAGGAGGGAGAGATGTGGGTAAACCAGGGTGTTGTTGGCAGTGAGTGGCAGAGGAGCAGAGAGCACTACTGACCATTTCCTTCTTAGGGGCAACTTCATATTAAGATGTAGCTGGGGAATGTTTGTACCCACACAGTGGTATCAAATCTGACATGAGATACACTTGACAGTTGTTTAATAGAGTGATTCGTCACAGTTCTCTGGCACTTCGCAAGACAGACTTCGCACACACAGGCCTCTGACACACTCTGACTCAGTCAGCCTGTCCTAAAAAACCTGCTTAAGAGAGCTTTTACCGTCCATGCTCCCCGTCCTGAAGTTCTACTTTAATCTACATGAATTTCCCCCCTCTGAATCTGTCTCTAGAAGGCCAAAAGTCCTAAAAATAAGGCCAGTTAGCACAAAGCTTTTTCAAAAACACACTGTGCTAAAATAAATAAATAAATAAGTTACAGACATAACCTTTTGCAGGCTGACAATTTGGTCTGCATGTGTGGAAAGCAACCGACTCTTGAACCGGGCAGTGAGACATACCAAAGCACCACATGGTCACATGTTCACACTTACTATCTCCTTGCCTGCTTAAGTCAGTCTACACTTCCTCCACCGAATCCTCTCTCATGTAAGAATCCATGCAAAATCTGTGACTCGCGTTCCATTTCCGCTTCTGATGAGTGCCAGGTCAGCGTGAGCCAATGGCCTACACCAAAGTCAATAGGTCTCGAGGATCCACATGAGGAATCATGCAGCCGAAAGTGACAACCCTCAAGTTGGTCCAGGGGAGAAGCAATCAGCAAGACCGTCTGAATCGGGGAAAATGTGACATTGACACAGGTCTCTTCAGAGTGTGTGCACACGGTCAAAGTGGCACCCAAACGTGTCGGAGAGACACTGGAGAATTAAGCAGAGCGGGTCATCACATCATTCACTGAAACTCCTTCTGCCTGTTTGGGAACAAATGCCATGACTTCCATGGTGGACAACTGGTTGTTTGTGAGCCTGTGACCAATATACAGTGCTGTGAAAAAGCAAGTGCATCCCCTGCTAGTTTCATTTTTTGGGGCAAATTTTGAAACAAAAGGATATTTGAGTTCTAATATAGATAAAAGGTGGCAAATAACACAAACAGTTATTCTGCTCCAGAGTACAGGTACAGGATGGAATACATAGTTGACTCATTGATTGACTCAATGTCCAGGTCCTGAACTATCAAAGCGGTGCAAAATCGCCACCCTTCTGCCACCATGTTTCACATTGTAATGGGGTACTTTAGCAGTGTGTTTCATTCATGCTAATTTTCCTATTGAGTTCAATGGGAGAATTTGACTGGAAGAACCCCACTGCTAAAGTACCACTTTACTGTGTGAAGCATGGTGGCAGAAGGGTGGTGATTTTGCACTGCTTTGATAGTTCAGGACCTGGACATTGAGTCAATCATGTTGAGTATGAGTACTCTGGAGCAGAATAAATTGCATAGCTGAAAGCACTGAAATAACCTGATGTGAGCTCTACATGCAAGAAAGCCAGAGTTGAAACAATTCTGGAAAGAGGAGTGCTACACAATTCCTTCTAAACAATGTGAGAGACTCATCAGTACTTACAGGACATTCTTTGTTAATAATTGCTAATAAATTAGCTTTTACAAGTTACTGAAGCTAGGGACAAACCTTTCCCATAGGGGTATTCAATGTCTGTTGACGTTTTGTTGAGTAGATAAAGGAAAATGGGATGGAGAAATATCTTTCTGATTCCAAATTTTCCCCAAAACAATAAATAAGCAGGGGGTGTATTCAATTTATTACAGCACTGTAGGTCAAAGGCTTCGTCTGGGAGACAAAGGTTTTTACCTGTGGTCCAAGAGAGGCCTGCAAAATATGAACTGGGCGTGATTTGGTAAGATAGGGGAAAATGAAAAAAGAATCTCGCCTGATGCGTACACTAAACAAAACCTAAGCAGAATTAGGGTTTGCATAGCGGTAATGGTAGTGGAACAGGGCACTGACAGCAGGGCACAGCATTTTATTATTTTCCTTTTCCAAATGTATTGTGGCAGTGTCTCAAGGATCTTTCCAGCACCCGTTAAAAAAAACCCACTAGAGGCATTAAATCCTTTAAACTGGGCTTAGAGCACACTCAGTGGAGCCGTAAACTCCATTTGTTTCCAAGGACCTCTGAAGAAAAGCGGATGGTAAAGGCAGTGTAGGGGGCGCTGTACTCTGTTTGGAGGATTCCGACCTGCACTGGGAGAGACTCTTTTACCATAGAAGAGCACAAAAAGGAAACAAAGTAAAGTCAGAAACAGGGAGAGAAGACAAGGAAAGCATCCTTAGGAAAAGGATTACATACACTGATATACAGGTAACTGACAAAATAAAGGCAACAATTGAATAAATGAGGGATCCTATAAAATGGATGCAGTACCCCAAGTGTCAGTCGGAGGGTGCCAAGGCTGGTACCATCGGAATGGTACCCAGTCCTCCCCTCCACCCAGCTGGGACTCTCCTAGCCTGGGCCAGGGCCGCTTGAGTGTCCCCCTTGAGTTACCAGAGTGTTGCCTTTATTTTGGCAATTACCTGTAAATTAGCATGTTGAGGTGAAGCAAACATGACCGTGTCACTATGTGGAGCATTGGTACCAAGGTCTCACTGCTTGGGTCAGGACTGAGCTGCCATCAGGCCCTACTGACCTCTCCAAAGGCTGAAATAGAACACAGTTTAAAAAAAAGAAAAGAAATACGCACACATGCATTAGTCATGACATGACATTCAATCACAAAAGTCACTCATCAGGTTAGTTTGGAGCGCACAGATTCAACAGATTCCCCCAAAAAGGTAACATTCCAATGAATGAATTCATAAGTACATCGACAAATCTCCAGAATTTGAACAGAGAAACCTGAAAACTTAAAACACATGCTGTTGCAAAACAAAACAACCCACCCCCCCAAAAAAAAAAAACATCTAAATAAAGAGGAAAGTAAGGACGTGGGCAGCGAAGGTGAACAAACAAACTTTGTCCAGAAGAGAAGACACTTTTTTAAAACACTATCTTATACTAAAGATATCATGACATCTGCTTTGTTTTTTTCCTTATCACAATGGGGTTTTCTCTTTTGTGGTCGGGACAAGTGCTTCTGCTTGTCCTGGTCCAGCGGCAACCCTTCCTCAGGCACTCCCGTCCCCTGTCCTCAGTTTGCGCGCCTGGATCATCTCCGGTGAGGCTTTCTTGCGGTTGCTGGCCTGGCCCAACCAGCACATCAGGTCAATGAAGCAGGTGGTGGGGTTGAAGCGGAGCCCGAACTCGCTGGTGGAGTAGTCGAAGGGAAACGTGTGGTGGTAGTTGTGGAAGCCCTCACCTGTGCATTAAGGTCGGGGGAAGGAGACAGCGTAGAGTCAGCATTTGCTGCACAAAACCCCCCCTCCCCTAAAAAACCACCAGGAAAAGCCAGCGCCTATCGGACCACCAGCGTTTTGTAAATTGGTACTACAATGGTCCACTTGAGGCAGGACCTTGCACCAACTATTTTACATTCTCTTAATAGTTGATCCTCATCCGGACTGCCTAGCCTTGACTTTCTACTAGTGGGTCGCTGTTATGCCGATTTGAAAAATGCTGGCAACTATGCTTGCTACAGGTAAAATAAAGTCAACACTTGAGTAAATGAGCGATACTTTAAATGGGTGCAGTATCGCAAGCGTATAGCAGAGGGTTGTTACAGATGGCACTGGTAGATAGGCTCTCCCCTTTCCAACGAGCTCCCCACCCCCGCCCAGCTGAGACTCTCCTAGCCCGGACCAGGGCCAGGCCAGTGTCCCCCCCCCTGGTGGGACACCAAGTGTTGCCTTTATTTTGGCACTTACTTGTAGCTGGCCAGTCATTCCAAATACCTTTCACCTACAATTAGAGCACAGCTAGGTTGAATTCAAGCTGAAGGCTGCTACAGTGCTACACTATCAATTGTGTCATGGGGGTTGAACAATGATAGTTTTGTAATTCCTGTGTAATTCCTGTAATCATTGAATCTGATCTTAACAAGCCACAGAGTGCTCAAAAGTGCTCAAAACTCAAGACATGCCGGTTTAGATTTACCTTTCAATCAGCAACCAGATTTACCTGGGGAAATCAGGAAAACCAAATTCCATCCCAACTACAACTTTGCTTCATCGGTTGCTGAAATAGGAATGAAAAACTAGCAGACCTGGCAAAGACTTTGAGGCACTGAATGAACCAGTCTGTTTTAGGCCACATTAATAATGCAACAGATGGAGAAAAAAATGGTTCAGCCTAATACCCATACAGTATATAGCACAGTGCAGGAAGCGCGGGCAGGGGCCAGCCATGGTGGGCACTCCTCACCGATAGCCCCAAAGGTGACGAATCGGTTCTCCCGGGGGTTGATGTTCTTGTCGTAGGGCCGGTTGCCATACATGTGAGCAGCGCTGTTGACCAGCCAGGTGACGTTGAGGGAGATGGTGTACCGCAGGATGGCGGAGAGGAAATAGGAGTTCCACAGGGTCTCGCTCCAGAAGTACCAGGGCACCAGCATGGGCACAATGAAGCACATCACCAGGACAGAGGTCTTGTAGTACCTGGGCACAAACAGCACAAAGTAGCATCAGTAAAAACAGACACTGCTCAGCGCTTGTCTATATTCCATCCACTTCAGTGGCTACAGCAACAAGCTATACTGGGATATTTCTGCAGACACAGATGGAGTATGAGGCTTGCAGCAAATTTCTACTGGACACATAAAAACACGAAGATAGACATAGACACAGATAAAAACACACAAACACATACATACACTCTCATAAACACACACACACACACGCTCATACACACATAAAAACATAAGAATACATAATGATGAGAACGGGCCGTTCAGCCCATCTAGGCTTGTCATGTCCTAATCTAAAGAGTATCTAGTACTGCATCGAGCCTAGACTTGAATAGCCCAAGTGTTTCTGCCTCTACTACCCGACCTGGCAAGCTATTCCAGGCATTGACAACTCTCTGTGTAAATAAAAACTTCCCAATATCCATGCAGAATTTGCTTTGAACTAATTTCCACCTGTAGGTTCTGCTGACCCCACTTATCTTAACCCCTACCAATCTTTGGTAGTTCACTTTGTTAATCCCTTTTAGGAGTTTAAAAACCTCAATCAAATCCCCCCTAAGTCTTTGTTTGCTAAGCTTAAATAGATTGAGTGCCTTAAGTCTATCCTCATAACTTTCACCTTTCATACCAGGTAACAATTTAGTTGCCCTTCTTTGAACCTTTTCAAGAGCTTCTATATCTTTCTTGTAGTGTGGTGCCCAGAACTGCACACAGTACTCTAAGCAAGGTCTGACAAGGGTATTATATAACATTAATATAACCTCCTTTGATTTATACTCAATACATTTTGCACACACACATATATACACACACATGCACACACACACGCACACACACAAATGCAAGCACATACTCGCATAAACACACACACGTATAAAAGCATGGGTGCACACTCACACACACATACACACAAATGAAAATACACACACACACACACACACTAAGAGAAATGTCAGAGCACTGAAGGACCAAACAGTACGATGCACAGATGGTCAGGGAAATGCATTTATTCAAGAGCAGACTGCTAATTATTCACTGATTGCTTGAGCTGCCTGACCAGTGACCAATGCACTAATCATTCATCAGTCCTTAAGCCCAAGGTTGGGTTGAGTGACCTCTAATACGAAGATGTGAACCAGCATCACTGACGCTGGGTCAGAGTGGGGAGGGACAACACAGACACACGAAAATGGCGGAACTGACCTCCTTTGGAACACCACGACAGGGTCAGCGAGGAGGTCAGCGACATCCAGCTTCTTGCCCTTCTCGATGACCTCCCGATGCTTGCGGACAAAGAGCCAGCCCACATGGGCGAAAAAAAAGCCACGCTTGGCATTGTGGGGGTCGGCGTCTGTCTCTGAGTACTTGTGGTGGACCCGATGGTCACGCGACCACTCAAAGATGTCATTCTGCAGATGGGAATATGACAAGGCAGGAGGTATTTGATGTTTTTCTTTAAATTTTTCAAATTCTTTTTTCCAAACACATTTTTTGGATGAGTTTTTGTGTCAGTCCAGTTTGCATCCACACATTAAAAGTGGGCGATATTTATTCCAATGACACATTAGGCTTCCGAACTGTCGAGCATGGATGAATATTTCATAATTGCATAATGTGTACATTTGTATGTACATCCTTTTTTAGGAATAATAAACAAGCATGGATTTATAAAAACAAGCAGTAAGCAATTTAATAACCAAACAAGGATTGAAAATAATGAAATATGAATTATGCATCGTGTTAGCTTATGGTAATAAATTGCTAGTGATAAAGAGATGCATTAGTGGTGACAAATTTTCTGTGGTGAATGAAATGTACCTGGTGATGGGGATTACGCGATGGCTGATGTTCAGGATTATATTTCATGACCTTATTATAAAGTGTGAAATATAACACAACACAGAGTTTCGTCTGGTTCAAACCATGGGCATTTGGATATCCAGTGTCTTGAAAGCACAAAATTCAAGCTACAGGTTCAGGAACACTTTTACTTTGGCAGGTGACACTCACAAATACATCTCTGTAAGTGCTTAAACCTCTCCTTGACATCACACGTTCCTTGTGCTTGGTCTGCCAAGACCTACTGTGGCTGGGTGAGATAATTTGTCCTGCTGCTAGGAGGAGACAGGTCCCCCAGGTAACACTTGGGTTAGGAAGTGTAATGGCACCACTTGCCGTCCTGTGATTCTTAAACAGGTATTATTGATATAGTGGTCGCACAACAACACATATAGCAAAAATGAGAAAGGAATACCAGCACATTGCTAATATGCACCAAAGTGTATAAGTTTAATTTTGCCTGTAAGCAGTGACAGGCTATATTATAACAGATATAGCCTTGACTATCATGCTGTTTTTCACATCTGATATCACGACACTAAAACAATTTTTCGGTCAGTTCATTCAATTAGATGCATAATACCCGTCTACCTGTATTTGCCAATCTGCCTGCCTGTTTGTCTGTCCGTCTGTCTGCGTCAATACTGTGCCGATCCACTTGAGATGGGAAAATACGAAAAGCCTCTGTCTGCAGTGCATTCATGGAGAAGGTGCACTTCAATCAATCATTTATAAGCATTTTTCAAGAGGAAGAGAGATGAAAACTTCATTGAAAAATGCAGGTAGGGTGGGCAAAAGACCCACAGCGTCACCAGAATCTCCTCTAAGGAACATGCATTTTATTGACTGCTGTGATTTTTTGCTTCAGTTTTGAAGGTAAAATTAAGACTTGAGGGCATTGCTGTCTCAGTATGACTCATTTGCTTGTGTGCACATCCAGGCAGAAGTTCTCTCTCTCCTCTCCTCTCCCTCCCCCTCTCTCTGTATTGATTGGTCAGGTCACGTGTTTTCCCCAGCAACTGGCTCTCTAATGTTGAGAGCGAGGGATTGTGGGAAGGACTTCCAGCATCACTGCTGAGCTCTCCCACATAAGGTGGCCAGTGTCCAGATGCTAAAACTCACCCACAATTCCTTCCTTGTCAGGGTGTAAACATGTTCATCTCTGCTGCAGGGTGAATCACCGTTCACCCTGGACAAAGGACAAAGCCTGTTAGCCGGCGAAGTTCACGAGGGAGTGGTGTTTGTGAAGAGCTGACAGCATAAAACGAGGTGATTTGGACGTGAGGTGCGACCTGCGCCACCGCACCCTCGCAAAGACGCGACATCAGCATAGAGAATAAATGGATGATGCTGTAGGAACAGCATCCTTGTGTGACTTGAGATTTGAATGTCACCTGACCTCGCGTTGTTCTCAGCAGGGACTTCTTTTTTCCTGTTGCTGAAGATTAGGGAAAAGATGTTCACTCGGGACTGGTTTAAATCCCTCCAGGGCTCATTATGAAGAGCCTCCTGAGCCATGGAGGGACAGGAAGGCACTGGGACTAGACACTGTGTTAGCAGAGGGATTCACCTCACATTATCATAACACGCACCGATCTGGTTTGACACTGCCACTGCCAATCACCAAATGTACTGTCCTAAAATTCAGGACAAAGGCCCAGCATAGTGGTTTTTAGTGAAATACTGGGCACATATAATGTCTTTTTAGAGCAATGTATTTTTAGGTTGCTTACACTAGTTCAGATGTAATTATGCCCCCATATATGTACTCATAGTCTGCCGCTATAAAGCTGCACATTAAGTGTCTTTCTCTGATTCATGTCTGTGCAAACTTAACTTGTAGACTGCGGTGTGAAAAGAAGTGGCAGCTGACATGTTTTGGAGGAGAGCGCGTGCTTGTATATGTTCTCCCGAAATGACAGTGGGGGTTGCAGTGAGCGTGGCTTAGAACACAATTGGGCATTGCAAATTGTGAGAAAAATGCATAAGAAACATGAAAAGCTGAATGTAAGAGCAGCTTTATCGTGAGATCTTGGAATAAGGAGTTGAAATTGAGTTGAATTGAATTGCAATATGTTTAAGATGTAAAATATTGTCACTTTTTCATATGTTTTATCCAGGAGACTCTTCAAGGACACCATTCCACATCCAACATAATAAACCCTAGCATGGCTAACCCAGACCCCAAACAAGTGAATTAGGTTAGATGGCATATAATCCTCACATTATTATGTGCTGTGCTGTCATGCTGTCAATTCCAGGAAGTGACAGCACATGCAATAGCACAGTGTAGCATGGGAGGTGTGAGTTTTCATGTGGATGGGGAAATGTCATTCAATAATGTACTGCTGTAGCTGATAACCAGATGCTAAAGTATTGGTTTCCTGAAATGAGCAAAGCTTAATACATTAAACATGAATTTATCAAATTAGGTGAGACTCACCTGACTAGCAGAATTACAGCAACTAGAATTTGAGTGAGTGTGACAGTGATAATCAATAAACATAAAACACTCATCAGAAGTGTATTCAAAATTATGTTGATAACATAATAACAAAGACATAATAATGTCCTCTCCATTCAAGTGAATAGTACACGCAAAAAAAACCCCTAAAAAATGTACAAGCATTACTGATGTCATGCAGGCATGTACTAGGGTAGGTGGGGAGCAAGGGGCAGTTGACAATATTGCAATGGATCCAGGACAGGTATACCTACAGTAATTCAAGGAATGAAAATACAAATGGCCATCTGTTGAACAGCACTGAGCCGACATAGAATGGCACTGATATTCCTGAATGCAACCAGTGAAAACAAAGCAATTAAATCATCTACCTGCTGATTTAGCATAGGAAAAAAAGAAAAAGGTGACACAACAATCTTTGAAATATTTATGAACAGAATGCTAGAATGCAAAATGTCACTAAAATTCCCACCTCCAGTCCAAAAAGAATGCTACAGTGATAAGCAGTAAGGGTTCCATTTGATTCTCAAAAATCAATAATTAAGCTTCATTGGCCACATGACCAGCAATGTCTCTCCTTCCTCGGGTAAGAAGGGGGGTGTCAGCTGTAATAAAGCTTGAGTGAACACAGTAGATATCAGGGACAGGGGATATTCTGGGTAAAATCTGTCACAGTAATGCAGGTCAGGGAGTCTGAAAACGTGTTTGCTGGCACCTCCTCTCACCCCCAACCAATGCCATACAGAGAGGCTAAGTGCTTGCCAGCATGCATAAAAGGCATGGATCCAAATAACTGAGCTTTGGTTGGCTTTATTTGGTGGGGAAGAAAAAATAATGAGAGTGTTTTAATTTGTATGTGGACAGGTTGTATATTAATAAGTGTACACTTTTATATACATTAAGCACTTCTATAAATAACCCACCTGCCTACTTGGCCAGATCTTTTCTGGCTTATACAGATTTTCTCCTATGTAAGATACCTTTCTCTGCTGTAAAGATTCAGAAGATTCAGATGAGGGAAAGCTTTGCTTTCAGGGAGGTTAAGGAAGAGGACGGTGAAGATCACATTATTAAAGAATGAAACGTTCTGTTTAATTGTCAACAATGGCAGAGACAGAACTTTTAATGCAAAGACGTAAATGATACAGAACTGCGGAAATTGCGGTATATGTAGTGGCTGTGTAGTGTAATGGTTAGGGAACTGGACTTGTAACTCAGAGGTAGCTGGTTCAATTCCCAGGTGGAGCACTGCCATTGTACCCTTAACCTGAATTGCTTCAGTAAAATATCCAGCTGTATAAATGGATTGTATGTAAAGAAATGTAAACTGTGTTAGTCGTTCTGGATAAGAGCATCTGCTAAATGCCTAAAATGTAAATGTAATGTCAAATGGGTATATAGACGGAATATAGACCGTGTGTAGATGGACTCTGGTTGGTCAGTGCGTACGCAGTCTGTGTTGTGGCTCACCTGGAAGGCCATGGAGTTGGCGGCAGCGAGGAACACCCTCAGGGGCAGCTTGGCTTTGTAGGACCTGTGGCTCCAGAGGCGGTGTGCCCCGCTGTCACTCCCAGTGCGGTGACCAGGAAACACAGGTAGGCTGCGAGACACAGGGGAAGAGAGACAGCCAAGGCTGAACACGGCCTTCCAGCTCACTCGGACTGCGATGCAATTAGCGTACCTGTGCACTGTTCACACCATCCCATGGGATTAAACAGGTACTTGAATAGATAGACAATCTCATTAGCTTGGATAGCTGTATACGGAATTGCACTAAATCGAATGCAGTACATAGCTAATGTGTGAAAGTGTAAACTATTTAAGAACCTGGATGGGGGTATCTGCAAAGCAAAAATGACTATGGAAGGACTTCATGCTGTGAAACAATAAATAATATTACAAAATACATTTCAGATAGTTTGTGTTCTTAACAAGGTTTGGCACTGTACCGCCTTAAATTATGCTGGCTTGAGAACTGTTGACAAATAGCAATTAATAAAAAATGACACTGAGTAGTATATTTAAAGACTAAAAGTCAGTTATGATGCTTCTTCTATATCAAATATTGGCTGAATTTTAAAAAATCCTGTAACTGGCTCCCATTCTGAGGCTACAACTGATGCAGGGAACCAAAATCAATCCAATGTCCAATTCTGTTTCCTTGTAGAATTTGTTACACTGCAGGACATACTGAAGTCAGTTCATACAGGCAGACACCATGGCCGTGTCTGAATACCCGTATTACATACTAGTACAGCACTACATACAATTTAATATGTACTATTTAGTATGTGAGTATGCAGTATGCTGGAAATATGTACATACCTTCTAATACCCAAAATGCAAACTAAATAGTACATAGTATGGGTATTCAGACATTGCCCATAAGCCTAAAAGGTGCGTATACACTACCAGTCAAAAGTTTTAGAACACCCCCATCGTTAACCCATTACTTGTTCCAAGGCCGTAACCATGGAGTCAACATTGGGGGGGACATTTAAAAAAAAATATCAGCTAGGCTATATATTGGGGGGGACATTTTGAGCATATCTGAATATTGGGGGGGATGTCCCCCCCCCAATATATATGGTAATTTCGGCCTTGACTTGTTCCCTGAAAAGGGCCTTTTTTTCTAACTCTGAAATGTACATTATTTTTCCGTTTTTGGTAACCTAAACTTTTTTTGGTAATCTCTGGCAGTTTACCGCTTACCTTTGTACCATTTCAGGTTATTCACTGGACTTGAACTGCTTAAAATGTAAATTTCAGTAAAAACTGGAAAATGGGGGTGTTCTAAAACTTTTGACTGGTAGTGTACATCATAGACATGATATACGTGCGGTCAGTGCTCCACATAAAGGATATGGATATTCAGCTAAATCAGTAGCTCTCTGGTTCCTGGATTATTGTGAGGATTCTTCACATTTGTGGTGCAGCATATCCTTTCCATCAATGGGCTTGAGTGCATACTTTTGGCCCGTTGTTGAGGAGGTGGTGAGAGGGAAGGCAAATTACACGCTTTGCTAGAACAGCATAAAATGACAGGCTGTTTTAAACGGAGCAGTGATTAAAAATTCAGCAAGTCAAACAGCAATATTTAAGTGTATTTAAAGGTTTTCTTAATACGGAAGAATAGAGAAAGGCTTCACCTTCAAGACACACAGGAAATTGTAGCATAAAATTCTGAAAAAAGGGGTCTTCAAATTCACTAAACCAATTTGGACAGCCATTATCCAACCTATTTCAAATTACTAATGGTGTTGGCACTGGGGACAGCATTTAGACTAGTTTATGCTCTTCAACTGAATAAAGTAATTCAGGGTTGGGGATCAATTCCATTTGAATTCAATCAATCCAGGAAATATAATTGAAATTCAATGAATTAATTGAGAAATATCCAATAATGTTCTATGGGGATTTTTCCATTTCAATTTCAGTTTTCCTGAATTGGAATGGAATTGATCCCAACCTTGGTGTTGTGTATTTGATATTAGTGTGCTTTCTAAAGGAAGGCAATAACAAACACTGACTGGACTGTCCTGGGAGTCAAAAATCTGAGACCCCCTGACCACCATCATACGATCCGACCAACTTTAACACCCTGAAACACACAACCCTCTAAGCAGTGGATCCCTTGGCCCTTTCCACTGTGTCCAACCTCTCTGACCTACTATTGAAAAGTGACATCACTGATTTATGCCACCTCAAAGATTTATGGTTAAACGTCAGACTCCCAATCTCTCACTGACACGTGTATGGATTCTGTAACCACCACATGCGCTACTGAACCTTGTCTAGTGCTCGTTTGAAAATTACTTATACGACTACTGATCATGTGATCTGGCGTGGATTGACATCATGGCTCTGGGCAACATATTCCTGGGAATAAACCTAACAGCTCTCCATGGCACGGCTCAGAAGCCGACCATCCACAGAGTTCAAGCAAAATCTCATTCCCGAACCTAAGTGGGTTTCATATCTCCCATCAGTTATATTTAATCTTGGCATTCATTTAAAAAAATGCTTTTTTTAAACAAGATTAGACACAATGGGGCATATTCAAAATAGCAGGGATGATAAGGGGTTCTAATGAAAATGGATTAATTTCTTTCCACTGATAATAACTGTTATAAATATATATATATATATATATATATATATATATATATATATATATATATCTCATCATAGAGATCATAGATTAACACCAACCATACAGCCACTGCTTTCGATAGGGTGGGTCAGACACACACACACACACACACACACACACACACACACACACACACACACACACACACACACACACACACACACACACACACAAATGCACAGAACAATAATATTAAGTGCTTGATGAGCTCTTCAGTTATGTACTTCATGCTATAGCTCAGCCACAGGGCACATTTCGGATACAGTGCAAATGCATTAATTAGCTCTTAAAGGGACCGATGACAGTCAAGCTACTCCCTTGGTCAATGGGGGATGTTACATCACTGCTCAAAGTGGCACATGTATGCCTGTCTGTAATTAACAGTAGAAAATGCAGTGTCATGCTTAGGATGATCTGAGTCACAGTTGGGGATGGTTCAAAAATCCTCCACTTATTTGATTATACAACTCCTACCATTGCACAAAAGATGAAATTCAGACAGCATACTGAACATGTTCTCAACCCCCCAACAGTACTGCTGAGGTCTTGTGAAGCATTCACCATAGATATATGAACAGAAGAAAGCAAGTAGGAATTTTGAATGAGTATACTAATATACTGCCAGCTTATGTCTTTATACTGGTGGCTGAATTATCATTTTATGTATTGCACACTGCTTTAAATGCATTTTTAATTATTTGGCAAGGGATTCAAATGTATTTCCAATTGATCTACATTGTAGACTGTACAAAACACATCTCTAAACATAGTATGTAGGTCATGTGAATTTCCTATGGAGGGATGTGAGGGTATGGTTCTGGTGGGCGTGGCCCATTGGTTCATTGGCCCATTGGCCCGTGGCCCATCGGTCAGGACTGTGGAATCACTTGCGAGATTCTCAAAACCCACCTTTTCAGACTCCACTACCACTGAATCCTGTACATCTACCCAATTGTCATCACCACTCCCGACTTGCTCAACACTTCTTGTATATGCATCCCTGCCTACTTATTTAATAAAAAAATTAAAAAAACATTACTAACCTTTTCTTTCCCAGTGTTACAGGTATGGTACGCAGCTGCCTACAATGATGTCTATCGCTGTATTACTGCACTGATCTCATGCGCAAACTATGATTGTTCCTACCATGTATTATTGCACATCTTGTAAGTCGCTCTGGTTTATAGCATCTGCTAAATGCTTAAAATGGCAATGTAATGTAAAATGTTGGTTGGTATGATGGAACACTCCAGAAGGCAATGGGGTGCACCCCTGTGTAAACAGACCACACAAATGACTTAAGAAAAGCAAACACCCCAAAAACTTTTCTCTCACCTGCTGCTATGGGCTCACCACAAACACCCTGCTTTTCCTGCTTTTACACTACTCCTTTCTCTCTTTAATCAGTCTGATGAACATCAGCTGAAGTTCAGCCCTCAATCGTGTTACATCGCCTGTCTGGTCACCTCGGTGGGATTGAGTCCCTGTGCAATGCCTGAATACTGCTGAGGCAAAACACCCAGGGTGTTCATTACGGCCCTAACACCGAGGTCTCTACGGCGGTGCTGTCTCAGTCTCCCTCAATGTGTTCCACACTGGATAAAAAAACAAAAACAGGGGCCTCCCATGTGGCCCAGTGGTTACAACGTTCAACGCTGGCCATGGAGACCGGGGTTCAATTCCCCGTCTCGCCAGAGTCGGCTCTGGCCGGGAGCACGGCTAGGGGGGAGATTGACATAGAAATAGTGGGTCTAATTGACTACCAAAATGAGATAAAAATCATAAACAAAAAAAAAACTGAAGACTACATGAAGCCAGGCTTTGATGCCATTTGTACTATTATGTAAAAGGTTGAACGCTATGCAAAAAAAACCCTCAACCTCAATCCTCAACCCTTGTTTTGGTACTCTGTGTTATTTTTCTTATCAAAATCCAAATCATGATTTGCTATTTTTTGTCTGCGCGAGCTCGCTGCATTGTTTTCACATAATTATAGGCCTTCCAGGCTTTGTGGAACCCCCACAATCTCCATAGTAACCAGACTATCAAACAAGCTTCCTAATTTATCATCGCACGTAAACAACGCCTGATGGTTCAGACAGAAGAAGCCCCTAGCTGCCACTGTAACATGTCATGTTCAACACTACAACCACTTTCTGTCACTCACACCCATGTGAACGGCACACTTGAAATGCTGGTGAGCAATTTAGACCTAATTTGACTACATAATACAGGCGCGACAGAAGGGAACAGTCGGCCACTGCAACATTACCCGCAGCTCACATTTTTACAACGGAAATGCAATAAATAGTAGCATTGGCTGTAATTTGCAGTGATGTAACATAGACAGATTTGTTGGCAAATATTCCAAAGAGAATGGGGAGGGGGGGAACATTTGTTGTGCATCCCTTTCTTTCCTGCCCTTTGGGAGTATTTGATTCTAGTTCACAGTCATGCCACTGGCACAGAGGAGCCAGCAAAAGACAACACAGCTTGCTTATGAAAAAGGTTTTGTGCACATGATTAAAGCAGACTCTGGGGTGATGCAAAGCAATACCTGCATTTTGTACAAATTTTGTTCTGACCTTGAACCCTGCTGGCGATGCTCCACAATCAGTGGGTGAGCCAAATATTCCTCTTAAGATATAAATTATCCGGGATATTTAGGATGTGTTCAGAAGAGGTGGATAGTGAACTAATGGGTACAATCTGAAAATGTGAAAACAATATTTACGTTCTTCTTCCAACAAATACGGACCAGTGGAAGGGGGCACTACATGCAATGACGTGCCTTTAAGTCTGTTACAGGCGATGTCACCCCCCCTGGAGCCAGTGATAAAAGCCTGATTAGTCCCCGGTGTGAGGGACTGAGGTCTGTACCATACTGGATCTAATCATCTTTTCGGAAGTTGTGTTCGCCCTGGGGTTTGAGAAGTTTATGAAGTGAGTGCCACTTTGCAACACATGGGAGCCAACAGACAAAAAACTGAACCCACAGTCCCTTCCTTTAATTTGGAAATTAACATAGTATCCCTGGGTGTGAGTAAATCAGTGGGGAGACTCAGCTAAAAGGGTTTTATACTTTTAAATATTTAATTCTTGCCTGATGCATTAGCCTCAAGGAAGAAATAACAAATAATTATCCAGGTGCAACACACCTGGTGAAATCCAAGGAGCAAGAGAGATCATGACTAAGAAAAAGAGAGAAATCAGGGCTTTCTGAAATGGAGCAAAGATGCTTAGCGATTCTGGCTGCACAAGCCTATGCCACTTGACGAGTTCATCAAAGTTTACATCGTGCACCATTGAGTCTTGAAGGCTCTTCTTAAAAGATTTGGCCACTTCATGAAATCATACGTTCTGGTAATAATTACCATGGCATAATAGCTGCTCCCAGAAAA
This sequence comes from Aldrovandia affinis, assembly GCA_029706075.1. NCBI lineage: Eukaryota > Metazoa > Chordata > Actinopteri > Notacanthiformes > Halosauridae > Aldrovandia > Aldrovandia affinis. Next base: position 955,966 of record JAINUG010000067.1, on the reverse strand, counting down.
ATCCTTCATACTCAAAAGCACAGCAAAAACTACTCTGTAAAATTTCCCATTAAGATACTTCTCACACTTCACACATTTATACGTACTCAAAGAGGGGCTTGCTTTCAGAGTCAATTAACACCTTCTTTGCCAGTTTCATATTTTTAACATAATCATACAGAGTTTATATATATCTCAAATTATTCCTAGTCATTAAATTATTAGTTATTGGGCAATGCAAAAACCTGCAATGTGAATCTCTTACTGCAACACTGAGACGAATAGCAAATATTATTTATAAGTAAAAACACATAAATAAAAAAACAATATATGATAAGACTTCTATAACATATTTTATGCTACCTCCTTGATAGGCTCAGCCTTTGCAATATCTCTTTGGTCTTTAAAATACAAAGGCAGACAACACAGAGGATACAACAACACTGTCTACAAAGTATGTACTATACATAACCCATGATCTTTTCATTGTATATTGTATGAACAGTAGTCATTCGTATCAGCTCAGATAGAAATCTGCCAAACAGATTTTGACTCATTTTAACTCCCTGAGCAGAGCTAAAAAACAGAGAAGTAATAACAGATACAAGCAACACGTTTCCACATCTCATGAATACATTCAACTCACGCAAGACACTGTGGCCCCAAAGTGCCTGACACTTGACAATAATTCAGTGACAAAATATGGATCCTTTGAGACCTGGGTGTAATACTTCATTCTCTGTAGTATTAGAGAATGCGAGTTGTATTTTTCCATTAACGGTAGGTGTCACCTTAAAGTACTGGGCTGAGACAGGGAGCCTTGCTAACACCAGCCAGACACTGCAGGCAATATAGAACAACACCCCAATTACACAACCACACCTCCATTAAGCACACTTGTGTGTAGTACACGCGCTGTGAGTCCATGCATCGGGCAAAGGACAGCAGTATCAATATCATCGGACAATATACCTCACATAACTAACAGTTAACCATACCACAAAGACCAAGTATAGCGGTACCAATGGAAAGGGGTATATGCCAAATAGCGCTAAATTTGCCGTGAACAACTCATTGTTGTATTCAATCATTTTAATATAAATTGTATTAATAAAAGAGTTATGAAAAGGTACAAATTTTTAAAAACGTGCAAAATTGCTCTTTGCTAATTATCAGCTTTCAGAGAACTGGGACAGGTTAACGGCTGTGCATTTATAGCAGCTGGACAACACAAAATCTATCAGCCAAATCAAATCAGAGAATGTGGAACGCGGTGGCGACTTCTCCCGAGAATAGGAACTCCAGCAATACTGATGGCAACCGAAATTAGAACAAAGTTCACAGACACATCTGCCTTCCCCATTTGATGTACTGTAAACAGTACTATTTCCTCTTCACAATAATGCTCCAAACTACAAATTTAATTCATTTGCGATCCCTTGCACAGTGTTGACATTTATAAAGTGCAAAGTCAAGCCTGTCTACTGATTCCTCCGTTCTGGTGATTGCAAAACTGCACTGTGAACACCTTGGAACAATTTGAAATTAATATCAAGGCTGTTTATATAAACAAGAAATTCGTTTAAGCAATCTGCATGCTTTTGATTTTCAAATGTTTTTTTTTGAGTCATAGAACAATATTTATTTCTGTGAAAACATGCATTTCCAACTCAAATTTTTTAATGTATTTATTTTATTTTGGGGACTCATACTGATTGTCATAAGCACAATATTTTACAATGAATTAATTTTTATATGAAATAATCCTTTATTGAGAATAATATTTATTCCTGAAATCTGTCCTATTTCTTGTGGATTTGTTCTTTTAGAAAAGCCATGATTGCAATGGTTGCTCACAAGTTATTCAATTCAAGAATCAAAATGCACAGAAGTTTGGCATAACTCATTTAAATGTATTTAACTGGAAAACAATTATTTACAAAAATGCAAACAATAATTGGAAATGAATAGTAGACAACCGGCCTAGTATTATATAGCCTACTTGAAGCACCGTTTACCTGCGCATGCACGCAGTAGTGTTAGCAGGAGGTAGCCTATACAGTATAAATCAACTATGATTTTTATACAAAACCTCTTTGTTTTCACTGGCACTATACGAATTTATGGTAGAAATACGACGTGCAGTTCTTTAAAGTAAACGTATCGCCACCTACACCCGCCATGCACTAAGGTGTACAGTCAGACTTGCACTGCAGTAGACTACGCAACATCCGAAGTTACACAAGCCCGTTAGTTACACAAGGTAAGTTCTTTGTCTCCGGCACTTACACCATATCCAGGTAAGGGGGTGCGCCTTGGGGATGAGGAAGAGGGAATAAACTGCCCCGGCGTGTAGAGCGGCCATCAGGATCACATTTCTCCAGACGATTTGTTCAGTGCATTTGTCCTTCGCGTCCACTTCCAGTGCCCCCGACGCCTCGTGCATCTCTGCTCTCGCCGGCGCACTCGCCACCCTCTCCCCATTCTGTACAACGCTTCCATCCGACGCTCTCACCATCTCCGCATTAAAGCGCTTGGTTAGCGATCGGGGGAGACATGCACCCCTAATAGGCTACGCTGCAGACAGCTGTGTCAGTGCGAATTGTTCGAATAAAATAAAATGTCAAAAGAAAGTACAGTCACCTATTCTAAGCGCACGGTGGATGCTATTGATGGAGAAGACAGACATAGCTCGCTGGCTTCTCATCCATTGTGATTTGTATGAGAACTGAACTCCTTACAGTCGCACAAAGAGACCTGCAGTGCCGCAGCCAATCACATGTCGTAGATGTGGTGGTTTAAAGCCAAAGCAGAATGCTCATGAAAAAAGGTTTATGTATAAAATACAGTCTTGAAGCTTATGGCACGCCGGATGCGACAGAAGGGACAAATATTTTTCTAATCACTTTACCCCACATTTAACAAAAACGCGTAAAATTTACTCAGATGAATGTTTTACATATTTCGATTTTTGTTTTGAAGTAAACATGGCATCTAAATATGTGCTTAAAAACCATTTTAATAGTATTGTTGGATTTGATAATAGTAACCAAATATCTATATGGTTTAAATGTCACAATATAGGCTACTATCTGTAAATGTGTTATTGTTGACAAGAAGTTTAATTGGTTACTTTAAATCAAAACAGTTTTCCATAAGTCCATAAATCTTGCATATGCTGTAAAACATATCAAAATATATTTTGTCACTTTTTCTTCCATTCAGGATCTAGCAGATGGCCGTGTACCTATATCCCGGTCATTACACAGGTAGACATGTGCCCCAAAGCTACAGCTGAAATATTCAATTAGAGTTTAAAAATATCCCAAAATGATAGCTAATTAGCATTGGCACAATGCATCTGGCATCTCTTCATTTCTTGAGGCAGCTTCTAGATTTTTGAAGGGGGGTTTGTTCCAGGTTTTGGAACAAAATACAAAAATGCTCTAATACGATGGGTGCCAATATATAATCATAAGACATGTATTGAAATATCATGTAGTACCTAGTATTCCTTAGTAGTGAGTCATAACAATCAAGTTTACATGGACTCCATAGTACCCAACCACTGAAACTAATGGGCTGTAAGCCCATAGAGGTTATTAGGGATTATAAGGAGCTGTTTGGCCTAAAAAAACATTCATATAAATCAAATAGCTGCGTATTTGAGGACTGCCTGTAGATGTGATACCTCAGGATTCTTAGCAGAGAAAGTGGATCACTGCAATAGGTCCCGAGTAATGCTTTTGAGTGAGGGTGGCAGTTAGTTATATTGGTTCCATTTTGTGCTTTTGGAGGTGCATAATATGAAGCTTTATGCCACCAATATTAGTCTTGACCCCCCACTCTCTTTTTACTTAATGTCTGTTTTTTAAAATACCACAGATAGAGGTATTTCAATTCTGAGAGCGACCACCATTGTGGTGTTTTTGTTTTGTAGCAGTAAATTAATTCAAAATGTAGGCTTGTGCTTTGCATGTGTACATCTCACATTCATTCTCCCCTAAAGGTAAACTCCTAGAATCGGCCCTGCATAGTACCATAGGTTATAACCAAGAGAATAACTGCCGTACCGATCAAGGCACAAAGTAACCTGATGGAGGACATCTTAGATGTTTTATGTCAGAAATGTCAAGTTAAGGTGGAAATCTAGTCATGGATATATTCATCCATATATTTACATGATAGTGGATTTAAATTCAACCCCAGCACTGCAATGGTTGTTACCAAGGTGAAAAGTGTTATATTTTATTGATGTCCTTGGCCATGGATACTTACAAGGATATACTGATGATGATAAATGCAATTCTGCAGTGACAATTATCACATGATCTTAGTGGTTTACAACATGGGAGTAAATCAAATGGTGGAGAAAAAAACGTTAATGAAAATACAAATATGACACAACCTGCAATGCAAACATCTAAAACAAAATGGTATTCGTCTTCCTCGTCAAAAAAAGTTCGCCTGACTGGCCCTTACGTCTATGCATCCTCTAACTGAACTTGATGACACACAAGGGAAATGGCACCCCGGTCTTCAGAACGTCATTTTATTTTGTTGACTTGTCACATTATATCAACACCACTCCCCCAATATAACACCTCTTTCTAAAGAAATGACAGTCTTAAAAAGGAAAAGAATCCCTACTCAGCTTTTCATCAGTAAATCGAACATCAAGAGTAGAGTGGAATTTAGGCCACCCCAGATGGGTAATAGATGTAAATGTGTCATACTAAACATTTTTGCTGTTTGTTTGTAAAAATGAATCATAATCAAATGGCGGTTCTAGGCAAAACTAGGCAACCTGAAAGGGGAAATCCTGTCAAATGAATTGGGAGGAGGAAGCGTAAGGTAAATCGCAACCCAATGAAGTCAGTCCACACAATGAATGTTTCAGATTCACTCCATTAGTCTCGCTCATAATATGATGAAAAAATATATTATTTGTGTATGGCACACATACCCGACAAAACAGAAAATGGCACGGGCCGGTTTTCACAGTCACGTACGCTCTGCTGAGTGGATGTGTGACATGGACAGCTGCTGTCCCCATTCCATCCTGTTTCTCGTCCACTTCGGTCACTAACCACTCCAACACACTACCTGCCTATATTAGTACGGTTCCGCAGTTAAAACACACCAGCATAAATCATGGATAAAACGCAACAAAACAACATATAGACACACAATTATCAGGAGGAAGTGATATTACGTAAAAAGAGAGGAGTCATGATTTCATATCAAGGTAACAAAGAGCAAAAATCAAACAATTCCCTTTATTTTCCTAAGAACGTGTTAACCTTCGATCCATCATTTCCATTGGGCATTGAATCTAGTGACTGAAGAAGTTCATGCTTTGTGATCCTTACTCAGTTCATTCAGATACTAATTGACAGTCATCCACAAGTTCCCACTCTCCGTCAAAACAATCCTGCAGGAGTCATACGGCAACCCACAAACACCTGAGATAGATATGCGAGGTCTGGTTGAAGTACATTTTCAAAATCAATGACAAAGAACAAAACGAAACAAAAGCAAAAAAACCTTATGAAACCTCAACCTAGGATGCATCTCTATCAGGGGTCTGCATTTCTGGTCTTGGAGGTTTACAATCCTACTGGTTTTAAACCACTGGCTAGCAGTCTCAAAACTGGTGAGGCTATATTCCATATGCATATAAAATGTGGTTTAATATTCAGTTCAAGATATCATGAAGAAGTCAGTGTTAATGCAATCCAACCACGTTTTTAAATAAATACTATTTATTGAAAATATTGCATGTCGTTGGCTTCAACTTTCCTGTTTCCTCGATGATATGAGACATTTGCAACAGAATAAGGGTAAGTTTCCTCTTACTTTGAATTTAAAAAGGAGACAGGAAGCAAATAAAACACAGGACAACAGGTTAAAGAGAGAAGAGGAAAAACAAATAGATAAACATGATTAAATGATGTCTTGGTGGCATGAAAAGAACAAGTCCCTCATTTAACCCGACACTCAGATAAACACTGAAAAGTTTCATGTGACACTTTGGCATTTCCCTGCCAACGAACCATCTTCAAAAGAACATATTAATCTTTCATAGGGTAGTTTTGATTAAAAACTTCAGTAAAAAAAAAAGGAGGTTCCCATTGCACTCTGCTCTGTCTGGATTCCTTGATTACAAGTTAAAAAACAAGAATTCAAATTTAAAAACAACAAACAACATAACAACCTAAAAAAGAAAGAAAAAAAGAGGGTTGCCTTAATGTAAATTTCACTAATGATGAGATGGCAAAACCAATACTATTTGGTCCTATGTCCGGGGTGAGTGTGCAGTCGCAGTGATACGGATGGCATCTTGAGTGTGCTGGGGAGCGCTCCTGCTGGTCACACCCCGAGCTTGTTTGCCTGTGTCAGAACCACCTTCAGTACTGGCATGAAGGCAGACGTCTCGCTGAAATTGTTGTTGCTAACAATGTGGGTGTGGATGTTCAGGCTGTCTGTGTAGGAGCGCACCTCGATGGTCTGCGCCATGTTGTGCAGGCCACCCACGATCGCCGGCGAGAGCTGCAAAGACATTTCCAACACTCAGACACCACCACTTGGCCGTCTAGCTAAAAGAAAACCCCCAGAAAACTTCAAAGGCCATTCTAAAAACAGCCTCTCTTGAAAACCCCCTGCGCAGGAACTTAAAACTGGGCTAAAAAGGGTTCAACCTCGATGGTCTGCGCAAAGACTTTTAGAGATGGTTATTTAATTTAACCATTTATTGGAGAGAGAACAAGCCTAAGTCTCTGCACAAAAGCAGTCCTGATCTAAATCAAAGAGAAGCTTCCATCTTAAAGGGATGTATTCTGTTCTCAGAACCTGGAAGGTGATGAATACCACTGAAAGATTTATCACAGTACAGGCAGACCTAGTTAATTGATTGGCGGAAAAACTGATTGGCGGGAAAGCCTGACATAATCACTTGCCTTGCCACTCACCATGTACACACACTAGTGAGCCGATCCACCTCACGGTGCGTCATTAAGACAGGCAATGTGTTACCTGTATTTACACAGCAGTAGTACCCTGCTAGAAGGCATTTCCATGAACTTGTGGGAGCATTACCCTTTGGGACTGCAGATGTAGACACACAGCTCTCAGTTAAACTAGGCCTCAAGCCTCCCCCACAGCCTGATGAGCGATACTTACGCTTTTCTCTCGTAATTTATCATAGAGGGACTCCAGGCGTTTGTTGGCATCATCCAGTTTCCTCTTGGTTTGCTGTAAAGAAAACACAGCAGTCGTCTTTTTACATAACTTGTTCATTTGGCAGCATCCAGCCGACCTACAAACCTCACGGGTTGCATATCTGTGACCACAAATGCATGCTCTTCCGTTGGCAGCAATAAGAACCACTTGGCAGCCGTATTCACTGTAATGCATGTAGCGGACTATGTTCTTGTATATAAATGTCACACCACATGATTTCTGAATGGTGTAAATGTGGGTTGCCCTCGTCATCAGATGTGATCCATGTAAAAATAACTGAAAATGTGAGCATGAATGCTAAAACTAAATAGCTAATGGTTACTAATGGCCATTATCTTTGTGAATAATAGTTCAAGTGATTGTTTTGACGCACCATTTCGGTTTGTTTGTAGCCAATTTGGGAAAAACTGAAAAATGATTCCCTGACCCCTTAAACAGGTCATGGGAGTTGAGTTGAACTCAGTAGGATCGTCATTTACCTTCTTTTAACCTGGAAGGGTAACTGAGAACTCATTTGCAGTGGTGAGCAGGGGAATCAAAGTAGGTAGGGAATGCAAGGGATTGTGTAGCCAATCAGATTTAGGGGATGATTAGGTGGCCAAATTTTGTGGGAATTTGACCAGGACACCAGGATTAACACCCCCTACCCTTTTGAGAAGTGCCATGGGATCTTTAATGACCAGTCAGAGCCTCAGTTTATCGTCTCATCTGGCATTAGATTTCTATTTAGTCTAGAGGGAAGAGTGCCCCCTACTGGTCCTCCAACACCTCTTTCAATGATAATTTTTCCCAAGTCTCCCATCCAAGTAATAACAAAGCCCACACCTGCTTAGCTTCAGCAGTTTTACATGACAAGGGTATAGGGCTGTATGGCTGCTGGGTCATCAGGCTACCTGCAATCTTTATATTCGTATAGCAGAGTAGCATGCTAAGCAGAGGTACGGTCTCTGTCAAGCGTGGGCGGGTCTTACTGGGTCAGTGGCAGCAGCCAGGCATTTCTGAATCAACCCTTCAAATGTCGTCTTCAGGATGAGGTGCTCCTCTGGAATTGGCTTCTTGGTGATCTTCTCCGCAGGCAAGGCCTGCATTGGCTGCAAACACACCCAGGTTAAACATAACGCACGCACACATGGTGACACTTTCAAACAGACATAATACTATAATATACCCTACATAATTATAGGGATGGTTTGAATGAGACTGGTCACAATCAAAACAATTGAGGTTGTAGCTGTCAATGTTGAGGTGCAGCACCAGTGCTTTTGAGACATAAATCATACGCAATTGATGCACACACATGTATGTGCATGCATATGCATATACCCACACAGATACATACATACATACATGTATATATCACACACACACACACACACACACACACACCCCCACACCCTCCCCCCACACACACACACACACACACTTTGAGGTTCCATACAGCCGAAGAGCAAGCGATGGAGGTCATTGGCCAAAGGCCCTACTGAACTCCAGATTAGAACTCCCCACTCATTGGCTCAGAAGCCATTCAACACTTGAAGCACTCGTTTAACACTGGAAAAGTAACTGGACTTCTGGTTTCCCCTTTTCCTTCCCCTTCATTTGGATTTTGATAGGGTAACCAGTCAAGTAAAGGGAAAAAGCTCTGTAGAAAGTCAATTTACTTTGTGCATTAGACTAGTTTTCTAATCTGGGCTGTGTTCAGTTTCCTTACAGATTAATGTTATTTTCCACCTTAAGATGAGTTTGTGTGACACATCACAGAATGTGCATTAAAGAAAAGCCAAAAATAAACCACTCCTCTTTGTTGTTTGATACCTGAATAATGTCTCCAATGGGGGCCCCTGGGGCGCCCTCGACATTCATCTTGGGCATGGCGGGATGCCTGGGGGGCGCGGCCAGGGGCTGCTGAAGGCCGGGGTACGGAGCCTGTGCGCCGGGCTGCCCCGCGGGGAGCTGCTGGGCCTGCACTGTGGGGGGGCCCTGGGCTTGAGCCTGAGCCTGGGCCTGGGGGTCTCCCAGGGGGTTCATGATGGGCGCGGTGATCGGGACAGGGGGGGTGTAGTTCACTGGGCCCTGGGGAGGGGGAATTTGTGTGGGGTAAGGGGGGAGAGAAAGAAAAAACATGATTCATGCGAGATGATTCAGAATGGTTAATCTGTCTAAATATTAGCTGGTTTAAAAAAAAAAGAAAAAAAGAAAGAAAAACATTTTTAAAAAAAAAAAAAGTCCCTGTGTTTTATTCCTCCTCACATGAAAAAAAAAGCGAGAAGAGCTTTCCCCGTGGGTTCATTGAGTTTAAAATGATGAAACTGTATAATTTCACATTCTCCAGTATATCAATATAAATTTCAGGGGCCGTTGGCTTCCCCCGATTACTAAAGGTGCCCATCACTCACGCAGTCCATTACGTTGCTTATATCCTTCATTCAGCCTATTTAATTATACACTAAATGAATGATTGAAATAGCCGGAATTGCACTGTAGTAATTCTGCTGCCTGTGCCACATCGGAGCTCAAGACGTTGCACAGTGTATGAAGTGCATTCCCAAAAGGAGCTCTACGTACAGTAGACGTTAGACCCCCAGAGGTAGTTCTGCACACTAAGACCTGTCCGCTCCCCTGCCTGGCACCTTCAGCTGACTCACCTTTTTCTTCTTTGGCACTCTGCTCAAGTTGGGAGGGTCATTCCAGCCATTCTGAGGCCCTGTGGAAAAAAACAAAGGTCACTTCTGCCCTCCTGAAAGCAGGATCTTGCGCTTCTGTAAGGCCGTAAAAAAAAAAAAATAATAATAATCTTTGCAGACCTACACCGATTTGCCTTCCTCAAATACTCCAAAGCAATTACTTATTTAGCTTCAAATTGTATTTGGAGGGGGGAAAAAAACAAAAGAAAATCAAGAACCGGTCTTACTGAAACATGAATTAGTTCATTTAGTGCATTAAAAGAAAATGTACACCACGATAGAAGCAAGACTGATGGCGAAGAAAATGTCATTGAAATGAAATTGCCGAGCAAATAAAAAGCACAGGTAAGGTCAATCTAAGCACAATACCTCTGGCAGCACCATCTCCATCTCCACCCCCACCACCCCCCCCCTCAACTCCATTCATCTCTCCCTCAATGCACCTATATATGCGATACACTGCACGAGTGTAACTGGGCTTAAGCACTAGGAATGAGAATTGTTATCAATAACAAAGTTATTTGTGCATGAATTGTATGCAAAACCAGATAATAGCTAATGAGCCCTTGCACAATGCTATTGTAACAAGACAAATTATACACGATATATACGTATTTGTCATTTGTCCCGTATGCCCCAGAAAGTCAACAGATGAGGACTTTGTACAGAGGTGGAGTGGAGAGGAAAAAAGGAGAAATAAAAGAGAGCGGTGAGGGGGCCTTTAATCTACCGTCATTTCAGTCCAGATAATCACAAACCCTCGAGCCCCGTTCTCATCAGTGTAATGGCTGACCTAGTTAGGTCGGCTCGTAAAGCACTGATCACACCCGAGACCCAAATGACAGCGGCTCTGACTGACAGGGGAATCTGGGTCACCCGCGGCACTGCTGTTTATCTCTCTATCACAATCTCACCCCCTACCAGTTCCCTTGCTGCACTTACAATTCTGGACATGGCAGAGCTTGATCACCAACTCTGGATAATATGGGAGGTTAAAACCATCTTTCTTTAAATTTACTCCCCCCCACCCCCAATTGGAATGAGTGCAACCACTTATACAACTAATCATTTTAGCTGTGGCAATTACGATAAGCGAAATATATTTTATTTTAGCAGGAAAATATTTTCAGATTTGATTCATGTATTCAGGTTACTGGGTTAGTAGAATCCAGCAGACAATTAAAATCGAGGGTGATTTTAAATGTGATTTTCAAATCGATCTTTGCAAATTCACCTTCCAAAAAACAGGTTGTGTCCTGGCCATTCTGTCCCCCTGTAAATAAGATCATACGAAACAGGTGTGCGTGCTATGTCTTCCTTACTCACCCACCCTTCATCAAGGGCAGGAAGAGAAAAATGCAATTTATCAAGGGCATGTTCGAGAAAATAACCGTTAAAATATAAGCCACAAACTTTTTAAACAGAAATGCTGGTAAGGTGGATAAGCCTTACAGTCTTACCAAATACACAGTTTTCTTACAAAACAACAACAAAAATAAATGGCTATTGGGTTGAACCAAGTTAATTAGTAAACTGGTACAGTTAGCTAGCTGCTCTTCTAAAACTGGAGGAAACACCTTGCAATAATTACGCAGTTGCAGGAAAATGTCTGATCAGCAATGTCCTGTTCTGAAGACTGAAGTGGAGGGGGGGAACACCAGAGCCGGAGCAGCTGTTAAGGCCCTCTGTATTTGTCTTCGCTTGGCTACTGTGAGCAGACCGAGGCAACAAATTGCTGACTGGTGTCCTTGTGACGCATGGCCTGAGCCTGGCCACAGCAGCAGGCCCCACGCCCTTCACTGAGCACTAAACTACACACAACAAGCAGCAACGACATCAACAACAGGGTGCAGAGAGGGGTGACTCACTCCATGGGCTACTTGTCATCCAGGGGCCGTATGTACAAAGATTCTAAGAGAGGGGTTGCTGATCTAGTATCAGTTTAGCCTTTTAGCTCATCATGGATATGGTTAGGATACGGACTGGGGAAACCTGATCCTAGATCAGCACTCCTACTCTTAGAATCTTTGTACATACGGGCCGAGGATATTCGCTTTTGCTTCGCAACCGCAAATCACACCGACAACCGTGGCAAGCCGCTTTTGGAGAAAAAACGGTGACGCACACGGCGAGGCTCATCTTAAAAGCTCACCCTTAAAGCTTAAAGCGCACGTCTTAAAGCTATTGGGTTGCTTTACCGTGGGAAAGGGCCCTAGGGGACCGATTAGCGAGAACAAGTGGAAAACGCTGCATGGACTCGAATGCACAGGAGGGATTTTTCCCTTTCGTAACCATCTGTTGTGACGGCTTCCTGAGGGCCCGCTGCACTTCCTCTCTTCCGAGGGCCAGCCAATGAACGAAGGTGGCATAGTGGCACGAGGACTTGCCCCTGCTCAAGCGTAGCCTACCAGGGACTCGACACGCCTCAAAATCAAAACGGCCAAATCCATGACTATCGATTTCTTCCGGAAAAAGCTCTTTGCCCCGATCAGTCCGCCTGACCGGGGACAATCGCGCTCAGCTGACCAGACATCTCATTCACACCCTTTTCAATGGTAATGAACTGCCATGCTACATCAAGTTTTAGAATATCTGCCAATTCATGCTGAGGACAACACCGGGAAGTTGGAACATTAATGATGAGCTTATTAATTACAGTCATTTGCATAAAGCATTCACTCCAAATCACAGATCTGCTTCCAATACCGGCTTCTCTGGACTCCTACTTTGCAAACCCTGTTATAAAATGGCCGTCAAATAACCAAAAACATCCACGTTTAAAAACATTAAAATGCAGCACGAGAGGCATCTTGTGCTGCATTTGAATGCTTTTTAAACATGTGGACACTTTTGGTTATTTGACGGTGTCCAGATGGTGTTCTGTTGGATCTCTCTTTACTTTACCAGCTGGGACTGGCATGATCAGGGACCCATCCAGACCGTGGGTAGCATAACTGTACTACGACTAAGAACAGGTCCTTCAGCTGGATACACACCTAGGGACGCTATAATAGATTTTTTAAATGCCACGCATGCACGGTTCAACACAATCCTTTGCAGATGGCAGTTGTGAAGACGCTTGTGTTGAAATTCATTCCGGTCAAAGAGGAACTAAACAACTTTTTTTGTTGTTTTTGTTTTTTTGGTGTCATTTCTCCCGAGTTTTTTCTACTCAGGAGGAGAGATCTGACATCCTTAATATCTATCCATGTTCGGATCATGTTTCCATTCAACAGACCTCAATACTTCCCAGACAGGGGAGGGGATTTTTCCCCCTCAACTCAAATTCAAATAAATGCCCAATCTCACAGATGTGTCACAAGACGACGAGAAAAGGGAACTGAAATGACAACGGAAACCAGATTCCCATCCGTTGCACTTCTGCTTCACACCACAGCTACTTCTCCTTGGTCCTTTGCGGTTTGTGAAAACCCTTTTACAGCCAACCGCTGGCGTTCGGAAACGTTGTGATGTTATGCACATGTTATTAATACTGTGTACACAGGACAGGAGTGGAGAAAAGTGAGTGGGGTTAGAACGGAGGATCAGCTGCACACTCTGCAACAAATCAGAGCATGCAGTTATCCCATAGGAGGTTATAGGGAGTGGACTGTGCGTGATAAGGATGCGGGACATTCAGAAGCCCCCAAAAATTTTTAGACGTAGGACAAATGGTAGATGTACATTAGCAAATAAAAAATATTATGATGTATACCATATGGCAGGGCTATTCGAGGGCCGCAGTGTCTGCAGGTACTTGCTCAAACAATGTGCTACGCCACCCGATTTCACTAACGAGTTATTTGCTCCAGGAGATGAGCTAATTAGTGAAATCAGGTGGTGTAGTGTGTGGTTGGAGCAAATGGTATAGAGGGTTTTTTTTCTAGCAAAAATAAAATAACTTTTCTATGCTTAACATTTGGCTTTCAATAATACAAATACTTATTATATTGATAAAAAAATGACAGAATAATTTTCAGAGTTTGACACAGTCCACACACCGGACAGCTACAGCATAGTGAGAAGAGCCCAGGGCGCGGGGCCTGGGCGGTACGGGCGGTAGGGGAAGAGGAGAGGGCGCGGAGCTGGTGCAGACCTGTTCTCCGTGAGGCGGGCACCGGGTCGGGATCAGGCTGTGTACCTGTAGGTCCGGTGGGCGGAGGAGGCAGGTAGGACGCCGGCGCGCCTGGCCCGCTGTGCTGAAAGGAGGCTCCGGAGGACAGGGGAGGCGGAGAGAAGGAAGAGGAGCTCGGAGGAGGCGGAGAGAAGGAGGAGGTCGGAGGAGGAGGAGGTAGAGCAGCGGACCCCGGATAGACCGGCTGAGGGTGGGAGGCGGGCGGGTGCATGTAGGCAGGAGGGTAGGCAGCCACGGGGGAGGAAGAGGAAGGGGGAAGAGGGGGAAGAGGAGCTGCAGCTGTGTACTGGTGAGGATGATAGAGAGCTGGTCCCCCAGCTCCGGGAGCGTAATGCTGGACCTGGGGGTAAGCTACGTTCATACGACAAAAAAGAATAAAACAGAACAAGAGAGAAAGAAACAGGCGGTTAGAGCAAGTGGCACGTTAGGGGGTGTCAGCAACACGTTGACCCGCGCACTTAACTGCAAACAAGGAGCGCATTTAAAGAGAGCTTTACCCCCTCCTCTGTCAGATATGTATGGTATACAATCTGCACAATAAAAAACAGTTTTGAAACAAGCTGTTAGGTCAAAGTTTGGTTATATGCATGGTTAGACAATAGCCAATCCAACAGTCATTCTCAGGTTGAAATTATCACCAGGAAAAGCCCATTCTGGATATTGTGGGAGAATTTCAGCTCTTTAAGTCAGTGAAAGTGTCATGCGGATATGGTTAGACAAACGCCAATCCTACAGCCAATTCTCAGATTGTCGCGATGATTAGTAAAAATGTGCCGCTGCGCATGCGACGGTCACATTTCAGATCTGAACACGTTCCCGTTACGCAAGCCTTGAGCAGAGATCATACAAAGTCATGAGATGGGAGGGAGCATATATCCTTTCGTTGTTTTTTGCTTGTTTGTGTTTTTATTGGGGCTTGTTTGTGTTCTTTTTTTTAGCTGTGGATCAAATTCTCCGCAGATAGAATTCACCCACCGCTATCGTTTTCGTTTTTCTTTGTTTGGAAAAGGCGCTTTCTTTCCCAGACCACAAAAGGGGGAGTGGAGTCTGGGGGGGCTGCACTGAGCAAAAACACCCCCGCCCCGCCCCCATTCCCATGGTACTTACTCTGTGGGTACTGCTGGGAGTACAGGTATCCCGAGGCACTGGAGGCTGATGGAGGGGCACTGGCCTGGGGCTGCATCACGAACCCTGGGGGGGGAGGCTCAGCCTGGAGTGGGGGCTGGGGGAGAGAGAGCAGCCTGCATTTAGCACAGGGGTGCACCTGGACCACCACCCCACACCTGCCCCCTGGGGCACCTTCTACCCACACCTGCCCCCTGGGGCACCTTCTACCCACACCTGCACCCTGGGGCACCTTCCACCCACACCTGCACCCTGGGGCACCTTCTACCCAGAGACACCAGGGGAGAAAAGGGGAGGTGGGGGTTCAGGCCCAGAACCTGAAACAAAATGCTGTTTGTCCAACGGCCAGCTGAGACAAGACCTGTTTGAAATACTTTAAAGAAAATACCCCACTAAGGAAAACCGCACACGAGAGAGAAATCACATGGATCAATAACATAAATAACAATGTTGTCTTACAGAAGACCAACGATTCATCTTTAATGACAGAAATTAAAGCATTGTTGAATGTGTATTGCTGTAGGTTTGTATTACTGATTTGTTAAACCTAACTCAAGACCCCCCCTCCCTCCCCCTCCTAACTAGAAATGTTTTGGCAGCTGGTATTGTGGGGTAAGTGGTGGAAAAACCCATTATTAAAACTGGATCCACTGAACCCAAGAAAGTTAGACTGCAGCAAGCAATGGCATGAGCGTTGTGTACATACTACCAGACAACACATACTAGAGAACCAGTTATTCATGTAGAGATGGCAAAACACAGCAATACCTGCAGGAGGAAAATGGTGAAACCTAATGAGAACCTTCCAAATGAAAACCGAAAGATGGCATTTTACACATAAATGCAATACGCTCAAGATGAACTGTGGTACATCTACATCTCGGCTGAACATAAAGCGAACTGTAACTGCACAACGGTTCCGCACCGAATACCCTTCGGATATCCCCTTGACATGGAACCTACCGTCAGCCTTGGAGAAAGGTGAACAAAGGAAAGGTGACACTCTACAACAGACCTTTATGAGTGTTTTTTTGTTTGTTTGTTTCCACTGGTAAGGGTTAAATGAGAGGTGGGGGATGTCTGGAATGGGCTGGGGCGGGAGCCGCAGGGGTGCCGTGCTCTCTAAAGGGACAACGTGCGGGAGAGAAAGAAACAGGGGGAACAGAGGGGCCCCATGCACACTAAGAGCCTCAGCGATCCTGCCTGGGGTGGGTGGGGCTGTGGTGGTGGGGCAGGGGCTGTGTGACCACATGCTTCTGTTTACTGCAGCATACCACATAAGCAAGGCATTGGAAATAACCCACCTATGGCCCGGGGGATGATCACACCCACTTTGCACTAATTGGTTTACGGTTATCTAGAACAGTCCAATCGGTTAGGCACGTGAGGCGAGCTGAACAAGAGCAGGGTGGGAATGCTCCAGTTTGGAAAACTTTTGGCATGAATAAATTAAATGCAATATATATGCATAGATATATATACTGTATATGTATATATATATACACATAGATAGACACATTTATGCAAGAGCACCAATAGAAAGCACTGTTAAGTAATATGAAGAAGCATTTGAGATAATGCTTAATTTGTGAGTTTATAGGTCATGTGATCAAGTCAGGTTGAGAGGTGGTGAGTGCTGATTGGCCGACTGGGAGAACAGAGAAAGAGAAAGTGAAAGAGAGAGAGCGCACATGCAGATAGCAGCAGTGGGTCAGCGAGGTGATCCATCCCTATAGATAGAGACACAAGCAGGGAGGTCTTGGTTGCTGGTGTGGTATGAGCAGGCGTCGGAAGAGTGGCTACAGGGAGGGGGGGGCTATACCTGCGGATTTGAGGCTGAGTCTACCGGAGCAGGGGTACAGGGAAGAGCTGTGGGGGTTTGGTTACTCCAGGATGTGACAGTGGAGGCAGACCTAACCTGAATCGGGACAGAGACAAGACCGACGATGGGCAAAGAATGAGGAACCAAGAAACGAGAGTGAAATTTGAGAGCGGACGCCAAAAAACAGGGAACAAATTCTCTATTTAAAACTGTACGGTAATGACCGCTGGGATATTCCATTTCCTTAAATCATTTGACAAAGCAGCAGAGCTTTATCGGCCAAGAACGTTAAGATGAAGAAAAGTGAACACAAATACAAAGCTGTTTCTATGTTGCCCTGGAAGAGGTAGCCAACCTACAGCACACATTATGTTTGCAATGCAATAAGTATTATAAAAGTGAACACACTTCATAAAATCTCGCCACAATAAAATCAAAGGTGTGTGGAGTTAAATGTAAAATGGCTCTCGATAATAGCACTTTGCAGGCAAGTAGAGCCAGATTAAGGCCAATGGCTCTCAGGATCTGAGCGGTCCCTCTGAGAATGACGTGCACCTGGTGGGTATAAATGAGCTGTTAGTGCTAGCCGACTGCTGGCTGCTGGGGGGTCCAAGGAGGTCGCCTTTTCCCACCAGCATCAGAGAGGATGAACCCTGAGTCGCTGTGCGTGAGACAGTTACCTGGTGGTAATACTGAGGTGCCGATGCGGGCGCGGGGGCGGGCACCGGCGCAGGGGTGGGCTGGGGCACGTGGAGGGGCTGAACCGGGGCATAGGGCTGCGCAGCTGGAGCAGCCACCGGGGCAGCTGGCTGCTCGGGCTGGGCGGGGCCTGGGGGAGCGGCCGCCTCCTCTCCCAGGGCTCTGCGTAGACGCTCCCGCAAGAGCTGAACAGCGGCCTGGTGATAAACACACACACACACACACACCCCATGACCATCACTGCGGAGAAGAATCAGCACAGACACACCATGACCCACACTGCAGAGCAGGGTTACTCAAATCGCGGTCCTCATGGGCCTCGAGTACTGACCCTACATTTACCTGGGAGTCAGGTGTGAGGACACGCAGGCCAACCTACTGCACTAATTGATCAATTAACTACCCGAGAGAAAGGAAAACCAGGACTGGATTTGGACTGGTAACCCTGCTGTAGAGAGAGGGAAGCAGCACAGACATGCCATGACCTACACTGCAAAGGGAGAAGGAAGGAGCACAGAGCACAATGACTAACACTGGTCAATGTGCTGGAGCACATATCTCCTTCACTGGATAAGTAGGCAAAGGAGGGGCAGACAGATACCAAAGTAGGAAGAAAGGTCTGTATCAAAATCATCCTCCACCTTTCCAACTGGCCATTAAGCAGCACACTGCCCACCGTTTCACCATGTTACATTGTTACACCGATGCAAACTCAGTGCCTCATGTTATAGCCCAGGGGTGGGCAATTTCGGTCCTGGAGGGCCGGTGTGTATGCAGGTTTTTGTTTCTACCAATTACCCTGGCTCAATTAGCTAATTAGTTGGATACACCCATGCTGGTTCACTTGTGGATTAGACCACAGTAACACGTTTCATATGGGAACACAAGAACCGTCTTCAGCTGTCATTCATGGGCTTATCAAGAAATGTAGCAAAATTGTCAGATCACGTAAATGACTGGGCTAAGTAAATAATTAAGAGCAGAAGTTGGCATGAAATCCAGAAACTGATACGGCCCTGCTTGCCCATCCCTGTTCTAGCCTCTAATTCCACCTTCCCAATCTCCCGAGGCTAAACGGAAGTCTCTTCGGCGGTGGGTTACCTGGTCGCTGTTTTCAGGCAGGTAGGCGAGGGCGGTGACCAGGCTGCCCTGCGATGCCAGCAGGCTGGCATACTGGCTCATCTTCTCCGCCAGGATGGCGCCCACCACCACGGGGCCGGCGCCCTGCGTCTGCTCCACAGCCTTCTGGAGCACCACCACCTTCTCAACCAGGTCCTGCAGGACGGAGAGAGGGACAGGACCAAAAATATTAAAATACAAGCAAACACAACTACTGTGTCCAAACAGTGTCAAACTGCAGTACAATGGTTAGGGAACTTGGTTTATAATGCAAAAGGTTACCAGTTTGATTCCCAGGTTGGACACTGCCGTTGTACCCTCGAGCAAGGTACTTAACCAGAATTTCTCCAGTACATACCCAGCTGTAAAATGGATTGTAGGTAAAGAAATGTAAACTGTGTAAGTCGCTCTGGATAAGAGTGTCCGCTAAATGCCTGTAATGTAATGTTCAATATCATACGATGGTGGGAAAAATGTGTTTATTTTGTAACCCTAGCTTTGACTGAAACCTTTGCCATGCACTCTATGTACATTGTAGTGTCCGGTCTCTTGCTTGTAGATGAGTTGCATGTTTGTTTTCTGGTGCTTACTTGAATGTGGAAGTGTCTACACATGCGGTCCTCTGGTTTCAGTTTGAAGTCGCACCATTTTAAAAATCCAGTTAATTCCAACGGCACTATACTATAACTGGATATCCTGTATTGATCATCCTGTGTATTTTCAGTAACGTCATTGAGCGAGCTGTGATCGATGTCACGTGATCAATGTAATCGAGCCACACAGGGTACAGGGCAGCTACAGGGAAGGCAGAGGGCCTATGGATGACATTATATTACAGGAATTTAGCAGACGCTCCTATGCAGAGCGACTTACAGTTTACATTTCCTTACATACAAATACACAGCTGGATATTTACTGAAGAAATTCATGTTAAGTGCCTTGCTCAAGTGCCTTGCATGATGCTACACTGCTGCCCTACAGGATGCACAAGTCTTACAGAACATGTCCGCGGGTTAACAGAGCAGTCTGACCCAAAGCAGAAAGATGTAGAGTCTGGGCACCCTAATTTCAACCCTGATCCTCCGAAAGCCGAAGTGACCGACCGATCGATAGGAGGGAGTTAAACTGGCTCAACGAAATAGACTTGAACACACTGTATGCAAACTTGGCATGCGTGCATCTTCTTAACCAGCTTAACCCATGCTGTGTTCCCCACAGCGGGGATGTATAAAGCAGCCCGTAGTCCAAAGAGGTGTCAGATTTTTGGGTGTGCCTAGTTGTTAAACATAGCAGAGGTTCACACCTCCAGAGTGAAGTGAAAAACTGCTTCTGCCACTGGTCAGAGAAGAAACACGTTAAGAGTAACAACAACAAAAATAAAAAGCACAAGCACAAACAAGAGACAATAGTTTCGACCCATTTGATCAATCTTAACTTACTGGACCTTTTTTATATGAGAAATTATATCGGGCTGGTCAGGAATGAGCAAGGGAATGCAAATAACATTTATGTGAAACACGATGGTGCAGCATATTACACTATTACACAATTAGCCATTAAAGGACAACCATAAATCCCACTGTAGCACTTTACTTATACAGCTCCGATACAGCTTAATTACAGCAGCAATTGTTAAGTTTGCACCTTGCTTCTGTGTTAACAACCCACATAACTCAAACAAATAAATAAAACAACCAATTCACGTGCTCTGGGAGAGGTTCAGGTGACGGCAATTTAACTCTGCCATGTCATGTATCACTCCAATCTTCACCTTCAGAGCAAAGGGCAACTGCTCACCGGTCCTACTGATTCCATTGATGAATCACCCCCCACTTCCCAGCAGTAGTACGTTGAGGCCCTGGCTGGCACCGCGCCATTGCGGAGGTACAGGCACATGTTCCCCTTGCTCACCTGCAGGGAGAGCGGGGAGTGGCCCTCCTGGGCTCTGGCCCAGCACGCCACCAGCTTCTCCACGTTGCCAGCGCAGATGTAGCACAGACAGGCCTGGGCTTGAAGTTCAGCAGCCCCATCCACCTCCAGACGAGCCCCGAGCAGGCCTGGGAAAACACACACACATTATATATACATATACATATACATATACATATATATATATACACACACACACACACACAGTATATATATATATATATATATATATACACACACACACACACACATACACAGTATATATATATACACACACACACAGTATATATACATATACATATATATATATATACACACACACACACACATACATACACATACACAGTATATATATACACACACACACACAGTATGTATATATATATATATATATACACACACACACACACACACACACACACGGTATATATACACACACATATACACACACACACACACACACACACAGTATATATACATATATATATACAGTACCAGTCAAAAGTTTGAGTACACCTGCTGGAAACTATGTTTACCTTATAATTGACAATGTTTCACATCGTATAAGTTTCTGTAATATTTGAAAATTACAAAAAACACATGTAACATTAAACAAAAGGAACATCAAAGCAATGATCAAGAAAATTGAATTGAAAATTGAATCTTGGATTCCTCAAAATAGCCACCCTTTGTCTTGATAACAGCTTCACAAACACAGGCCATTTGGTCCATAAGTTTCAGCAGGAAATCACCCGACATGTCTTCCCAGTTCTCCTGCAGCAATTCCCAGAGACACTTGTGGGTTGCTTTGCTTTGACTCTTCCGTCCAGTTCATCCCATCCCAAGTTCTATGACAGTGGTCTCAAACTCAGTGCCACAAAGGGCCGTGTGTATGCAGGTTTTCATTCCAACCAATTACTGCTGCCTTAATTGGCTCAACTACTCATTTAGCCATATGCATGCACCTCTGTGCATTCTTGAAGTCAAAGCACAGAATATACTCAACAATTATTTAGATAACAAAAATATTTAATTTCACTTTATATACATTAGTTTGAGTTGTCCTTCATGTTCCTTCTTCACCAGATAGTTGTTGCACTACTTCAAGGTGTGTTTCGGGTCGTTATCGTGCTGAAGAATGGAGGAGTGCCCGATTAGCCCTAATCCAGATGGAAGCTGTACTTTTGACTGGTACTATATATACACACACACACACACACACACACACACACACACACACACACACACACACACACACACACACACATGCATATGCACACACACACACACACACACACACACACACACACACAGTATATATACACACGCACGCACGTACACAGCTGGCGTTTAAGTTTGCTGGGCCTACAACAACCCACCAAATGCCGCTGAGCCCTGAACATCATCAGAATGTATGTTTCCTGGCGCTGCCTACACGTGTTTTTGTACAACACGCACAAAGGGGCGTCCAGGGGCAGGGACTGATTTCCTCACCGCAGAGAGAGGAGAACTCCTCTGGGTTTGCATAGGTCATCACCGCTGCCAGCGCCTCCTTCCAGTTCTGCAGGTCACACGACTCCAGGATGTCCCGCCAGTCCTTGGTCACGACTGCGCTGATTAGCTGTAGTGGGTGGAGGAAGAGGCACGATCGGTAAAGCCTGCCTCATTTCCAAATGGCCTTTCATAATAAGCAACTGGCCCTGGCGTGCAACTAAAGCCAACTCAAATCAATACAAATAACTGCTGGGGATTTACATCTGTCCCTATAATCCCTTTCATTCATTTCCTCATTAACCTCAATGGGAGGGGGCTGCAGTGCCCGTTTCTGTGTTTGCTTGCGACCCGTTAAATGAACTCCTGAACCACATGGGTGACTGGTCACATGAAAGCTTGGATTGGAAGGCCTCACCTTGGTGATTTTGCTCTGGGTCTTCTCAAAGTACTTCCTCTGCGTCCTCTCCAGCAGCTCTGGCCCCCCTGCAATGGCCAGGATGATGCTGTCTGCCATGCGGTTGTCATGGAGACAGAGGTCCACGGCACTCTCGAAATCTCCGGTAAGCAGGGCCTCGGTTATCAGTCCGTCCACACCTGCCGGCATATCGTACCAAACTGTCAGGTCCATTAAAGCCCTGAACGCTCACACCGGATGCACACACACACACGCACACACACACACACACACACATACATAGATTCATATACACACACTCACACAAATGCACACGTACTCCACACACATGTACACACACATCTGGCATACGCATACGCACATGCATCAGCACACACACCTTATACACACACATGTGCATGCATATGCACACATATACACACACACACACACACACACACACACACACACACACACACTAATCAGACCATGAAACAGACAAATCCAGATTTCAAGATGACTAAGTTCTTCATATTGATACACATCTTCATATTTACTGTGCTATCACCGCCTCTCTTTCTCTGGTGTTCACCACAACAAATACCATAAATAATTTTCCTGACAAAGATGATGGCCTGCTGTGTGCAGATTACATTACCTCTGCTAAGCAGAAGAGCTTCCTGTGAAGTAAATCTGTATTTCAGTCTGCAGCCCGTGGGGAATATGCACGGGGCAGGGGGAACAGCAAGATGAAGGGGAACAGGACTTGCCTTCACTGACTCTGAGGTTAATAATGGCTTCTGAGGCGGGAGCAGGGGTCTCCTCCAGACAGACTTCTTCTCCTTCCTCAGCTTCTTGCTCCTCCGTCTGTAGGCCGGAGTGACATGGGGATAAAATAATGGCACCCAAAAAGCAAGGGGACGACTCGATAGAGCAGGTATCAGCCAGTAAACAAGACAGTGGTCTGTAACAAAACTCCAGCTAACGTTGAAAGCTGCAGAAAGTTCTCTGACACAACCACGTTTTTTCCATATTTGCTTGAACATATACACTTCCAATCTCCTATTGGCACATTTGTGATACAAAAGATTCCAGTCAACAACAGCTATTTTTGGATTTCAAAACATTCCATCACCTTGCAGCTATTGAGGATGACAAATCATACATGTCATATCAAATATGCTCCCAATCTGTGTTCCTCAACTTTTCAAAAATTCAGGTCCATTCAAATGTTTTTGTTAGTTTTTACAGCGCTTAACATTGGTTCTGGTACCTAAACCTATAGTGGGTTTGTCTCTGAGAGCAGGCATGAGATGAATTTGGATTTGTGGTGGACTGAACTAGATTTGAAGGGGGAGGGGAGGACTGAGCTCAACCAACCTGAGATGAGGCACAGCTCTAATGATGCAAGTAGATGAGTGAAGGCACAGCACATTAACAATGGCATAAATAAATAATGTTTTTTAGTTTTTTTTAATTGTACAAACAAATGCTGCGCCTTCTTCACTGAACTTTAGAAGTAAAAAATGACAAAAGTGATGCAGGGTTTAGTGCCAAAGCTGAGGAAGTTTAGGAGATGGCACTAAGAGGTTGGGTGAGTGGGTGGATCTGGGGTGTTGGTGGGGCAGGTGCGGTGGGTGAAAGTACCTCATCCATGTCCACCTCTTCCTCCTGAACAGCAGGTTCTGCATTGGTGATATGCTCTGGCTTCAGGTCAATCTCAGGTTCGGGTTCAGGTTCCAGGTCGAGTTGGGGTTCAGGTGGGAGGTCAACCGGAGGTTCAAGGTCAAGCTGAGGTTCCAGTTCAAGGTCAAGCTGAGGTTCCGGTTCAAGGTCAAGCTGAGGTTCCGGTTCAACGTCAAGCTGAGGTTCAAGTAAAAGGTCAACCTGGGGTTCAGGTATAGAGTCAAACTGCGGAGGAGGAATAGGACTAAACTGTGGTGCAGTTATAAGGTCAAACTGTGGAGCAGGTATAGGATCAAACTGTGGTGCAGTCATAATGTCAAACTGCGGGGCATGTATAGGGACAAAGTGAGGATCTGGTATGAGGCCAAAATTGGGATCAGATATAAGGTCAAATTGGGGTTCGGGTATGAGAAGCTGCGGTTCGGGTATGAGAAGCTGCGGGTCGGGTATGAGAAGCTGCGGTTCGGGTATGAGAAGCTGCGGGTCGGGTATGAGAAGCTGCGGTTCGGGTATGAGAAGCTGCGGTTCGGGCACAATGTCAAGCTGAGCGGCCGGTATAATTTCAAGCTGCGGTTCAGGAATGATGAGCGGAGCTTCGGGCATAACGGAAAACAGCTGAGGTTGAGACAAAAGGTCAAACTGCGGTTGAGACAAAAGGTCAAGCTGCGGTTGAGACAAAAGGTCAAGCTGCGGTTGAGACAAAAGGTCAAGCTGCGGTTCTGGTACAACATCAAGCTGCGGTTCTGGTACAACGTCAAGCTGCAGTTCGGGTACAACGTCATGCTGCGTTTCAGGCACAGGCTCAAGCTGAGGTTCAGGTATAGCGCAAGGCTGAGCTTCTGGTACAACGTCAAGCTGCGGTTCAGATACAACGTCAAGCTGCGGTTCAGGTACAACGTCAAGCTGCGGTTCAGGTACAACGTCAAGCTGCGGTTCAGGTACAACGTCAAGTTGCGGTTCAGGTACAACGTCAACTTGCGGTTCAGGTACAACGTCAACTTGCGGTTCAGGTACAACGTCAACTTGCGGTTCAGGTACAACGTCAACTTGCGGTTCAGGTACAAGGTCAACTTTTGGTTCAGGTACAACGTCAACTTGTGGTTCAGGTGCAGGGTCAAGCGCAGGTTCAAGTGCAGGTTGTGGAGAAAGCTCAACAGGCACAGGCTCAGGCTCGGGCTCGGGCTCAGGTAGAAGGTCACCCATGACTTTAAGCCCAAGCTCAGGTCCAGGGTGAAGGTCAAGAGCAGGTTGGGGTTCAGAGACGGGCTCGGGGGCAGGCTGAGGTTCAGTGTCGGGAGCAGAGACAGGCTGCACACACGCACACCAGGAGAGAAGAGGATGGAGAGGGGGGTAGGGAAAAGATTCATTCACACGGGATTCAGCAAATGAAAACATTAGAGCCCTGGTTAAATCATCATCATCATCATCATAATCATCATAATCATAATCATAACTACTAAATTGAGGGCTGAGGACAACCTCTCAGGAGATAGAGATCATGTATTTTTTTGGTTACACAATTTCCCATAGAGTCACACATGATCCAGTTAGAATTATTTTATTTTTATTTTTTTCCCCCACAAACAATGATCATGTGTCACTAACTTCCAGCTGTGATCCTGGACAGTCACTGTGCTTTTACACGCAGCATTGACAAGGTCAGGGTCTGATTCTGGACCATGAGGCACTTCACTGCACTGAGTATGAGTCCTTTAACTGGATGTGCCATCGGGAAGCCCCAAAATACAGTACTGTGCAAAAGTCTTAGGCCACCTGGGAAAATGAAGTATAAAGCCATTTATCTGGGCAGTAAGTGTTTATTTGCTTGACAATGCACTATATAACATTAGAATAAATACAAATAAACATTAATACAATAAAAAGTAACAAGAATTTCTTCCAAAAAGTTATTGATATCTTGTGAGATGGCTAGAACAACACAGGTTTGGTTCCCAAACCTCTACTCAAGGCACTTCAGCCATTCCATGTATTTTGTTTAGTTGGACAGACATAAAATCATAGTTTTGCATCAACAAGGCAATTCTCAGCGAGCAATAGCCCGCCAAACCAGATTGTCAAGATATGCTGTTCAAGCAGTCTTGAACAATAAAGAAATTTGAAGAAACCGGGCAAGTTGAAGAGAGAAAATGTAGTGGAAGACCCAAAAAGCTGTCTGCATCTGGTGAACAGTACTTAAAGGTCACTTTCTTGAGGGACAGAAAGAAATCCAGTGAAGTGCTTGCTCAGCATCTGGCACCAAAGTAAACGCTTCGACCGTGAGAAGAAGTCTTACAAGAAATGGCCTTGTTGCAGCTAAGAAACCATTCTTGAGGAAAGGCAACAAGCAGAAGAGATTGCAATACACGAAAGACCACAAAGCATGGAGCGACAGCCAGTGACAAAGTCTTATGGAGCGATGACTCCAGATTTGAGTTTTTTGGTTCACAAAGACGTCAGTACGTCAGAAGAAGAGTTGGCGAGAAGTACATTAATGCCTGTCTGCAGCCTTCTGTGAAACACGGTGGTGGCTCTGTCATGGTCTGAGGGTGCATTTTAGCCAACGGTGTAGGGGATCTGCTCAAAATCAATGGAATGCTGAGAAATATAAACAGATCTTGATTCATCATGGTGTACCTTGATTGGCAAAATCGTTATCTATCAGCACAATGACGACCCCAAACACACTGCAAACACGATTAAGACCTACTTGGAGCAGAAGTGTGCAGACAGAACACTCACAGTATTAGATTGGCCACCTCAGAGCCCCAACCTCAACATAATTGAAGCTGTGTGGGATCACTTGGACAGGGAAAATAACAAAAAGGAGCCAAAGTCAAAAGAAGAGTTCTGGCAAATCCTGCAAGAAGCTTGGAAGAATTTACCAAAGGACTACTTGAAAAAATTACACAACAGCCAACCAAAGCAAATTGCTTTTTTTTTTTTGCATTCTAAGGGAGGCCACTTAAAATACTGACTTGTTTTAAAAACACAAGAAGTTTTTGTTCTTTTCATTGTATTAATGTTTCTTCGTGTTTACTTCAATGTTGTATAGTGTTTTTTTGACCAAATAAACACTTACTGTTCAGATAAATGGCTTTAATTAGAATTTTTCGGAGTGGCCTAAGGCTTTTGCACAGTACTGTATATAATTATTCTTTTTTTGAGCTGAGCTTGCCATGCGAATTGCACTGCGACCAGGACAACCTGTGACTTTCACAGACCACAGACCCCAAGATTATGAAGGTTGTTATATTCAGGTTGTATTTCAATCACCAAACAAAGAATTGAGTTTAGCTTTCCTTTCACACAGCTTGAGAGAAAGGGCCAGGGAAGCATGAAAGATGAATATGCAGAGGGCTTTTGCAGATATGTATATTACTTATTTATTATAATATGGTAATATATTCTACTTAAGCATGCTCGTAAACTGCACTTTTTCCTCAATGCATGTTAAAATGAGATAATATAGCATCTATTCCTTAACTAAACCTTATCACATTAGTTCAATCTAAAAATCGAATAAACGCTTTCATTTAAGGTTTCAACAGCTAACACTGAGATTTCCTTCAGAGCACTAATTTCAGCATTTACCAACATAAAACATGGAGCGTGTATACTGAAACCTGAATTTGATGTATGGGATGCTTAAAAAATGTTTTATGTGATTTAAAATGTCATATATTAAATCATATATCTTTCTCACTTAATTACTCCAGTTGGGAAATAAGAATAACAACAGAAATCAAATTCTGCCAAGCCTTTTAAAACCAATCAATGAATCTTTCTCATCTGCTCATGGGTTTTCATTACAAACCACAACATAAAAACACAAATATACATTTCAGAAAAACCCTGCATGTTCATAGAGAATACCAGAACAGCACTATGTTGCAGAGCTGTACAGGATCCAACCCATTACCTCCTCTGTCTGGACTTGCTCTTCTTTTTGGAGTGCTGCTTCAATCTGCAAACAGAGCGCAGAGAATCAGGACGGTGTACCGGGGAGCGCACAGGAATCCACTCACTGAGCCAAAAAGCTTTCTCTTGATAAATTACAATCTCAACCCCTTCTGCAGGACCCAGAGACATAGACTGAATAATTCATCCAGTCAGAAGCTTGTAAACAGAGTGTGAGGATCAAAATGTGGAGATCAGTAAGCAAGCAAAACATCACATTGGGTAGACCTTGAACATAAGGTCTAAACTCACCTTTAAAGCGAGTTCCTCTTTCTTATATCCCAAAAGTTCCAAGTATTTTCCACGAGCATCATCCTCAAAGTTGACCTGTGGACACAACAAAAACTAAGTGTGTGGCCAAAAACATTAGAAGGCAAAGTTCATTAGGTAAATTAAGCAAATAAGAGTTTTGTAGACCGATCAAGTAAGAGTTAACCAGCAGTCAATACTATCAAGTGACAAGAACCCAAACCAAGAGCTCTCAGCAACACTGCAAGTGATTCTTACGTTTTGTACAAGGTGCCAGTGACAGGACAGAAACCGCATGACAGCCTTTTCACTTCAGGGGTCATGGGAGTATTGAACATACATGCTATGGAGTGGAACGCAGTCAGAAAGAAGCAGGTATCATTACCAATACTTTTTAACACTTCCCGGTATATCATGTGCCATGAAGCGTAGGATTATCAGCATGTCCTGTAGTCAGTTTCTCTTAAAGGTTTGTAAACCTCCAGGAAGGAAAAAGAAGACAATTTTTAAAAAAGACCAAAAAAAGGGGGTCAACCTTTAGGAAAGACCACACGGTCCTTTCAAATTCGTTCTGAGCAGCCTCGATCTTGGACTGGCAGAAGTCCACAAAGCTTCCAGCTGTCATGGTAGCCTGCAGCTGGTTGGACCGGGCCAGGAAGTCTGTTTCCGTGACAACCTGGCTAACGTGAACGATGTGGAGAGTGGGCTGCTGTGGCTGCTGGGGCGTTGCTTTGACGTTCTCCAGGGAGACCAGCTTTCCCCCGAACTGTAAACAGGTAGATGACAATGAGAATACTGCATAGCATGACACAATTAAGGATAACACTTAAAACACCTGCAATACTGGCTCAAAAAACAACATCCATGCCCTTTAAACAATGTACTTTTAACTTTTTTAAATCTTGGGTATGTTAGGAATTCAAAATTGTGCTCTCCCTTTACCAGTTTAAAGACTGTGACATTATCACCTCCACAGCTTCTGTGCTCATCTAACCACCACCATGACTTAGCTGGAAAATTGAATAGCTTTTACTCATGTTTAAATTTGCAGCAATTATTATGGCGTTGTGAAAAAAAAAAACAAAAAAAACTGATACGATACCGCTTGATATCATTTGAAGCTGCTGAAACCCCTACAGAGTAGAGCAAAACGGGTTTATATTAATGGGTTCTGAGGGGAAATTAATTCAGTACGTGTACAGAATCCTTAAAACACTGTGCTTTCATCTCGCTTAATATTATGAAATAACCACCTAGAGAATCACACTAAAGATATTAATGGTATATGGACAAATGAAGATAAAGAGGATGGATGGGGAAATTGCAAAACTTACTAAGTGCATATGTGTTTTTTGGATATTTATGTAACAGTTATGGTAATTAGAATTTTTTCATCCAGAGAAGACTTTGAAGAAGGCAGTGACCTGCATGTTTTAGCAGACTAATCCCCTCGGCTGTTCTGGTTTTGTCTGTTCAGAACACAGAAGAGCGAACTGTCGGAGTTATAAATGGGAGGCGAGTCATCCTTTGTATGGCACAGGCACAAAAACAGCTGTCAAAATACATCTTCTTTCAGGTTCAACTGCAGAGATGTTATTCGCACTGTAATTATCTTGCCTATTATGAGCTTCTATTGTTGGTCGTCACAAGAAAAATGCTACTACCACCCAGTGCTTAGAAGCATGAACTGCAACAATTGTATTTTTACAGTAAGTTACAGTAGACTTTAATAAGGAAAGCCATAACCCCCACTTGTCAGGCTCATAACAGTACTATGAGCTTCACCAGGTTGACACTGATGTGAGATAAGTCAACATAAATTGAAGGGATTTTCTTTCCTAATAAATCAGTTACTTCTGTCAAATCATGATCTCGTGTAGGTGGGACGATTCAACAAAATTCATCCATTGACCTATAACATAATACTGGATTAAATTTTGTAGAACCAATCAGATAACAGGGAACTAATCTCACAAAATGTAACCTCCCTTTCCAGACGCTCTAGAGATTGTCTGGGGTTGAGACTAGAAACACCCAGGCATTGACAGAAGGTTGATGTCGCATGATGTATGAACAGAATTATTGGTTTGATTATGAATTTTTACTGTACATCTCAGCTGTACCACAATCTCCACACTGAACGCGTTACGTTTAAGGTGTGCTCACAGCAAACGAGGCCCCGACGGGCCTGCGGATCCATTTGGGGGGCTTCTTGAGAGGCGTGATGGTGCTCTTCGGGACGCTGGCCTGGGGCAGCTGCAGAGGGGGGAGGGCCTGCCCCATCCCAAATGGGTCCATGTTCCCAAAGGAGGTGCTGATCTGTAACAGGACACCATCCCAAAGGTTAGACTGCTACCTCGGCCCTCAGGGAGCTCAGTACTCTCAAACAAAATCCTCACAATTGGTCAAAGCATATTATATGCAAATATAATAAACAGATACCATTCTGAAAACGTGACAAAAGCGTAGCACAATGTTTCCTCTCAGTTCATAAGAGAGGGGAACCTGATAGCCGGTACCTGATCTGTGGATTGCTGAACCTGGGCCTCGTTGCTGCCGCCCATGATGGAGTAGATGCTGATGTGTCCGTCGAAGGCGGCGGCGGAGAGCACGGCGGGGTTCCTCGGGCACCACTGGATGTCAAAGCACCATTGTGTGCTGGTGGGGAGCTCATACAGCACCTGAGGAAACAGCACAGTGACATCAGACAGGAGACACACGCAAGTCTCACAATGACATCACACAGAGTCACAGAACAGTGACATCACAGATGACAAAGATGCAGAGTTCCAGAACAGTGAAATCACACAGGAGTAAAGATCCTCTAAAAAAATCTTTGGTCTGTGAACATAACTACCTTCTTATGGACCTCCCGGAACACATTCTGGCACATTCCAGGAATTAATTAGTTGGGACTAGCCATCAGCTGTTCCCATTTCCAACAATTTGAGGCTCTGCATTAAAAGAGTACTACCACCTAGAGACAAGTCTAGCTGCAACGTACTGTTAAGTATTTGGAGATGAACCTGAGAAAGTTGGAAAGCAAACAAGCAAAACATTCAGAAATGAACAATGAAACTGTGAAATTGCTGTTCACGTGCACTGCCTCCACTGTCCCCCTGCACATAGTTGTGCAGTATGTGGGGTAACTCACACCTCACCTCTGCAGTGTTGGGGTTCCAGCACAGGATTCGGTTGTCCTTCCCACAGCTCAGCAGCAGCTCTGGGTCAGCCAGACTCCAGGCAATGGCCAAGATGCCCCTGGGCACACAGTCGTACTCAGTCATTCATGCAAAATGACATTTTGATTTAAGCAATGAGGACACTTAAGAGGCACAGTTACCATTTATTTTAGTGACTCCAAGCCACATTTATTACACTATAAAACCTGCTTTTGGTGATGTTATTTGTATATATTGTGTACAGTAATGGTCTTGGGAAATACAGCAAGGCCAGACTTTGCTAAAATTAGAATTAAAATCAATACATAAAGTACTCACGTATTGGCTAAAACCACCATGCATCCACTGCTCCATTAAACATTAGAAAATGCCCTTGAAAGCCATTCTTTCTTGATCAATCTTGGCCGTTCCTAACTGAGCTGTTAATGACCAAATGTCAAATGGAGTAACCTACATCAAACACTTATGTAATGTTAAATTGGTTTTAGTTCAGAGAATGCCAACTCACAGAAAAGGTTGTCAAATGCATGCATATGCGCGGCCATTGTATGGATATGTTTGAAGACACCCATCACAATTTCAAACTCATGCAAAGAGCATATCCACACGTTGTGTATTGTAACTCTGCACAAACATCCCACTACACTACACAAATGATTGAAATATGAAATAAATAAATAAATAAAGCTGTGGCCAAAAACCCAGGCAACATTGGCTCCGTTTCACAAATCAAAATGCTCACAATTCAGTATTTGGAGTCCAGCTCGTGCCTTTAAATGAAAACCAGAGGCCGTGTACCTGGTGTGGTTCTCCAGGACTTTGAGGGGGGAGGTGGCGAAGCGAAGGTCCCACATCTGGATGACAGGCATGCGGTCGTCCTCGGAGGCCAACACCAGCTGCGTTGCCACCTCGGGGTTCCAGGCCAGCCCGGAGCAGTGCATCTGCAGGATCGGGGAGAGCGGACACCAAGGCAGGAGCAGGTCAGCGACCTGCAGGCCTGAGAGCGCAGGACTCTGTCCTTCTGACAGCTGTGTCTATGTGCAAGTCATGTACTTGGATCTTATCAGAAGAAAATATTGAATCTTGTATGCTCTGAATAGGCATGTGCCAATGCAGAACACAATTATAATAATGCCTTTATCTATAGAGAAACTTTTATGCATAAGTGTAGCGCAAAGTGCGTTAAGGAAAAGTGATTAAAAATAGAAAAGGAGGATCAAACAAGGCAAACAAACAATGGGGTTCAAAAAAAGAAAGAAATCATACATAATCCTTGACAAAGATGATTAAAATGACCTAAATGTATAATCTGGTTACTTAAACCACAGGACTAGACAGGCAAAACATCCCATGACTTCATCTGAGGGGATGCACAGTAAAGGGGAGGGGAGCCCTCTGTGCAGTAAATCCACACCAAATCCACAAGTGCCCAACACCCTGGCATAGCCCATGGCCAACAGTGCAATTTCTGGGGCTTGGAACAACCTGGTTTGTTGTTGACAGGGCTATTTGATAGCTGGAGAAAAGCCGTAAGAGATGACATACCCTTTGATATATCCGTTGCCACAGTCACTGATGCCAAAGCATTAAAACAGTGAGACTTGTCTAATCTCCAACCGATTAACTCGAGAAGCGAATCACTAGAACCCTCTACCTAAATGATGTCCCGCTTCGGTCTATTTCACGATCAACTGTGAGCTTCAGGCTGCTTGCCCTGTTACTATGGTCACTTACCCTGTTACTGTGGTCACTGACTTTGATGATGAGGTCATTCTTCCTGAGGTCCCACACAGAGGCGCGTCCGCTGGGACTGGCAGAGGCCAGGATGTGCTGTACCTGCCTATTCCAGGCCACACAACTGATGTCCTCCAGAGGCTGAGAAGAGAAAACGCCCCCATTACTATTCAGACTAGACACAAATCTTTTCATGTCAAACTGCTGAAGCTTGGATGGGAGACATCCTGGGAAAAGTTGCTGCTAGAAGAGGTGTTGGTGGGCCATTAGGGGGCACTCTTCCCTCTGTGTGTGAGTCAGGATGAGGTCCTGACTCACACCTTTCAAAAGGGTAGGGGTGTTAATCAAGACGACCTGGTTAAATTCCCACAAAACATCTGGCCACCTAATCATCCCCTAAATCTGATTGGCTACACAATCCCTTGTATTCCCTATCCACTTTGATCCCCAAGTCGCAATTGCAAATGAGACTTGAGTTCAGTTGGTCTACCTGGTTAAATAAAAGGTCAAAGAAATCAAATCAAAATAAATTAAACCCTCTCCCTTCACACCCACTTCGCAACACTGGTCAACAAAGGACAAAACATCCCCAGAGACTGCAGCAAACCCAATTCATTTCACCTATCGTCACCTTGGAGTGTGTCCACATTACCAGTAGACGCAGCCTTGGTGAGTTTAGCATGGTGGACATTGCTCACCTGAGTTTTTGGTCCTGGCGTCATTGGATTGCCAAAGTTGTTCAGGTCCCAGATGTAGATTTCTGACTCATTGCCTCCTGAGGCGACCAAGTTTGTCTGTAAAAATACCGTGTTGATAAATGAGGGGTTCCCCTGTAGCGACACAGTGCTTACATTTTTGACAATGGTAGCGGGGTGTGCGCTCCTGGGGATTCAAACAGCACCTGGAATGGGTTGACGTCGAGGGCTCGGACCGGGCCCGTGTGTTTGTCGTCCTGGGCGATGACCACATCGTTGTCCCCGGCGATGATCTTGGCGGGGTCGTAGAGGATGATGTTGCCGTTCTCTCCCCCGGCGATGAGGACCCCCGACGGGCGACCCTGTTCGTTCATCCCGTGGGGACCCCACACCAATTTGTGGTACCTGGGGGTACAGCAGAAAGTGTTATATCATTACAGTGAAGCCAGTTATAAGGCTGTGGCATGGCTAGCGTGAGGCAGTGCTCATGGAACTTGACTGGCAGGGTGTGGTTTGTCACCTAAGGCGGAGCACTGCTGTTGAATGCTCGAGCAAGGTACTTCACTTTCAAGGATTGCATCACTGAAACACCAAGCTGTGTAAATGGATGGTATTTTAAAAATGTAAGCTAAATACGTTAAGTCTCCCTGCACAGGGATCTCTGCTGAGCCAATAATAATAATAATAATAATAATACATCACCACAGCTCAGTCAATCATTTCAATGACAGCTAAATGGAGAAAATACATTGGGTCCACACCAGAATAGGGAAGTTCTTATGTGAGAATATCTATATTTTTTCCCATTCCCAATAAGATGGCTTATGGAACAGTGACAGACACGGGGGGGCAGTTAGCCTAAGCCCGGACAGGTGAAAGCAGAGCAGGTGACACTGGACTCGATCTGGATGACGACTGGATCCCTCACCTGTGTGAGGAGGAGAAGGTGCCGCAGGTCTTCATGGCCAGGGTGGGCTCAGCCAGGTCCAGCTCAAAGATCTCCAGGGAGGCATTGGTGCTGAAGGTGGCATCCAGCTGCTGGGCAGAAGTACCTGTGGAGGGACAAGTGCTCAGATCAACATTACCCACTGGACAGGTGGCTGCACCAGCCTACAGGTACATAAACATAGGTATAAGCATGCACTGGCGGAATATATATACAATCGTATATATTCATGCCAGTCACAATCAGTTATTGCTAATGACAGTGTGATTGTGTTACTGTGTGCACGTTTCATCGGGGAAAAACAGTCGGTCTTTGCCGTACTGTCTGGATGCATGCACAAATGTGATCTGCACCACAGTATGCCATCGCATTACTTTTTCTCAGTATATCAGAAGAAATAATGTGGTCACATTCATTTATTTTATTTTTTTTTTTTTTTTCTCTCTCACTTTTTCAAATAATTCAACCGGGTCTGTGGCTTCGTATTTATGGTCAAGTTAAGCACTTGGATGGAAAAAAAGAAAAAAGAAAAATCAATAGATAAATCTGCAAACGTAAGACCTGACAACCACCACTCTCAGCAGCAGTACTTAGCAGAGCCATTGGTTCACTGCCATCTATTATGGTGAACGGTGGCTGGTGTCTGTGTGTTGTTCATATGAGCTGCACTTATGCGAGAGGCTTTAGTGTTCTTACCAGCAGCCAGATAGACAGGGTGTTGCTGCGCTGGGCTCCAGGCCTGTATCGCAGTGCGATTTATCTCCTTTAGCTTCATCCTGAAGGAGAGGAAGGAGGAGGAAACACCTTCAGATCCTAGCCGTGATTCTCACAAGAGGTAACCTTAAACAGAAAAAGGAGCTTACGGAGTCTGCGGGCAAGGTGTTAAGACCCTTCTGCTAGATAACTTACATAAGTCTGTATCTGTATCTTCCTCTCTTTCTCCCTCTAGAGAAATTCTTTAGATTCTAGAACATGGTAACACGGGAACAAAGCGCATTGCTGAGGTGGCTTCAAAAACAACAACTCTACTGAGCTAAAAACCTTATTCAGGCTTACTCCTTTTTATGTCTCTAGGTCTCTACTTCATTAAGGTTTGCACTTAAGTTTTCAAATGTGGCAAAACTGTCTGGTTAAATGTGTTCTGCTCCAAATATAATATGCATTGTGGCAGCTGCAAAACTCACTGGCAGTGTACCGTCAGGCCGGTGGCCATAGCTGTCCTTAGCTCTAATGGTTCGTGAGACCCACATGGAGAAACTGTTAATAAGTGCTGTTGTTTTCAAGTCTTTACTGGGTTTACTATGTTGGGGGTAAATGTGCATCAAGGGGAAAAATGTGATCACACAATGCGTGTGTTATGCACCTGCGTGTTCCGATCAGATCGACAGCTGACTGACCTTGTGTGTTGAGAAAAGATTAAAAAAAGAATGGTCCTGCTAAGAAAGCAGGTAGAAACTAAACACATGGCTGTTTGATTCATTAAACTGACCTGACCTAGCAAACAAGAAGCCATACAGAATATTAGCATATTATGTGCATTTTAACATAGAAAGCACTGCGCAAAAGATTGAATAATGCAAAAACAGA
The DNA here is from genome assembly GCA_029706075.1 of Aldrovandia affinis. Classification (NCBI taxonomy): domain Eukaryota; kingdom Metazoa; phylum Chordata; class Actinopteri; order Notacanthiformes; family Halosauridae; genus Aldrovandia; species Aldrovandia affinis. The sequence continues at coordinate 919,308 of JAINUG010000067.1, read as the reverse complement.
CAGTAACTTAACTTCCAGTAATTCAGTATCCAAAGATATGTTTTACAATATTTTTCACATCAAGAGAACAGGAACAACAGATATTTTAAAAAAGTCAACTTCATCCTACTGCTGGACAATAGTGCAGTTTTCACCCTATTTCTTTGGAGACAATGTGCACAAGAAAAGCAAATGTTGCCATGTCATCTAACACAATAGCAGCTAATTGCACCAGCACTTTAACACACAATGTGAAAACATTGGTTGAGATGGTATATTTAACTAGACTAAGTACTAACTGTCCCTAAGTACTGAAGATGGATCAGTTTCCATTGTTTCTACATACTTGTTGGGGTTAGGCCTGGGGTTGGGTTTTATGAACCTGAATCAGTTGCCTGAGGGCATAGGGTGCCTACAGCGCATGTGGAAACTCAGGCCTAACTACAGTTCATATCATTGTCCGCTAATATCATCACGAAGCAGTGACGGTGCCATTGATCAAATGCCATTTACACCATATGGAAGGGCCGGAAGTAGTGAATGACTACACGTTTCGTTGGAGGGCCACTTGTCCAAAGCTTTGTTCATTATCTGCTTACAAGTCTTAGGCAGTTACTTTCAGATTGACTTGTATTGGTAAGTGGTTGTTTGAAAACGATTTTAGCAAAACACAATCCAGAATTAACTCTGTACTTACGTCTTGCTCACTTTCACAGAGCTATGCTATCGGCTGTTAAAGATTGTATGGCTCAGATGGGACGGCATTTAAACACCTTGCCGCTCCATCAACAAAAGCAGGGGACTACAGGTTCTTAAGAATAAATTGTCGTAATGTCTCAAACAAAAACACTAACTTACCGTTAACATCGCCAGCAACAACGCGTCGCAAATGTCTGCCTTGTAACGGTTATCTGACAAATTATGTATGAACTCAATGTACGTGAACGCCACTTTTGTCAGCGTGGCTAATTGTTTGCAAGCATTTTGGACAGAACGTTAAAACAAAGTTTCACGTCTTGTTCTGTTCGGCTGAACTGAAAACACTCCCATGCTAATTTATCCTACGACCGATTGGGATTGCAAAGTGGAATGAATGAAACAAAATGCCCAAATCGGCTTGCTAGATTGCTAGTGAGCTCATGTAAACATGAAACACTGCACGTTTGCAATTGCGATTCTGCATTGCACTTAGACAGTAACACAATCGATTAGCTAGCTATTATTGGTGACACTGCATGGCTGAACGGTGCATGGTTGCTTAGAACGAGCAACATTTCAAGGCCTAGCAATCAAACTATGTCCCAAACTAGAGCAAGCAAACTCATATCAGACTGAACTATGTACAGTGTTACGGAGCAATAATCTAGCTAGGAGCTAGCTTGCTTAATACAGCGGGTCACTCTTTAAAAAAAAAAAAAAAAAAAAGTGCTTACCTTCCCAATACGTTGCTTTGTTTACACAGACCAAATATTAAGAATCTCTTATAAAAACGTTGTTTGATGGTTAGCAAATTGGGACTCTTTCTTGGTTGTAAAGGTTTATTATTCGCTTGGCTAGGTAGCTATTGGACCCAGCTGCAGGCTGCTGAAATTCCACGTCCCCACCACTGCCACTGGTCTCCATCAACGTGGCATTGCAGCTCCCTCCCCTAACGCCAAGCACTTCCGGTTGGAGAAAAGCGGTATGTAGCGTTCGCTAGCTAGCAACAACGTTGCATGTCAGCGGCTACAGCCTGCACGGCTTCAGAGAGGAATGACCGTGCCGCCTGGTGGATAACTTTGTATTATGTAACACCGTACAGTACACCAAGTACTCTGCAAACAAGTGCAACTATTCGTTTCTTGCACAACATAGGCCTACGACAAAATAATACATAACTTCTACGGCATGTTTTTTAAGCTAATTTTCACGAAATCAAATAAGGAAAAGCGTATTGTTTTAGTAAGCAATAGCAGACTAAAACCCTTTCCCGTTGATAATCTAGTTCTCTAAACTAACGTTAGTTGCACTTAAAAATAAACAATGATTGACCTAACCATTGTGCACGAGAGAAATTGAATATATTTACGTTTAGTCCGCCTAAGTAGTAACGCAGGCTCTGGCAATCAATTTTCACAGGGTGAGCAGCGCAACGATGGACAATTTGGGGACTACAGAAAAGCCGCACGTTAATTTTGTTCACATAACACTATCATTGTCGCGTCTCTCCAGACGCAGATTATTGAAGTATGTGGATCGACAAATAGTGGATTCGGTAAATGGCACGAGCGGTCCATGATTGAGTAATCTGTTCTTCTGCGCACATGCGCCGTAGATCCGATTTAGAGGAAGGTGACCTAAATCTAGCGACCAATCACCGTTCTAAACAGAACCATGTGGTCTTGAAAGCAAAAAAAATATCCCATACTTCAATAGTGGCAGTGTGAATCAGTAATTCTGTTCTCGGGCGTAAAAAAACACTCCATCCGAGTACACTCTTATTTCATACAGTATATTCTGAAAATGTTTGGGGCGCAGCCCATCGTGTGCTTCGACTCGAGTGTCTGGTTAAAATGTTACAAAAGTTTGCCTACGTTGTTTGCCTCAACTCAATGTGCATAGGATAATATTGAATGCATTTCTTTCGACCCTTGCAAGTAAAGTTACGTTTTTGAATTGCCAACTGCGGACACCCTTGCGCTTCAGTAAATTGTAAAGAATGTATGCGAGTTTATCCTTTACCGGGAGGACATCTCTTCAGACCGCAACACGGTCTTCATGAAGAACTTTGGTTTCAGCAGCTGGTAAACTACCTGTACCCTGCTGTTATGGCATGCGTGGCAAATTCTTAAGTTATGTTTTGAGTAGTCAACGGTAGTTGTACAATGGACGATACCACAGGCATCAATGAAAGCTTGAAACCCACCAATGTTTAGGACAAATCACTGAATCAGATTATTAAATGTAAAGCAAACACGTTTTCAGATTTGGAGAAACAAAATGCCCCCAAATGACTCCACCAAAACAAAAATCAACGAGTACCAAATATAGTTGAATTTGAATTTTCCATTTTATTTTGCTTTACTTTCTGTATTGTTACACATGAACGCATACAGTTCTTTTTTATAGAGAAACCCTGATCCACTTTCTTGATATTCAAGGGCCACAAAGTGCAGGCTCAATCCTTTTCTGGTCCCAAAAACTCTGGATCCCAGCACTTCAGCCAAGCTATGCAAGCAGGCAAAGCCCTACAAAAGAAACGTTCATAAGAAAAATGTTAAATAACTATTCCAATTAATAAAAGCCAAATACAAAAACAATCCCAATGGTCAAACACTATAGTACATCCATTTTGTGAAAGATGTAGATATGAGATGTAGGCAAAACACAATCCCTGATGGAGCAATCTGACAAGTGTTAGATTTAAGACAAATGGAGTGTACTGTTGTTCTGCTGTGGACTGTACCCTCATAAAAGGTGTAATAATCCTTCCCCTTTATAGGGTCAGATGGGTAGTGTGTTTAATCATAGGGACAGTCCATGAGACTTTGTTCAACAGCTCCTCGTGTCTTACCAAACTTGATATGGTTGAGACGTTTCCGTTATCATCCGGTCCAGTCCAGTCTGCACGACCCTACTGTAAAGATCGACACCACACATTTTAATATCAACTGAAAAATAATTTAATGGCACCTGTTCCCAGTGGACAACCTACAAGATAAACTTGATGTTTCGTCAAGCCCATCACCAGTCACCCTACTGCTCACAAACTCGCATCTCACAAAATTAAATCGACGGTCGGAGCTGAACATATTAAATTACAAATCTACAAAAACTGATAAATTACTTACCATAGTTGACAGCTCGAAATCTTCCACTTGCAGCAGGCCATCCCGATATTCTGGGAGAGATTGATTTTCATTATGACCACGTGTTGAGCAACAAGGAAAACGTGCAAAATAAGGCAGTTGAGCTACCGAAATATCTCACTCGGTTGGCAATGAAACCGATACAGTGACATTGTAGCAAATACGCGCATATTGATGCACATTAACCGGCTATACATTGCAACGATTAGAAGAAACAAATACAAAGCATGTCAATATATACATCTGTACTGCACGCATCTCCCCGCGCGATTGAAAATTGTCCTCATATTTAAAAAAAGTCTAATCACAGCAGATCATGATGTGAACAGCAGAAAGTTTAAATCATTGGACAAGCACGCTTTCAGTCTCGACAAAGACCTCCTTAGTCCTTGGTTTGAGATATTGAGAATTATGACGAGGTGCAAACTTACATGGCGGTTTCTGAAGATTATGTCGATATCGTCTACTTCTTACTTTCATTTTTGCTAGGTCAAATGATAAACGATCCATTATTTCTGCTTGCTTTGTGTCACAGGAAATAATGTCGAATTCTGGCAAAATAACTTCGGATCACAGTTCGACGAAATGTGCTGCGCCCTCCGTTCCCACTTCAAGACAAGGAGGGAAAGAGGGCGCAATTCGCGTGGTTGTTCTTATGTAACCGCAAAGCAGTATGGGTAGTTGTACATTAAAGAGGCGGGACTGCACTATGCTCAGGCCTTTGAGTAAAATGTTTTCTCCTAACCCACAAACTGATAATGTATCTTTGTATCTGCAGGTTTTCGTTTCAGCTAATCTCTTGATTAATTATGGTTGTTGAAAACATGTCTTTAGATTCCATAATTTTGTGCTGAAAAAGATTTTACCTCAATACAAGTTTGGCTCATTACCAATTTCTTTGTCTTTGAACTCTATTTTCCACAAGTTGTTTAGTTTTATTATTTAGGACTTAACTGATTTAAAAAATCAGTGTATAAGAAAGCATGTGACTGATTTAAAGTCCTTATATTGATTAAGAATAATCATTATTTGTAACATGGATGTTTCTTGACAATGTGGCATTAAGAAGGTAATAGTAAATCATCCCTCATTAGACAGTAAAGGTGTCTAATTAAAAACAATTAACAGCTCATCATACTTCAGGATTTGCAATTATGGCAGGAAGGAAAACCAGCATGCATGGGGGTACTCCGGGACCAAGGTTGAGAACCCCTGTGGCAGGGGTGCCCAAGTTTGGTCTTCGAGATCTGATTCCAGCACTAACACCTGATCTGAGTATTAATTGTCTTGATGTGCAGTTGATTAATGAAATGAAGTGCGTTAGTGAAGGGCTAAAACAAAAGCCTGCACAGCCAGTAGGACTCAAGGACTGAACTTGGACATCCCTGCCCTGTTCTATAGTTTTAAAAGTTAACCAATACCCCCCCAGGAAGGGTCTGCTCTTGCTCTTAATTAAACTGTCAACTGTCGTTGAATGACATTCATTAGTCAGTTATCCATTTCTGATCAGCTCTGTGGCCTGCACACATATTAGCTCAAACCAAATGATCTGTGAGCTTGATGGCATCACATAAAAAAATATTATTTCACGTTAAAAATAAACAAACATATCAATGACCCCACAGACACACACAACTGATAAATTACCTAGTTCCTGTATTTCCTTTTTCTTCCATCTGTTTGATGTACTTTTTTGCACTCTTAGCAGCACTGTTTGCTTTGCTCCAAGTCATGTAACCCATATTTGTAGCAAACAATATGAGTTCCTTTTTACAATACATTGCTGCCTTTACAATGCTGAAATGTAAAGGCACTCAGATTGGTTGTTTGATGGACATACCATGAATGATATGCATTCATAAATACTTGATAAGGGACATTAACTTAGTATGTGCTTATGTCCAACTAAACACTGCCAGGATTAATTTGATTACTGTTTTTCTATAAAACATACTTAATGTCAGACTACAATGAAATCTTCAGAGAATAGCCCTAGGTCTCCTTTTATAATGTATTAAAAACTAAAAATTCTACAGAACTGTATAAATTTTATTCGCTTCATAGTTTGCGTACAATATACTGTCACAGAACATTTTATGCATGTTTTACTAAATATAAATCTTTAAGTTTGCAAATAATTAAAAATTACTTTAATTCTGAGTGATACTAGGTGTTATATTGTCATAATAAAGATAAACATGAGGTTGATAAATTAAATAATTCTCTAGACAGAAAACAGGTTTACATGAAAAAACAGGAAACAAACTGGGTAAATGAAAAATGTAAAAATATCCGATTCCACCTTCAAAGAAATACAAGCAATGGTCACACCAACATATACAATCAACAAATCCAAATACTACAGAACTGTTACACAAGATCTTCATTTCACATCTCAGAAGTGCAAGAAAGAATAAAACATTTACATATTAGTACAGATTCACGTTGTGAAAAAAGCGAGTATTGCAATTCTTGATTAAGTACAAAGAAGCTCTAACGTTCTTACTACTTTACATTTATACAAGATCACATGGTCAATGGGTTCCCTGAAGTGGGGCAGGGTTTCTACTTGACTACCTGTTTACTCAAACGAAGAACCATTGTGATTCTTTTCAACTGGTGTGTGAACTCGGGGGGTGGGGGGGGAGGAAAAAGAAAAAGCCTTTTTTGCAGTAGTTTTAAACCCCTGGTTAATTTCCCTTCTTCTGTCAAAAAGTCTTACATTTACTCTCCTACCATTGCTACTCGGTCCAACGGTGTGTAAAATAATTGACGGGGAGAAGAGGTGGTTTTTAGAGTGTAGTTTGTGCTTTAGTGGCAGCCCTTAGAAAACTACCGATGATAAGTGGTGCAGAAACTAATGTGACGCGCATTGTTTTTAATACTGATCTGGGGCCAGCGTGACAGGAACTACGTCGTCAATTCTGACATGTTCCATAACGTTTTCCCTGTTCCCAGAGAAAATGTTCCAGCACCGAGAATATCACCAAGAACAACTGTAATACAACTGGTGGTCTCTGTAAGGGCTATAAATCCCCTCACAAATGGAAATATGCCTAAAACTTTTGAATAATCTTCAATACAGGTCTGCATATAAAAAAGGATTGTTGAATCAGTGCTACAAAAATGGGCCTAAGGTCTTGCTGTTAAGAAAGTTGCGTTTTGGCCAAAGTTGTCAATACAAGACTAGCATCTGCTTTTGACAGCATGTTCGATGTAAAATGAGGGTGGCAATGTTTCATTGAGCGTTCAGTAAACATACAGCAAAAAAGCATCTACGTGGGGAAAAGAAAAAAGAAGGAAAACCCCCAAATCTTCAGATAACACTTTAGTAGGACATGGTTGAGCCACAGGTCAAGATATGACATCCCAAATTGTAGAAAGCACCATTAAAACTAGTGAACCAGAAAGTACAAACCTGTGTTCTGAAATACGGCACTCCAGAGGCGTTCATTTTATTTTATTCAAATCTCCTTCCTCCATCCACATACTCATCAATCGTTAGCAACCACTTACGTTCAGGGATATGGGGAAGGGGGGTAATAATCAATATTCCTAAGGCCCTGAGCAAAAGGAGAAACTTAAGGCATGAGTTCTGTGGGCAGCAGAGCTTCCATCATTTCCCACCTTTTCTTTCTGATTAGAAGAACAAACACATTCTTCCCATGTGAGCGTGGGTTATTGATCGTGGGTTATTGATCTGCCAATGTCTTTGCATGTTAAATGTGAATAAAAAAAAACTACTTTTTGGTGTTGTTCAGTCACAAAACCTAGTGATGAAATCTTCTTGTTCAGATGGACAAAATGCTAAAATATGTTCTTAAAATGGTGTTTATTTTCAAATGTATTACCAGTGTGTGTGTGTTCATGTCAAACCCTCCCCTCCTTCCCATTTCCACAGTGAAATGCCAGTTCACAGAGAAGGCACTCTGCTGCACTAAAATATCTGCACTTGTAAATGAGTTCTGTCTGACACTTCATACAATTCTCTTAGGTCTTGTACGATGAAAATGGGTTATGGGTTATGTGGATAGAGGTTGAATGGGCAGGAGTGTGTTTCAGATGCTATGAAATCTTAGCTGACAGTTGAGAATGATGGAGATGTGTGTTGTTCCCGAGTGGAAGTAAAAAAATAAAATAAAAATACAATAAAAAATGTGTGAGTTAGAAACCCCCCCCCATTTTGTTGAGTAGAAACCAAACTCTGCAACTACGGGTTGGGAAATTCCTGTGGAACCAGGGTCTGTATTTATAAAATATGTTAAGAGTGCTGTTCTCAGAGGGGTTCCCTGTCCACACCCTAACCAATTATGAACCTAAATAGTTAATACTTAATCCTAGATCAGCATTCCTAATTTCTGAACCCTGTATGAACACAGGCCCTGATACGCCTTTGCTGAGTAAGACAATGTAGAGTACGCCTGAATGTTGCATATCGTAAACTGTTGTGGCCGTTTGGGGCTCATCACAAATTATGATCAGAAAACTGGATTTCCACAATCCAAAAGCGGGCTCTTCACTTTGCGATCCAGAGTTCCAAAGTCTTTCTGCTCCCTCCTTAATAAAGAACTCAGCGTTTGAAACCGCTTTCACTTTTATGCCTTGAAACGCCTTCAATTTTTGGATGCCCATCAAAAGAATCTGTCCTAAGAAATACAAAATCTACGATGCAAATTCGTTTTTTGGACTTCACCTGCAACATTACTGAAATTCTTTAGATTGGCAAAGAAACATCAGACAACAGCACTAGGATTCAACCGGTACTCACACTGATCATATCAGGATGGGAGGAACCTGGACAATATCATTTTATGATTTTGCGTTTAAAACTCACGGGTACAATTTTATTTAGTTGAGCACTGGATACAGATGTGGTCAGTGGAGTGAAATGCGAACATCTCTGACCATCAGTAGCAGCGATGTCAGTAAAGTTCCAATTCAAACCAAACTGTTCTTTGAAAACTGGGTTTTTAATTTTTTTAATAAAATTTGTTTGATTTTCGTTCTTCTCCCAATTTGGTAGCCAATTAGACTCTCTATTTCTTTCAATTTACCCTCCCCCACGAGCCCGTCTTTTTTTTTTGAAAGACTTCAGTGAGGTGCTTATGCCATTGTTCTGGAACAAGGTGAAATTCAGATGGTGTGCTTATCAAACAAAGCATGTCCTTTAGTGAGTGCATAAGGAAATGAGATCAATGAATGTATGACATTTGGAAACTTCTAGTTGCAGGAATTCTATCTAGTTAACAAAAAACTAGGTATTTTCTCACTACAACAGGGAAGTTTCCCATATGCAGTTGCCTTATGTTACCATTTCTTGAGGAATTTAATGCAGTTCTGAAAATCGGCTGGGAATATATGGAGACTGGGGAGGGAGAAACATAAATACAGAAAAAAGAAAGATTAATCCAGGCTACAGTAAAGGCTACTTACTGTATACAATAACCATGATTAGAACAGGGAGACAGGTTCCCTTGCCCACTTCCTCTATGAGCGGTCTTTAGTCATTTTTAAAACGGCTCCCACGCAAATGAGTGAAGCAGAGTGAAAATAGAACAACCCAACGAGATATGGCATGATGTGGAGCACTAAAACAAATCCAGTGAGAGGGAGGGAGGGGGAATTCAATAACTCATAAAAATGTCTACTTCAAAAATGTCCACAAGTCACTCTAAAACACATCCCAAAAAGCACACCGTGTAATCCTGGTCATGTGGGTGCACGGAGACCAAGAGGTTAAAAGCTCTCCCCTGTCTTCCAATGCCTTGCGCCCCCCACCCCACCGCATGGCCTTTTCCCCTCAGAGTTCTCCTCCCACAATCGTCCTTACTCTGGCCTGGGTGGGGGAGAGGCATAGCAGTTCACGGAGCAAGGGTCCTTGTTGCCCTTGTTGCCCACCAATCCCAATCTCTGCTTGGACCGGGGAGGGCATGGCTTAGGCCTGCCAATCATTGGAGCTGCTGCGGGGGGGTCCAGAGTGGCCTTTTCCCCTCCTCTCCTGGCTGCAGCTCTGAGAGTCAGTTGACAGGCTTCAAGATGAGGCCTAGCAGGGGGAGGGAGGGGGTAGGCTTGGATTGGGGGTTGGGTGGGGTTTGGGGCATCGTCCTGGCCTTTTCCCCTGCCATTGCTGGCTGCTGCGGAGGTGTCCATGAGAAAGGCCTAGCAGTTGATGGAGCAGTCTGTCTTGGCCTTGCCAGCAGAGTTGATGATTCGCATCAGGCAGCGGCCAAACTCCTCCAGGATCATCCGCTCTGCCGCTGCCTGTGGTTGGTTGGCCAGCTCTGCCTGCTTGGCCTGCTCGATCAAACAGTCACACGTCGCCTCTGCCACCTCCTTGGTAACAAATGTGTACGGAAGCCTGTAAGGTAGGAGTGAGGAGGAGAGGCTCAAACAAGGCACAGACGCTCATCAAGAAGGTTCATCAACAATCGAATGGTTTATGGAAAGAAGTTTGTAACAGAGAGGTTGCATGCCCCATGCAAATCAACGGCTTAACCTGCACTGCTTGGATCTTACCAATATCCTAAATAGCAAAACTAAACGCCCGACTACAGCCAATGTTCAAACAAACTAACTAAGAGCATCGCTCTTTGCCTTTAAGCTTTAAAATAATATTTGTCAAGCTTTACAATCTGTTAATCTGCTAATTTCCATGACACCTGAGCACACAAATTACACAAATTAAATGACAACAATTCAATTATCATAATGTAAAGGAAAAAGTATATTGCACGATAAAATCTGCATTGACTTGCTTTGCAGATGCCCAAATCCAGAGTAACTGTTTACACAACAAGCAAATTGTGCTCTTTTCACTAGATAGTTATACTCTATTTTACTGAAGAAATGTAAAATAAGCATCTTCTCCAAGGGTACAAAAGCTGTAAAATCCCCACCTGGGATTGCAACTGTAACCTCTCAAGTTACAAGACCGAGCCCAGTCCATTACTGACCTTTTCTCTGGTTGCTTAAAAGGGGACTACGCTTTGCTAAAGGGGTTACAGACCAAATGTGACTGGCATTGATTCATTGACACTCCTGGCTTTCGTATGCCTTAAAAGGGTCACGTGATGAATTATACGCCAATCCCTTTAATACCATGGCTTTGTTCTCCAATACAGAGGCAAAGGCAAGCGAGGGCACTAAGATGGTCAGAGTGCTGCATATAGTAGCCGCTGTTTAAGAGACAGCTTGATGGGCCAGAAGTGTCTGGCAGGCCCAGAGGGGCCGGTGACTCACTTCCCCCCTCCGCTGGTGATGGCGGGTGTGGTCCGGGTCAGCAGGTCGGAGATCTGGGAGGAGAGTTTGGTCTTGGCGGCTGTCTGCTGCTGGACCCGAACCTCAGCGGCGTCTGCCAGGTGCATCAGCGTCTTCCTCTCCGGGCTCTCCTCAAAGTTCTTGCAGCCCACGCACTTGCAGATCGACGAGCACATGATCTTCGCCTGGAAGGAAAAGAGGCCACGAGAAACAGCGTGTGTTCAGCCAACCGATGTCCCAAGATGCAGGGGTATTAATTAAGCTCACCTCAAAAGTAACAAAAATTGGATGTCAACCTCAATCATTATATATAGAAAAAAATAACCGCTGATACAATCAGGACTACTAAACACCCTAATGTACAAAAAAATAAATAAATAAATAAAAATAAAAATAAATATATATATATATATATATTTTTGTTTCAGATTTCCCACAAATTGGGTAGCCAATTACACCTATAGTTCTTTCAATTGACCCTCTCTCATGAGCCCGCCACTCCTCCTTGGAGGCGCTTCTTGGCGAGCCCGTGCCGGCTCACCCTCCCCCCTTCCCCTGGGGTTGTTAGCCAGTCAACCAATCGCCCAACGGGGCTCTCGGCCAGAGCCGGACTGGCGCAGCCGGGTTTCGAACCGCGGCTGCAGTGGGCAAATTGCATTCCGGTTGAATGCTTTGACCATTACGCCACCTGAGGCCTCTCATTAGGTAATTTACAACTGCTTGTGTTTCGTTTGTTTTAATTGCTATTTTGCTGTGTATTAAATGCATTTTCGCATGCGTTTTGTTTGTTTATAATTCTCGATACATACTCATACATTGTCAACCTTTCTGCGAATCTCAATCCAAAGCCGTAATTGTACACAGCTTCAAAATATGGAAATCAAGTGTTTCTTTGAGAGATTGACTATGACATGCCCTCAAAGTGATACTCCTCCGAGCACACTCCAGCGTGAGTATAAAGGAGGCTCCACAAACTTCGCCAAACTCCTCTGAGAGCAATGCATCGTGCTGACTGGGCAGCACACACTGACACTACTTTTACAGTCCATTACATAAAGGCTCGATGGAGACGTACTCCACGGATGCACCTGGCTCTCTTACTTTCCACTGAAAGGTGAGGTATAAAGCGAGCTATAAAAAGCAAGACAGTCCAATGAAGTCAGTAATCATAGAACGGCTCCATTACGTCAAGCAGACTAGTCCTGACGCCAGGGTCGTTGGGACCTGTCCAGTCAATGCAAATTAGTTGCTGGCAAGATGGTTCCCGTTATCTCCTGTTCCCGTCACCACCCCCAGATTCTACATGTAGAATCCTGAACACTTGGGTAGCAGTGACGTGTATAGAGCAGATAGGGGGTTCCGTTCAAATGTCCACACTGGGGAAGTAGATAGAAGCAGGCCACACAACCGTACTATAGTTAGGCATTCCTTCACCAAATCGCTAGTTTGACTAAAAGTCCACGGCACAGATCGAGATTGAACATATTCAAATGAGCGGCTTCGTCTTCCATTCCAAAGTAAAATGAAGCAACCGTGAACCAACTTAAAAAATCGGTCCAACTGTTCTTTTCGTGCCGACCTAGTTTTAGCACACGACAGGATTGTCAGAGCAGATGTAATATGTCCATCCTTCACAATAATGCCAATTTGTGGTGACAAAACTTTTTAAATTTTTTTAAAATAGTTCCAATAGTTGATTTTATTAAATTAAAGCTTTAAATGTACAAGATATTGAGTACATGAGACGTAAACTGGAAACAATGCTCAATGCACACACATAGCAGCATGCTGTAGAAAACGAATGCTATATAACACATTCTCTGTAAGGCAATCACTTGTCCCTGTGCTGCTTTTTAAGTTTAAGCTCAAGTTTAAGTTTTAAAACCATTGTGTGCAGTTATTCACACATTTCTGTGGCTAAGCAATGCTAAAAATGGCTGGTGCTGCTGCTAAGGGCCATGGTTCTCCTGGCTCCAGGCTAACTGGGGTTAGATGCAGTGTAGGCTCTCACCTCGTAGCACTCGCAGTAGTTCTTCAGGCAGCCCGACCGCTTGCAGTTGCAGCCTTTGCTGTGCCTGCGGTCCGACTCCCCCTCCTTCCCCTTTCCGATTTTGGGCTTGAAGGCCTCCGGGTTTCGGTCCAGACACGCCTGCAAAGACACGTCCATCTCTTAAACAAGCCTCGCTTTGCTTCCAATCACAACACGGCAGGTACAAAACATTATCAGTTCGGCGGGATTTAGAACAACCGTGCGGTTTGTCTAGGTAGCACAAATCACTGGTTCCCAGACTCTGGTGCAGGGGTGTCCAATCTAATCCGAGTTCAGGGCCAGTATGAGTGCTGGGCTAGAACAAACACCTTGCACCCACACTGGCCCTTCTCTTATAAGATTGGACACCCTCACCCTAGTGGGTCATGAGAGGTGTTTAAATAGGTTGTGTGATGTACCCATTCCATAGACAACCTCACTAGTCAGATTTAACATTGGACCTGCTACTGTGCATGCAGTTGTGTTGATATACAATTAATGAGGAATATATAATAATACATATATATCCATATTTGAAAATAAATCAGGCTACATTTTAATAAGGGGCAGGTCACAGAACAGGTTTTCACCTTGATGGCTTTCAGTCGTTCTGTCTCGTGTTCCAGGTTGTTGAAGCAGTTCGTGCAATTACAGTTATTACAGAACTCTCCGTTGGCAAAGCAGTCACAGTAACTAGAACAAAAACAAGACCGGTGTCAAAGACCTTACAATATTTTAAACTCATTGGCAACTGGAGGTCTGGTTTGGCTCAGGTTGTTGCTTTCAAATTTCAGCTAAAAAACATCGGAAACCACTTTTGGAAACCCATGGGAGTTTTTCAAACAAAATCACTAAAACAACAGGCTTGGAATAGGCTTGTCACACTGAAATATCCCAAGAAACACTATCCAATCAATCCACTAGTGGACAAGGTTTGCCTTCATCTGCCTAGAGGTGGAAATGGCCATAGCCAGAGACGTTTTGCAGAAGGAATTAAGGCCATATCCAATGCATGTGCCCAACTCCTGAAAATCCAACCCCTCATTACTTACAGTTTTAGACACTGTGACTTCGTGCAGTTGCACGGTTTCCTCTGCCTTGAAGCAGAATCTGGTGTCGATAAACTGTGCATGGGAGAGAAATTACCATGATTTTTATCATCAAACAAAATATAAGCAAATTATTCATAACACATTTTAGGCATGCCTGGGATGGGGGGGTTATACAATCAAGCTATAATTGTGAGCCTATTAGATGAACATAAGTTTACATCCCCGCCTTAATTCCCACTATAACACCACCGAGAACAAATGCCTCCGGTTGGCTGGTGGGAAGCCTGACTTACCCATTGAGAGGCAGTCTGGCCTGCGTCTGCACCCCAGTGGGCGTGGAGAAGCTGCTGCTGCTGGCCAAGGTAACGAATGTGGATTGCTGGAGCTGCGGACACAAGCAGCATTAGCGGACTGGCAACGAGTCTACATCGCAACTCCAAAAAGGTCCGTGGTTTCACCGAGTGCTACAAACACACCTTTAGGCAAGATGAGCTGAATCAGCAGTCCACAGGCCTCACTATTCAGGTCACGCCATCACAAATTCTCACCACACACGGAACACAGTTATAAAGCCTGCATGTGCCACACTCCAAGTAAATACATTTAAAAACCAGGTAAAAAAATGATACATGCAGTTCAAATTGAAATTCAACTCGATTCTTTCATTTTTACTAGAATTCCAAATACACTCACTCTCGCTGAAGCACTGGAAAAACAAACAACCCCCAAAAAACAGGAAGCGAGGAAATGTGATATAAATTAATGGCTCTGGGTGTCTTTCATAATACTAATACTAACCTGTGTGACATACTGTGCTGGCAGCACTGCATAGCCCCTAATACTAACCTGTGTGACACCGTGATTGCAGCACTGCATAGGCCCTAATACTAACCTGTGTGACATACTGTGCTGGCAGCACTGCGTAGCCCCTAATACTAACCTGTGTGACATACTGTGCTGGCAGCACTGCGTAGCCCATGTTTCCTGTCCCAGGGGCAGGTGCCAGCACAGTGCCCGGGGGCAGGTTGGTGAGGTTGGGCTGGATCTGAGGTAAGGGTGTGGCTGGCATGATTAGTCGCTGCTGGGTCTGGCTGGTGGTTACCACCTGGGGGGGCGAGGTCAGGGTCTTGGGCACTACCTACCAGGGAGGGAAAAGCAAGGAACATGGTCATCAGGTAAACCTGAACATGTATGGTATGAAGGATGTATAAGATATGAACGATGGACAGGTATGAAATTGCTGGGACCAACTGGGGATAACTGCTCTGCCATAATTGAAAATATAAACAGGTTTGAAACACAGCTTTAATAGTCATATCTGGAAATTCAAAGGATTCAAAAGTGTGGAGCATGGACATTAAAATTGTGAGCACATTAAGTAATGGTATTACAAATGACAGATTAATGGCCTCCCGCGTGGTCTAGTGGTTTCAACGTCCGACGCTGGCCACGGCGACCGGAGTTTGATTCCCCGGCCGCGCCAGAGTCGGCTTTGGCCGGGAGTGCCACCGGGGGGCGGCAATTGGCTGTCCACCCCAGGGAGGGGGGACGTTCGCTGCGCATAGGAGTGGCTCTGGGGTGCCGGAGTTATGGTCGACAGCATGACGAGTGGCGTCTCGGAGGAGACGATACTTTGCCTTTGTCACTACCGGTCACAGGGCTATGGTAGTGAACTACGAGGGAGGGATTGACCTGAAAATAGCGGGAGTAATTGGCTACTAAATTGGGAGAAAAACTGTAAAATCTGAAACAAATTTTAAAAGTAAAAAAAAACAAACAAAAAAAAAAGACAGATTAATGAAAGGCGCAAGCCCTTTACAACCCAAAATCTTCAAACAAGTGCATAAAGTTGTCATGAATTGATTAGCTGAAACAGCTGAAACAGTCAGTCAATGGCTGTCCGCGTGCCTGGAGACGGGCGGGAGGAGAGAGAGCGCCGCTCACCTGCTTCATGGCCTGAGCGGGGACGATGGGGACGGACATCCTGACCGCCGCAGTGTTCACCACCATCGGCTTCGCTGCGGAAGAAACGCACCAACGCATTAGCGCTACCGCCAACCCTGTGCTCTGAGTCACACCAGCCAGCGTTCGGCGAGGGAGAACACATTTCACTAGACACCGAATCAAATTAGAGCTCACCCTGCCCCCCCACCCAACCCAGAATTTCTCTTTATTAAATGTGTAGATAAATAAAAATCCAAGTGCCTACACTCTACAAACATATTAAACTGGAAAGCAACAAACAAATTTGTTAAATAGTTTACTTTTGCGCCCTCGTTTCATAAATGTGACACTAAATTAGTTTGTCGCTATTCTGTAAACAAGTGCAGGCGGTGGGATCCTTTTGATGCATTTGTTAATTCGGCGGTCAGCACACACTCCGAATAAAACACCTGAACACAATATGCAAAGGGCA
Organism: Aldrovandia affinis; assembly: GCA_029706075.1. NCBI lineage: Eukaryota > Metazoa > Chordata > Actinopteri > Notacanthiformes > Halosauridae > Aldrovandia > Aldrovandia affinis. The sequence goes on along the minus strand of JAINUG010000067.1, from coordinate 902,727 downwards.
GCTTCCTGTACATTTATTTGTAAATCACAAAAAAACAAAAAACACACAAAAACCACACAAAAACCACTTTAAAACGCTTTCGTTCGAAGCCGTGTGACTTGTACAACTGCAGAGCTGGAGTAAACACACGAGCATATCCAGACTTTGACATGTGCTTCTGCTGCTGCTGAGGAAATTCAGGAAGGTTATGAGCCGAGCGTAAACATGCCAGGAGCGAGGTGTAACCCTGCCAAGAGCGGCAAATGTCACAGCTTGGCATTTCGGAGCCCGGCGCAATTAGCAGAGCATCGGAAACAAAATATCTCAAAGTCCTGAGCGCTGATGATGACTTAACTCCGAATGCTCCAGATTAATAATGATAAAAAGCGCTGCTTAATCCGGTATCAAATTCTGAAATGTAAGAGCATCAAAGGGTCACCAAGTGTCCTTTCATTGCAGCGATACATTGCTGCGATTCTCTAGCCATGGCACACAGCCAAGCTGGCATAAGCTCGCACCGGGACCTATTTTAAAGACAAACGTCACTTTTTTTAATGTTTTTAAAACATGTACATTTCTAATAGTGGCTTGCAGTACCTTATAAATGACTTGCTGCTGAAATATCAGGGCAGATATTTTCATATGAAAAACCAGCAGGGGTCTCTCCTGACATTTCTGATAAATATCCTGTTTTTCCCAGTTCATCGACAAAGGGATGCAAAAAAGGCTAGCTAAACTGAGTAACATTTCCCAATGCATGGTTTCATCTAAACCATTCATTCTTCACATGGTTTATAATGGGTGCTAGCCACAAGGCAACATGACAGTTACTTATAAAGATGCTGACGCAAAATCAACAACACTGGAGCTTCTCAAATGTAATAATCCGACATTGGTCATTTGTGTTGGGGTACATGCATTTACTGGCCTTCGTTTGTTTCAATTCCACCGTTTTCCAGGAATCTCTCTGAATTGCTTTTTCCTGTGGTCGGGGAATATCCCCCCCCAGAGAGCTCGATGCTCTCTGGTTTTTAGATTCAGTCTGGAAAGCTGTCTGTACAGCACTTTGTGACAACTGCGCCAATTGAATAACCGTGCTCTAACAAACAGTTCCGTTTGAAATGCCAGGAATGAGGAAAAAGGTGCCCCTGCTTGTCTGCACATTTTACCTCCTCAAGAACTAGTGCTCTGGGGAGCTCTTACATTGACGCGCACGCAGAAGTGTGGATTATTGTGCACGGTCGGCGCTTCGCGTGACACTGACCTGTCTGCATGGCGGAGTTGGTGCTGGGGCTGCCCGTCTGGCCCGTGTTGCTGCCGGTCGTGGCGGTGACCAGGCGCACGTAGTGAAACCGACTCCCCGGCACCTGGATCTGCTGGACGTTGGGGGGCGTGGGGATGGGGAAGATGGTCTTGAACTGAGCCGCGCCCATCGTCTGCACCGACTTCATGGTCTGTGCGCGAGGAAGGAGGGGCGTGCGTTACATCACCTAGCTGCTGTTTTCAAATTATTTCGATTGTAAAATTCGAGGACGATTTTCCAAGATTTCCAAAAATGTTCCCTGTAAACGAATGATCGAAAAGGTCAAAGACTTTTTCTTCTTTCAAATTTTCCCCCCATTTTTTCCTCCCAATTTGGTTGCCAATTATACCCTCTATTCCCCCTCCCCCACAAGTCCGCCGCCCGTCCTCTGGGGCGAGACATTATTTCCGGGCCGAATTTATCTGCCTCTTCTGAGACGGAATTCTACCACGGACGCCTTTTTCCTGCTCCTCGACGGACTCGTGCCGGCTCCCCCTCCCCCCTCCCCCGGAGGCGGACAGCCAAACACCGCCTCCGATCGGGCTGATGACCAGGGCCGGTCTGGTAGAGATGTGGGTTTCAAACCGCGTCCCTGACAGGCAGCACACACCACACAGGTCAAATACTTTTTGAGGGAAAATCCGACCCTCGCACTGTAACAGTTTATATATAGATTGTGTGCTTTGGAAAACCAAATGCCGATGCCACCTAATTTACAACTGTTCGGATTTTCGTCGCGAATAAAATTTATTGCAATGAGGAAAGTTCACACCTGGTCACCCCTCAGCAATCCAAGTAGGTGCTTACCACATCGACCACACAGTTAAGTAAGCCAGCATGACTTTCAGGGGAAGCAGTCTGAGGGGATGAGGGGGAGGGGCTAACCTGTGGGGTGGAGTGATTGGACACCACTTTGGCCGGAGAGTTGGGGGTGGACTGCTGAACTGCCAGGATCTGCTGCCCCAGGGCCATACTGAGTGGCACGGCTACCGACTTCTGAGGGGAGCTTGGCGACTGGGAGGCCACAGACACCACCGTCAGCTGTACAGAAAGAGGTAGAGAGCAGGGGAAGGCAGAGCATAAGTCAGAGCTTGCATTTATTGCACTGGACAACAGCCTAGCGGCAGACCCTCTTCTGAATGTATGCAATGTTTCATAGCAGCTGCCCTGCCAAAACAGCCATGGTACATTTATAGAAGTACACGTGTGTCACAAAATGTTCAGTCAGTTTATGCCAAAGAAAAACCTCAGGATTAGGTATGCATCTAGTCAGGCTTTGAGGTTTGTTTGAGGCAAGAAACAGGGCCAACATAGTAGGGACAATAAATCCCTTCCATTAGGACTATACCAATTAATCAGGGATCAAATAAAGCTTGATCACATTCGGTCTGATTATTTGAAAATGTTGTTATACATTGACACATTGTCAACACAGGTCACTGGGTTATGGTTTGAGATGCTAATTAAAAACCTATGCGAATAGTCTTCTCATGGCCTGATCAAAGAAAATGTCAACAGCCCTAGATTTGATCGGTTTCACTTTTCAGGATCTAGAGAAATGACACGCAAAAGAACACATGCATCTGATCCTGTGACAGTCTTCACTTGCACACAAGAGACCATTTTCACGCTGGAGCACCGACATATGCAAGCCTGAAATCCCCAAGATCTAAAACAGACCAAAGTGCCCTGTAATGGGAGGACTCCTTGGTTCCTGAATCTCGACCCGAAAACTGAGTGGGCTCAGAACAATCTGGCTCACTTCAACCCTTCATGGGGGGGCACTGTTCAAATCAAGACAGTTGGTGATATTTCTTTAATTCATATGGAAATCCACTGTCATGCGTAGGGCCCTATGAAATCCGTGTTCACTTTTCCCAAATTCCGTTAGATTTTTTCCCCATATTCCGTGCCGTTTAATTTTTTCTGGATTCCGTTTTTTTACAGTTTTACCCATTTTTATCATCAAAAAGTGTGTGTAATCAAATTAAATCAAATCATAAAAATGTATAATAATGTATGGAGGCTATTAAAAAAAGATCAGGGTTAATAGTTCTATAATGTAAAATAAAAACATTTTAATACTTAATATTCAAGTTTCATTAGTTCTAGATTATATTACTCATTATGAATGAGCAATATCAATAATTTACAAATTAAATTATGTTCATTTGTGGAGGACTGCCTCCATGTGTTGTTCAATCCACGCACACAGCCACAATGTCCTCAACAAACACACCTTGAATCTGACGATTTTTATGCACTTTGTATGGTAGTTTTGGTAGCACGTAGCTTATCCTTGTTTCGAAGGTGGGTTTTTTATTTTTCATGGTCATCGCACATATTTTTTCAAGTCCAGTCAATGGTGTGTTGACAGATCTTGCAGAACAGTTGCGGTTCCGATTAATATAAATCATTGGGATAGCACACTGCTCTGCCTTGAACGTTGCAGTTAGTGCTGCGTTTCTGAGTTTTTACTGGATTTGGTAGTCTCAGATGGCCTGTTCAACATGTTTGTCCTCCATTCAACAAAACCTGCATGTTTTTTTCCCCCACTCGCGCGTGGACGTGTACACGAACACAGCCTCGCTCCCCACACATACCACTCCAAAACATGGGAAATGTCTTTCTCCGTTCGCAATTTATTTACAAATGAACCAAATGAGATTCCTGATATTTCCACTAATTTAAGCAGCCTTTTGATGCACTTTAACCGAAATCTTTGAAATTCCATGCAATTCCGCGTTTAACAGTGAATTCCATTTTTATGTCTGGATTCCGTAATTCCGTCCGCGTTTTCCGCATTGCGGAAATCTAGGGGCCCTGCGCGTGTCACGGCGCTGATGAGGGCCGACGTGCCAAAATGCGTCGGTGGCTAGCGCCCGTTTTCAGACAAGGTGAATGAAATGTAGTGAAAAAACAATGCCTGGGTAATACAAACAATCGGAAATGCATCTCTCTTCTGGAAATGCTGTTCGGCAGTGTCGTCACGGTATACCGCAGAGAGTATAGATTACCACAAACCACACACGCGTGGCGTTTCATATTTCAGTTGGGAAAGGATTTATACTTCTTCACTGATATTGTATCGGAGGTTACGAGCTGTATTCGGAGGTCATCGAAACCTTTAAGAGAAGGGTAGTTTGGGTAACTCGAGGAATGCGCCGGGTCACTGCCACTTCCAACACAGACTGAGCGAGACGGGGACATTGGCTGGCAGGCAGCTCCTCACCTTGCTGGGAGACTTGAGTGGCGAGATGGCGATCTTGCTGCTGGAGATGCTCTGTGGGGTGGTGCTGAGTGTTTCTGTGAGGGTGATGGTGCGGGGGGTCGTTCCCGGTGAGCTCTGGGTCAGGACTCTTCCTGTGGGGGGGTGAGTCAACGTCAGCAAGAACAGACAAGTGAGGCTCCTCGACACGAGGCGAAACGGTGTGCCCGCTGGACACTAAACACACTGCAAGTACTGTTGACTAATAATGAAAAAAGAACGGCTACATCCTTCAGAACGTTTTTAACGCTTTGTTTGTATGGTGGTAGCATTATCATATATTTAGCACCTAAATCATACCATTATCCACTGACGATAAAACAGCAACTAGGAAATCCATTTTAATTGGGAAGAGCAGCAAAATAATGGCATACAAAAGCCTCAACTGACATTTTCAGTAGGCTGAATTCCCCAATATGGGAGGCATCGTATTTGGATGCAGTGAGTGATTGTCAGGTGGTAGAAATGGTTGAAGAACATGCCAAGGCGCATTGAAGCTGTTCTGGCAGCTCGTGGTGGCCCAACACCCTATTAAGAGACTCTATGTTGGTGTTTACTTTATTTTGTCAGTTACCTGTACATCTTCATTGTTCAAACAATTAACGGACATTGTACTTTAGCATTACGCAGGTTATTGTGACTTGTTTGATTAGTCTGTGTGCAGTGGGAATTTTACCTGTAATCACTGGTGATACAGAAGTCTGGCCTGATACACCCTTGCTGTTCAGAGGTTTTGTGATAATAAACTTTGTTATCATTGGTCCTGTTGTAGACGCCTGTGTTTTCTTAGCGATCTAGTAAAAACAGAATGGTGATATTTACATGACATTACTTCATGATATACTATTTTCACAGCAACCAAAAAGGGATGAGTTTTTGTACAATACACACAAACTTACTATAATTAAATGCATCATCTCATTAAGTAATTCAATTCTACATTAAAGCAAGATCTGATTCTTGCCAGAATGAAAAAATGGCAAACTGACATTACGGATGGAACTTAGACCCACCCACTAATTAAAAATCACAAATCTATCAGGTAAAATGTAAATAATCAGCTACTAGCTCTATTCTGGAATAAGTAGTGCAATATGCTATTTGCTACACCATTCAAAACCAAGATATAATTCTAACAGCAACAGGCAAAGAGCCATGTACTTCCCAGAAAAAGTGCAGTCATAAAAATGTGTACCTTCCAATACAAAACAGTTTACACACCTTAACATGGGAGATTTAACCTTCAGACTAGAGTACATAAAGATGTATACAGCGGCAATATTTTGCCCTGCCATGTGTCTTACACATGTTGTTGGGTACAGTAGGTCAGAGTTGCTGAGATGCCTTGCCTTATATGGGCAGTATGCTTGCCCTGACAACATATGGACATCCAAATGACAGGTGTAACTGACCTCCCTCAGCAGACAAGCAAGACTACAAGCAACAAAACCTCCAAACATCAATATGTACACTAAAATATTCCATCAACTACTGTGCTGAGACATCCCTTGTACCAGACACAGTCAACACAACCCAAGGACCAGAGACGCTTCAGGCTATGTAAACACAGATCTTTCACACAGATTGAAGAACTCACACTCCCATCTTAAACCACCTCACAGTTTAAAACAACAAAACAAAAACAAAAAAGTAGTTTTTGCTGCTTTTTGGAACCCTCGATAGCATTCCAGAACTGGTCTTTAGTTTATGTGGGTGACTGCCAAACATTCTGGGCACCCAAAGACGGAGCAGTAGATCTCCTACCTGCACAGTCTTAAGCTGCTGAGCTTGCAGGGTGGAATGCTGGGAAGTCCCCAGAAGCTGGCTGGCTGTGCTTACAGGCTGCACCCCCATAATGGGCTTCAGGTCAGTCCTGCCCCCGATGGTCACCACCTTGAACTGCTGGGGTTGGGCCTTAGAGTCCCCAGCCCCGTGGGCAGGGCTAGGCTTGGCACCAGTGTGTGGCAGCGCCAGCACAATCGGCTGGCCTGTCTTCCCCAGGGTGGTGACCACCAGCTTCTGGCCTTCATGCTTGAGCACTTGGGCGCCGGAAGACTTGACATCAATCGCCGAGGAGGCGGCCACTTTGTTGAGGATGAACTGGTGGTTGGTGGAGATGGTGAAGGGGGCAGTGAGCTTCTGCAGGCCCGGGCTGGCGGTTTTAGTGGCGGCGGCCGTGGAGACAGAGATAGAGGTGGAGGGCTTGAGGGCCGCTGAGCTGGAGGTTGTCAGGAGCAGCTGGGTGCCAGAGCTGATGCTGCAGAGGGTGGAGTCCGTGCTGGTGGATGTGGTGAGGGCCTGCGTTCTCTGGGTCGGGGTGACCGCTGCGCTCATGCTGATGATCTCGGGCACCTCGATTTCCATGGGCACCTCGGGCTCTGCCTGGGTTGTGGCCACGGGGCACTCGGACGGGAGGTCCTCGATCACGATGGCCTCCGTGTCCATGATTTCATCAGGGAGGAGACTATTGAGCTCCGGGGACACCACATCCATCCTTGCAGGTAGCTCTCAGCTCAGCCTCTGCGGGCAGAACAGCACGTCACACAGGCTGAACATGACTGTCATGACTGGCTTACAGAAACACACTTTGTGAATGTCTGACATCTGTGCCCCCCACCCATAAACAAAACTGTTATACAATGATGGCCAAAAAAAAAAAACACTTGACAGCACCACATCAAAAAGACCTGACAAACTAAATACAGCTTTGTGGTATTTTAATTATGTTGCTGCAAACAAAGTTTTGGAACTGTTGCTTATGATTGTAAAGATGGTCAATTCTATGCAGTAAAAAAAAGTACTGGCATATAATAAAAATATTATTAAAAGTACATTTTAAAAGTAAAGATGCAATGTTCTCATGGGGGAAGGCATACGTGTTGCTTTCAAAGAAAGACTGACACCTTTCAACCTACACCTTACGAAAAAACATTTGGGTAGACAAAAATAACACTACGTATCTAGAAAGTAATATGGTGTTTCTACTCCCCCATTTGACTGTAAGATTAAATATTAATATAGTCTCATCAGACTGGAGACTTGCGAATTGGGGGTTGTACAATCATGTAAATATTACAAAAATGTAACAAAAACATGACAATAAAATGTGAAGGAAATCCATGACACTTATGAAGAACTATTGTGGAGTCCTATATTCCCTGTTTGATTGGAATTAAAACAGAAATGAGATATTAAATCATTGACACTAACACCTAGCCAGTAATTGTTTGCTGTATAGTTTTCAATAGCCAATTTCAGGTTGGTTACCTGATACATGTACATCCGGACATATCAAAAACAGAGCAATCATACAGCAGTATAACTAGCTAGCAAGGCCCTAATAATTGCAGCATATTCGTCATGCATATGAAATGGTAGCAAGCTGGCCAATATTTAATGCAGCACAATCATATTAATGAATTGCCAATGATAGCAATTAAGAATTCCTAACTTTATATTGCACTGCTAGAAGGCCTTGAAATTGACAGGCGGTGTGCCCCAAGAATGACAGGAGCCTTGTGCAGTTTATCAAACCAAACGTCCAAGTATAAAACAATGCTCATAGATGTCACATCTGAAACCAAGCATGACCAAACCACATACCGTAGTTACATATGGCATAGTTGGCTAGCTATTGCGCTCCATTAAAAGAAATCGGTGGAGCAATAATTTCAAGTCGCAATTGGTATCTCGTAAGCTAATATTAACAAAGTAGATAGCTAGCACTAGGTAAAAACTCAGTGTTTTCATGAAAGATAATTATATAAGGCATAATCAATCGTATGCCCAGCTAGCCACAAACACGGAAGCACCTTTCTAGTTATAATAGCTAGGCTAAGTAGCACAGCCAAAAAATAATATTTTCTTGCAAGTTCGCTTGGTAGCCATCTGGTCACATACCAAACGAAGCCAGTTAGCCAGCCAGCGCAGTGCTATCTAGGCAACATTAGCTTAAGCCAATAACATCACAAACTTAGCCAGCTAGCTGGCTAGTAGAGATACACGTAAATGGCCAAATGCAGTGCTTGGTTTGCTAGCAAGCTACAAAAACAACTTCGTCAAACGTCAAGCTAGCTTTCTAGTTTTCAAAAACAAGCCAATGTAGCGAATGTCGGGCGCATGAAATAAAACAAACAGATCTGCCAGCATGCCGAAAGCCCGACTAGGCCTTTGAACATCCCAGAAATAACAATCTTTGTCCTACCTCAACAATACGGCAAATAAAATAGCAGCTCCTGCTAGCTAGCTGACCAGCTAGCTTGCTAAATTAGTCAGTTCTGGCGGGACCGCTTTACATTTCTCCACACCCAATGATGAATCGGTGTTATCGGAGAATTGTTTTGTTTTAACGTTCTTCTTGTGTTAATATCAACAATTGGTGGCAGCAATTTGAGTGCTATGAAAGTGACTAGCTAGCTACGTTTCTATTTCAGGCCGGGATTGGATTTCGAAAGATCCGCCATTTTCACCTCGTCATCAGTTCAACTCCAGTGTTGAGAATCAACATCAGCTAAAAAAAAAAGGGAGAAAGAAATGAACGCCTATCAACATAGTCAAGAGTTTGGGAGGAGCAAAATTCCTCCCAAAAGTAGCTAGCTACTAGCATAACTAATATATTGCACTAGCTAATATAGCAACCTATTCATTTACGTCGACGGGATTCTCGCTATCTTATCAAACTAACGTTAATTTAGCTAGCTAGCTAACGTTAGCCTAAGCCCTAAAGTTAGGTACTCCTCCCGGCTTCAATCATAACGACAGATGGCTAGCTTAGCTAGCTAGCTATGGCTCGGAATATTAGCACGCTATGAAGCTAGATCATTTAGCAAAAAATTATGCATCTGGAAATGTAACGCTAATTTATTACAGCAAGTTATTTAAAATAATAAGATCGCTAACATAGGTACATAACCACCTTACACTAGCACGCTAACATTAGCGTAAATTACCTGGTTAGTTGCCTGGCCAACCGTCACGTTACTTGCTGATACAGCTAACATCAGCAGCGCATACTAGCAAGGTAGATTGTAACTTACTAACGTTAGCCAACATACCATGTCACTAAGCTTGTTAATTAAACAGACTGTTGGGGAACACAATCAAATGTATAATTAAACACAGTATTAGCTGTAGCTGTTCCCTATAATTGTCACGTTGCTAGTTAACGTACGCCAGCCATCCTAAAACAGCATGGTGTCAAGACAAGAGAAAATGAAAGCTGCAGTGCAGGTAGTGCACGCAATAAGAGCTTGGCTGTCATTCAGCTAACTAAACTAGCGAACGCCACCCAATACCATTGCATGGGCATATGGGTCACATGCAACCGAACACTTGTCACATCTGATGATGCACTAGTCAACAATGTAGCTACCTACACAGTCTGTGCATACGCTCGCTAGCTTTGTTTTTAGACTAACTGGCTACTGATGCTTTGCAAAAGGGACATTTTGCTCCAGATAGCTAGATATCGCTACATTAGACGTGATAATATGTCCAGCTGGGTCACTGTGTCCGCGCAATGGTATCTAGCTAGCTACGTTGTAGCCACATAGGTCGGACTGCTATTTCAGTGTGTTTATTAGCCAGCTAGCTCACCAGTACCTCTCGTTAGATATGCGACGCTACCCCAAGTTCTTACATGGTTTGCAAATGTCCCTGTTACAATCGATGTTTGTGACCTCGAACTTCTTTTTAGTTATGCTCCTCAACCCAGTCCAGCTCTGTGCTGCTGCATCCCGATCACTTGCAGACGGAGACGGTTGTTCAAAATCACGCGCCGAGCGCCATTTCACCTCTACCATCCCATAATAATGCCACGCCCTCCCTGGAAACCACGCATTGCGTCATCACGGCACTTCCGTCCTCTCTGGCTACAGATACTCAAATTGACTCAGAAGTACTGCCGTACTGTACCGTATTAGTACCGTAATTCAAAACCGTAGTGATATTCCAATGTCATAGAAAAAAACCTGAAAAACTAAAAACATTTTTATTATACACCTCAACCCGAGCGTGTAGCTAAGAAAGACTATATCGAAACTGTTTTAAAGTCACCAACTGTCCGTGCGCTTAGTCAGTGCGCTTATTCGATGCCTTCCCTACTTGAAGAATAGGGGCATGCATCTCAGGTATCACTACTTTCATGTTTTTTAGTGGACACAGAAATGCAACATATTGCCAGCCACCACCACGATCGGTTCAGATATTCTTAACAGATGAATGCCACAACACTAATTTCAGAATCTCTTTTCAGCTTTGTGGGGGCGCCCAGGACGTTTTCTGTGGCATATGAACAGTGAGTGGCTTTTCTATTTTCAGGAGCATTTGCTAGGTTTAAAGCATTCTGAAGCAGTTATCACATAAGAAAAACAACGCGCATATAATTTAATGACATAGTCTTCATATGTCCCTTTCATAAAAGGGAATTATGCATGTCAATCATATGCCAAATGCTGCTATAAAATTATGATGGTATGATATACTTTATAAAAATAAATTCCTTATGTAATAGACATTATTAACGTTTGGTTATGTATGATTATCCACCTGCAGAAATCTCAGAAAATAACTCTGAATCAAGCCAAGAGTTGATAATCATGTGTAAAATATAGCATCTTTGGTCTAATTTGTGGTAGGAGGTGCAAGTGGTCTGTGGTGGTGTTTTTAGAGCAGTACATACAGTACAGCGTGTACTTCCTATACTTTTCCAAATGAATAAACAAACCCTAATCCTAACCCAGACCAAGAAAACGTATGCATAATCTATTCAATTAATGTGACCTATTATTTACATTCTGCTTTCTTTCTTTCTTTCTTTCTTTTACTTTTTCTCTATCTCTTTCACTATTTCTTTCTCAACATCCTACGCCACATCCAATATGCAGTTTTTACTTGTTTCAATACCTTTTATTGTATTCACCCATTCCGCTCATATTTGGCATAACAGACATGGGTTGTACACTGTTTGTCATGGCTCTTAGTCCCAGGCTTTTAATCTCTTAGCTACATCCAATATGGCCGAAAAATACATTTTCTTTACACATTTTCACATCCCTATTTGTCTTAACTCAAGGTTTGGCATACTTACTGTGTCTGACTGTGTGTGAAATATGTTTCCTAATGCTAAAGGCCATTAGCCACACCCAATGTGGCCAAAAAACACATTTACTTTTTACCTTTTGATAGAATACATTATTCATATCACATTTGGCACACTTATTAGGCATGGTTTCCAGGTCTGTTATTGGCTATATTGACTTTATATTGGTATAATCTCACTTATTGCTATAGCTCTTGGTACTTGGACATGTCTAGCTATGCATACGATCACACAAACCAGTTGACAAAGTTTTTCATAGCATTGCTTCATCAGACTCACTTTTGGCTCTTTAATTGTTCATATTGTCTAGATATGTGAAACATGTCATTGTGCTAGGACATAAGCCAGACATATCACTGCCAAAATACATATTTTCCCACACATACATCAATAAGTCTTAACAACTTTCATCTCATGTTTAGTGCATGTATCAGAGATGGGCTGTAAATATGTTTAAACCGATACTTTCCCACAATGGTAGACACTGCTGTTGTCACTAGGTGCAGATTTACATTTTCTAAACACAACACTAACACTAAAATTTAGCAGCATTCACTCATGTAGCTAACATTTGCCATATTCCTCAAACATTGTCTCTTGATATAGACTAGTACCATGGATCATAGTTCAAAGCCACCAACAATTTGGTTTGGAATATTTCTGGTTTCCTTTAACCTCTATTAACAAATAAAATGTCCGAATATTGAAACAAAATAGAACGACGTAGTAAACATATAAAATAATGACACGTTTTTTAATTGAGTGTTTTCCTATATCCAATGATTATACAGCATGTGATCATGCAGTGATTATTTGCCCACATGTGGACTCTTCTATTGCTACAAAGTTACCCATAATCCTAATGTACTCGAAGGCGTCAACACATCAAGTTTTCAAAGCTAGTTAGGTACATTTGATTTTACTGATTAGGCTGCAAAGGGCTTTTGTCTCTCTTTTTTAATAATTAGTCTACTATAGGTAACTACTCATCTGAGATAATCGACGAGAATGATACATGGTAGCTATATATCTACAACGAATTCCAGTCATATTTTCTAGTGATGTTGGGTTTGGAGGACCAAGGCGTTGTAGCCACTGCCTGAAAGGGTGTACCCTCTTGACGGTTAGGTAGCAGTCGTTGTTGACATTTTGGTGGAGAAAATGGCGACCGGAGTCAGGCAGGAGCTTGCACAGCTCATGAACTCAAGTGGATCTCACAAAGATCTCGCTGGGAAGTAAGTATGAGCTGAACGATATTTTAAAATTACATTTTGGGGATAGAAAATTAGAACCGCGTATTATTTTTTTCCACAGATTTGAGCATAGCGTTCGAACGGCCTGACACCTCCGGCCATGACAAGCCGGCTGACTGGCTGGGTACTCTGGCCAGCTAACGGCCACAAACGCGTGTAGTGCGTGATATCCAGCTAGCTAAATGTATTGTGGGTAGCCTGCTACATCACATACGTTAATATATGCGTATCATTTGTTTGACACGTATAAAGCTGTCAAATTGGTCTGATTTCAATGTTTATTCGGTTAACTAGCACTGACTCGTCAGTGCCAAGTCACCATTGTCGTAGCTAGCAAAGCTGCGTTAGCTAGCTAGCTAGCGTTACTGGAATCTATCGACATTTATAGTTAGACAGCTAGCTCGTTAGTTAATGTCGATATACCTTTTTGAACTACCCACATTGAGTATCTAAGCTGTGCCTACTTATCCTCTGAATATCCGCGAACTTGGCTAGCTCTCAACTATTGCAGCGATCATGACATCTTGTCCTGTTAAATAAGATAGCTAGATAGCTTGCTTGCTGTTTTTAGCTAGCGGGTAAAGGCGACGTCACATGGATTCACGCTTCCTAGAGCTAAATTGGATAAAATTAGCGAGCTGACCACTAAGTAAAAATGTAGTTAGTTACCTAGCTATGTCTACATTACCTGCCATATAATCAATTTGCTAGCTAGCTAGCTAAGTAACGTTAGTTGTGATAGCGCTGGTGCTTTTTGACTTGTTGTTTTTAGGTAAACAACCCAAAATCTCACTTGATTACAGATATCGACAAATCCTGGAAAAAGCCATTCAATTCACAGATGCGGAGCAGCTGGAGTCACTAAAGGCATTTGTTGAAGCCAGTAAGTAAGATTTAAGAGGAAAACAGGCTGTCTGAAGATACAGTGGCCTCCCATGTTGCCCCTAGCGGCCCGTGGACGTGCAACATTTGTTCTGTTAATCTCTGTTCTTCCATATCCCCCTCCTGCAGTGGTCAACGAGAACGTCAGTTTAGTGATCTCTAGACAGCTGCTGACTGACTTCTGCGCCCACCTTCCGAGTCTCCCTGACAGCACAGCCAAAGCAGTCTATCACTTCACCCTGGAGAAGATTCAACCTAGGGTCATCTCTTTCGAAGAGCAAGTCAGTGAAGTTTTAATCAATGCATAGATACTGCAATGTCAACCACATATTGCATTTTTGGAACATGCTCTGTCAACCTGTTTATGTCATAATATCTAGCTTTGAGAGTTGCCCCCAAAATCTTCACATTCACGATAACTGTTCCGTTGGTCTCTTAGGTAGCCTCAATAAGGCAGCATCTAGCCACCATTTATGAAAAGGAAGAAGACTGGAGAAACGCTGCCCAGGTCCTTGTGGGTATCCCTCTGGAAACAGGACAAAAGTAAGTTGTTGTTCCAGCCGATTCAATTTACTGATGTAACTTGATGGACAGCTTGAAGACATCTATGTTATTTCGTGGCATAAAGCCACCTCTTCTACACTGCATGGATACATCTTGAAGCGAGTGTGTCTGGGAAATGTTCTCTATTTTTAACAGTTTCCTTACCCATCACCCCTAAGGCTAATTTAGCACAATATAAATGTGATTTTACAAGAGCGCTCTCATTGAATTCAGCCTCGCTCAAGGGTGCTACAGCAGTGACCCACATTGAATTTGAACACACAGCTCTATAGTTAGGTGATCCGAACACAGGCACAATGGTCCGTAAATACGACGAAAGTCGCATTGTAGAAGCTGAACTGTCCACCGTCCGATAGTGACATTTAATCAAGACCACAGCTGGCTGCCGAGTCTCAAGGCTGATTGTTTCTGTACAGTTGTTGTTTTGTTTATTGCTATTTTGCTGTATAACGTGGATGTACTTTTTCTAATGTGATGCATGTATTTTGGTTTGTTTAGTGTTTGATACATGCTTTTCTTTTCCTGTAGTTTATTGGGGACAGGTGTTGGAAAGTAACTTTTGATATGATCACTCAGTGCAATGCATCTGATGTGTTTTAACATTGTAGCAATGCTTTTTGATGCATAAACAAACAAAATAAACTTGTATGAATAATTGGCAGTTGGTGAATTTCATGATGTGCTTTTCCCCCCCTTTCCTCTCCAGACAGTACAATGTAGATTACAAGCTGGACACGTACCTGAAGATTGCCCGTCTGTACCTGGAGGATGACGACCCAGTCCAGGCAGAGGCCTACATTAACCGGGCTTCCCTGCTCCAGAACGAGTCCACCAATGAACAGCTGCAGATTCACTACAAGGTGCCTGGGAGTTTATACTTTGGCAGTTCACATGTAGCATGTATAGGTGTAATTAGTGATGGAAGAGTGAGGCTTTTGAACTCCAAAGTGGGTGGAGCTAACTTGTACTACCGCTGACTCCAGTTTCAACCAGTTACAATGTTTTTGCTATGCAGAGAAAAGTCATCTGATTGGTTTGAGTCAGCGATTGGCAGCCCACAGCAGCTCCCCCCACTGAGAGGGTTCATGGAGACTCACTTTTCCATCACTATGATGTAACTTTTTTGAGCATTGCCCTTTTACTGAGAAATTGGGGATTGTAATTACCATTACATTAAATTAATTAAATGCAGTTTTTTGATGCTGAAATGGAAATGGTAACCCCATATTTGTTCTTTCAGATTGAACAATTATGGCATTTAGCACAAAGTATAAACAAGTATAAGAACCATTAAAAGGCAAGGGAGGATACATCTGTAAATAGCTACAGCTGTCGGCTCAAGTAAGAATGACAGAAACAGCTCCGTATTTAGGATATTGCAATGTAAGGTATTTGGGGGATTTCAAATCCAAATAGCTATGATGGTAGTTGGAAACAATGTGCGTCGCACTCTTGCGGTCCTCTACAGGTGTGTTATGCCAGAGTCCTGGACTACAGGAGGAAGTTTATCGAGGCAGCACAGAGGTACAACGAGCTCTCCTACAAGTCCATCGTCCACGAGAGCGAGCGGCTGGAGGCCCTGAAACACGCCCTTCACTGCACCATCCTGGCCTCTGCGGGTATTACTGCCTGCTGTCCTACACCTTTCAGATCCGTCAACTTGCATCTGCTTTCCCACAGACCATCAGTATATTTTCATCCTGGAGCAGTCATGGAAAGTGGGCCAAAATTGCGCTTTCCCCACTCATGGAACATTGCCCAAATATAAAATCTCTCATAAGGCGAATTAATTGCATCAATCTTTCTTCTTCGACCTTGCTGGGTTGATGTCATTTTCTGTCAAGTCTATCAGTGCTATTGCTTACACATTTGCTAGCTGTCTGGCTTGTACTATAAGCTCACTGCTCCAAAGTCATTCACAGCCGAACTGCGGCTGCAGTGGGAAACTTGCATTCCGGGCGAATGCTTTGACCGTTACGCCACCCGAGGCCCTCCGATAGTTTGACTTTTGAGGACTTTGAGAATAGTCATTGACAATCTACCCCTAAAACGTTGTTTAAAAGGTGATGGAGAATATACAAATAATTATTGATAATTGACCCGAGAACATAGTCACAAGGGTGTAATTAGAGTACGTGTGCGTTTCCGGTGTGCGCAGAGCATGTCATGCGTTCGTCTGTGCTGTTCTCCCAGGTCAGCAGCGCTCTCGCATGCTGGCCACCCTGTTCAAGGACGAGCGCTGCCAACAGCTGGCGGCCTACGGCATCCTGGAGAAAATGTACCTGGACCGCATAATCCGGGGGAACCAGCTGCAGGAGTTTGCCGCTATGCTGATGCCCCACCAGAAGGCCACCACAGCTGATGGTCAGTGCCTCTTCGCCGTCTTGTCCCATTGCTGCAGCAGGGCAGCATCAGTGTCTGCTCACCTTCCTGTCCCATTACTGCAGCTGGACAGTGTCAGTGCCTCCTCGCCCCTCCTGTTCCTTTGCTGCAGGTGGACCTTGTCAGTGGCTAAGTCTGGAGTCCATCGTGACAATCCGAGAGCAGTATATACAGTGGTGTGGTAGTTGCCAGTTGTGGTACAGGGCAAAATGACGGAGCATGGAATATTTTGTTGTTGTATTTTACAGTTAATGCTCGTACATTGTACACACTGGCCATACTCTTGGCAGCAATTAGCATGGCAATTATCATTGGCACCTTTATTTTGTGTCGAATCAAAACCGAGGCCAATGCAGGTTTAATTTTTCACTTTTTGTTTTAGAGTAAAAATCTAGCTAAAATAAGATGTTTTAGGTTTAAAAAAAAATTTAAGGGTAAAAGACTAAAGTTTTATATGCTTAAAGCTGTGAGTCATGCTTTCCCTCTGTTGTTCCTCTGCCTGGGAGGAAAATATGTTTGTAAAATGGACGTGTTGTAATGGAACTATTGTCTGAAAACCGCAGCGGAGATCTCTCTCTTTCTCTCTCTTTCTCTCTTTTTATTTCTCTCTTTAACACTGTCTCTTCTCCACAGGCTCAAGTATCTTAGACAGGGCAGTCATTGAGCACAATCTGCTTTCTGCCAGCAAACTCTACAATAACATCACTTTTGAAGAGCTGGGTGCTCTGTTGGAGATTCCACCTGCGAAGGTAAGATGTTTAATTGGATATCTGTTGCACTGCTTGAATCTTTCTTTAAATCATTGTGAAAATTGGTGTGAAAAGGGATAGTGAGGGTCCTCTGTTGAGCTAGAAACGGAGACCAGATTTGGGCTCCATTCCAAAACAATCGGTTTCCAATTCAATTATGAAACTTGTGGCTTTGAATAACTAATTTCCCTGCAGTGAGAGAAGTTTGAGATTTTTAAAATGGTACAATTCGTAAGTGCTGGGAACCATTTTTCATAGTAATAAGGGCAGTGTTTTATGCCTTTTATAAAGACGTATCAATTTTTACCAGTCAATATTATGGAGAGTTATGAGACAAATATTCATTGTATCCTTTCTCTTCTTGAAGTGAGCTATTGTGGTAAAAGTTATGGGACAAGAAGCACAACTGTTTAATGGTCCAGATTATTTCAAGACAATATTGCCACAATACCTCAACCTTTTTATATGCTACCATAACTCAGTGTAGTATATGTGTGCACTTGTCTTATGAGCTACTATTGTTCATCTTTGCTAGAAAACCTATTTTATTATTAAAAAATAGTGTTGTGCATTATCTGATAAAAAAATGTAAGTAGCTAGTGTGTTTAGTGTAAATAATATAATGCTGCACAACATCAACTGATCATTGTATATGAATAAAAATAAATCATTCTAAATGATAAACGTAATTTGTTTATATCTGACTTTCAATGACATGGAAGTAAATTGAAGGTATGCAGCCCTAATTATGATGATGACTTTTTCCAAGTTTTATTTTCAGCATTTTTTAAATCATATTTAGTTTTTTAATCACATTTTGAATGTGTGCATATTACATTGTGGCATATTAAATTCTTACCTAATGTACAGTATATAGCCATACAAAGATATGTTACAAAATTATAAAATCCCTGTAAATTAATTGAATATATATATATTTAGCTCATCTTGAATATATTAAGATGATATTAAAAGATTTTTTTAGATTATGATTCAAAGTCTGGGTCTGTTTTCATTTATACATTGTTGAAACACAGAGGCAGTATAATCAATGGAGGCTAACACTGATTAGGCACTATTCAACCTAGACAAATAAAACATTTCTTCCCACTATAAAAATATATCAAATGTGAGGACTCAGGTGGGGTGCTGTAGCCTACATTATAATGGCTGGAGATGAAGGCGTCGGATGAAAGAGTTGTGTTATAGGAAAGGGAATGTCCCATAGAGAGAGGAAATTCTTAGAGCGTTTTTGTTCATATGAAAGTGTCAGTATCAGTTTCACCATCGCCCGATGGCCTGTATTTAAACATGTGTGTCATTGTGCAGGGCGATTGTCCTGATGAGGATGCCCCTGGTTACAGATGCAACTTGGTAGGGAACAAATACACTACTTTACTAATAAATGAAGTGTGAATCAAAAATATAGACCAAAAAGAGTCTAATTTGAATTTGTTTTTGCTCTCAGTGTCTTAATTGAAGACAGAGAGTCCTTAAAATTGAATGTGCACTCCCCTTATAATAGCAATATTAATTAAAAAATATATATATGAAGGGCCTTCAAAAATAATAACTAGTCACAGATTTACTCTGTACATCATCATCATTTTAGCCAGTTATTACCCTACAAATAGAGTAAATTAAGTCATTTGATCGCAGTCATTTCAGCCATAATTTTCATGCGTGTAGACAAATATCTGATGCGGCTTAATTCTGGACCTCCTGAATCTTTTGGACAGTTGCTTTTGCTTGAAATTTCCCTTCTGCCTTTTTATACATTAACAAATTTAGAGTGGTAACACTTAAGGTGGCCAGGTAGACTTTGGTACGATAGGGTCGAAACTTTCTCATCGGTTAGAATAAAAAAAGTCCTGGGTTAGTAAGGGAAGATTAGCTCTTCTAATGGAAATGATGCAACTACATGAGAATTGTAGGCTAGTGAGGTTCGTAAGACCAGTCACAGATTCCCCTGAGATGCAGAGAGAAGGGCCAGTGGCCACTTCTATCAGTTGAATGCATTTTAAAAAATCTTGCCGGTAGCGACGTCACAGACACATTACAGCAGTACCAGCAGCTACGTGATTCCACAGACTGCCAAGTAAATGTATTTTTTAAGTTTGGTCTGCCTTCATGCAAAATAAATGGCACCGTTACTAATTCATAGATATTTTACATTATTAATCTACTTAGCATGTAGCCTTATCCAAGGGCTTCTTGCATAGGCACATTCTGGAAATGGTTCATTTATACAGCAGGAAATTTACTGAAGTGATTTTTGCTGACGGTGCATCCGGAGTGCCCTACTTGGAATTTAGACCTGCAACATTCTGGTTGCAAGCCCTGTTTCTTAACCACTAAACCAAGCTGTCCATATGCTGTAACACAGGATCTTAGACTGAATTGTTTTGTCCTAAAGGGACCAATGATAACCATTGTTTTTCTATTTACATATACATTTAACCGTACACACGTGCTTCATGCTGAATACTTCCGACTTTACTGGCTGAGATCGATGCTATAGAATTTGGATGTAACAACGATTCAAGAATTTCTCTTAATTAATATTCAATTAAAGAACGCTGTGCCAAGAGATACCGTAAATAATCAGAATGGCACAATTAATCGCAACATACTGTCCGACGTGAAGGGGTAAAAAAATAAAAATAAATGCAGTTATAATTTAGCAGGTTTATAAGTTGTCAGTTGGGCTAGAACATGTACACCCAAATTATAACGGGAGTGAGTTATATGTAACTGCTGGTATGGGTTTGACCAAAAAAAAACATTGTTAAATTAATACAGTTAACCCATGCCGTGCACTTTGCATTCTTGTTGAAATAAGTTTAAACTTTGCAGCATTTTGTACTGTTCTGTATGTAGACTAACCTCTAACATTTCATCAGTGATTGAGTACTTCAAAACATTTAATGTGATATATTTGGGTATTTGGATCATGCCACACATTCTTTTGATTAATTGTGAATGTCATTTGATAGTATCCAGAGGTGGAAGTAGAGCCCCCAATGCATGTAGCCCTTTGGCCCTGTCCTGGTTTTTACTGGATGCAGTTCAGTGTATTGAGCAGAGGCCACCAACAGGGGGTGCTCATTCAGCACACTGCACAAAACTGCAATTGCTCAAAATGCAGTGCATTGGGACTGCTATTTCCAGCCCTGGTGTGTTTGTGTGTTTGTCTGTTTGTTTGTGTGTGTGTGTGTGTGTGTGTGTGTGTGCATATTTGTGTGTGAAATGAGTTGAAGGAGGATTGCGGTGAAATGTCAGTGAACGTTTCTTTTGTGAACAGGCAGAAAAGATCGCCTCACAGATGATCACAGAGGGGCGGATGAACGGCTTCATCGATCAGATCGACGGCATCGTCCACTTTGAGAGTGAGTGCTTTCACCGAGAGTGTGTGGGAGCCGAGGAGGAGAACACCGTGCTTTTGGACACTTGCTGGGCGTTGTTTGGATGGTGCCATTTTACCCATTGCTGATCCCTCAAAACCAATAATCGTGTTTTGTGATTATTAAGAAGCTGGTGGGGTGCAAGATTGAATACAGATTGCAGTTGTTTTGAGCATCATGTCTGATGATGTAACTCTTTGATTGTTTTGTTACTGTAGGCCACGTATGCTATTGATGTGATATTTGTATGCCCTGTACTTCCAAAAGAGGTTTTTCATCTCAGTGACTCCCTAGTCAAATAAAGATTTACTAATATACATTATTTTCTTTGTGCATAGGCTAGTAAAATAAAAGGTATTTAATTTTTCATGATGAACCCTTTTCTGGAGACACCCTTCATGCTTCCTGGCGAGTTTGTGCCGGCTCACCCTCCCCCCTCCCACTGGGGTGGACAGGTAAATGCCACCCCCAATCAGGACTCCCAGCCAGGGCTGGTCTGGCACAGTCGGGTTTTTTCCTTGAGCCTTGAATCTATTGAAAGGGTTTCATTGTACTTTAATGAGGCCCTCTGATTTCCTGTTTAACAGTGTGTTCTCCCTTGTCCCCCTGTTAGCACGTGAGCCCCTGCCCACCTGGGACAAGCAGATCCAGTCGCTGTGTTTCCAGGTCAACAACCTACTAGAGAAGATCAGCCAGGCAGCGCCTGAGTGGACAGCACAGGCTATGGAGGCCCAGATGACCCAATAGCCTGCCTGCTCCGCCCCCTCGAACACTCTCTGTCTAGCCCCCTGTCCTGATCACTGCTTCTAAACATCATGTCCCATCCCGCCCTGCCCCGCCCCTCATCTAGGTCAAAGGTCACGGGAGAACCGCCGCACCCACCCACCACCCCCCCTACCTTGGATGCAGTAGCCGAGGCCCACTGCAGGATTGGTGGCAGCTCCAAGAGGATCAGTTCAAAGTTTTATTAAAGCTAAGCTTTTTTTCCCCCTGCTGCCATTCTCAAGGAGGGTGCAAAAAATGTTGACTTTAGTATTTTTTTATTATTTTCTTTTATTTTTATTTGTGCCCGTTTGTGAACATTTCTCTGTGGACATAATGCCGGCCTTCGTCTGTGTTTGTTGTGAGCAACGCGAGGCTGCATTGCGGTTTGATGTTCAGGAAGTCCTCCATTGTTCAGGTAGTGATGTATATTGGGTGCACTGGTGTCTAATTCAGTGTTACGCTACTCTTCGTCTGGAGTGTTGCTGTCCTTTCAATCTCTTTAAGCTGACGAATACCTATAACGCACCCTCGTCCAATGACCAGTTGAGCTTATTTGTTTGATTGAAATGGCGGCGTAACGAGGCCTACGGATGAAGCCGAACTAGAAGTGAGGCGTACCAGATTGTGGACCCCAGGGTTAGCGGTCGGTCTGAAGCAGAACATTTCTACTTCCTCATACACAAGTAATGTGTGACCACTTGCATTTGATTCTATGATTATGATTTTGTTTTCGCTCAGTGCTCTCCCATCGTACGCTGTTAAAGAGATGTTTATGTCTGGCCCCTGTACTGAAATGAATAAATCTGAAGTTGAATGAGTTTGCGTGGGCTCTGCTTTTTCCGAGGAGAAAGCCGAAAGTTATTGCCAGCATTAAGGATGATGAAAGGACATTTTTGGGGGGGCTGCAAGGCTTGATATGGATATGCGTGTGCGACTTCCTCAGTTTGGCAGATGTGACAGATGCGTGACCAATACTATTCCTCCACCACTAGATGTCACTGTCGGTTTGCATGCCCTTATCGGCGCTGTGTAAGGACAAATGTTTGCTTGAATAATAAGCAGGGTGTTTAGTCAATAACGCAAATTAGACTTGGCATGACACTGAAACAGCAAAGAACAAATGTAATCTCTTATATCCTCAACATCTATTCTGTTTAAATGCTGTACAATTTGTTATTAACTTTTAAGCATTATGCATTTTCATTACGTTGTGTAACTTCCTACACAGCCCACAGTACGACTCTTAGCGAACACCAAACTTTTAATGTGAAGAAAAGCACTTGTTTTTTGTATTCGCAGTAATTGTATGTTATTTTGAGTATGTTTTTATATGTTCCCAGGAAAAATATCTGATATAAATTAAAAAGATTTGGCCATCGCACTCACCCTACTTGTGGATTAGAACATTTTAAATCGTGCATAAAAGGCAATTAATCAATAGCAAAGTAGTAGGTGGTTCACACCACGTTCAATTAATTATTTGCTTAATGCTCAAGTGTTGTTTTATTGGCATGGTTAAAAGCGTGACAAATGCAGGGCACTGATGTTTTGGTGCTGGGCTTTCTTCAGTGTGACCTTTTGAACAGTAAGTAGTTCACTGCGTACAAACTGCTAGATGTTTTTATTATGAGTGATACAAAGATTTTTAATTGTTGCAGTAAAATATATTTTGCACCTCAAAGCATAGAAACCTCAAAATTTTTCAGATATACAGAAGTGTTTCCTTATATTTCAGTGTGCAATTATTCAATCATAAATACAATTTTATGAATGTATTTTTTAATATAAAAATTGTAGGAAGTTCTATATAAAATCACAATTATGTATTGTGAAGCCTGTGTTCAAAATAATAATTCGAGGAACCAATCAACCCTATGGGTTATTATCAAGTTCTCTGCAGGGAGGAAAATGTTAAGGAGTTAATATGTAACCATTCATTCATAATCAAAATAAATTCTTGAGATAAAAAAGCATGCTTACTGGTGAAGGAGAAGATCATAGAAAGAATGATGAAAATGTTTTTTTGAGTATTTTAGTACATCCCATCAGCTGTAAGTGTTTTTTGGCACACACATTATCTCAACAACACCCAACTAACTTTGGTCTCACAAAGTCCTTTTGTTGTTTACTCTACAAAGTATCTAGACATTTCAATAATTCTATATTTGTTTCTTACTATAATATTATCACCATTTTTGCTGTTGGTACTTGCGTTGTTAGAGCAATGCAACAAAATACCTGTTCAAGATTGTTTTTGTGGTAGTATGTCAATGGACCAAGAAAATAGGATTCTTATTTCTATGAACTTGATTCCAAGATTATTATAGGACTAATTCCTTTCAAGCACAGTATGTTTTTGTGGTGATGCCTATAGGCACAAAATCTGGTTGGTATGAATGTTTAGGTCCTATGGTGAAATGAATGTTCCTTTTATTTTTTTTATGATATAACACCTACAACTACCATTCCCATGGAAACATGATATTCCCATGGTGTGATTGTTCTATTGTGTCACGGAGGATTGTACATGTAAACAACTACAAGCATATGACTTTGGTAATCCCTCAAACCCCGTGACGGCAAGAGTTTAAATGACCACCTGACACCACAGGCCCACTTTTGTTGTGATGTCTGATCATCTGACAGTGCTCCACATGATGCTTTAGCCCAGGGGTGTCAAACTCATTCCATCGAGGGCCGAGTGTGTGCAGGTTTTTGTTGCAACCAGTGCACAACACCAGGTGATTTCAATTAGTTCCCCTCCTTGGTTGAAGAAGGAAGCTAATTAGTGAAATCACCTGGTGTAGTGCACTGGTTGCAACAAAAACCTGCATACACTCGGCCCACAATGGAATGAGTTTGACACCCCTGCTTTAGCCACTTTAAACTTGCTCCCGTGCAGGTTGGCTGAAGTACCCCTCCAGCCAGGAAGTTGGCATTAATATCTCAGGTCTTTTAGTGTTCGTCATTCCCTTTGCTTGTCCCAGATTTTATGACATACAAAGATTAATGTGATGTTCCGTTTGTGAGTGGTACACTAATTCACTTTCACCTACTGTACCTTCACATCCTGCTCACGAGTGACTCCGGGGTAATGTTTAACTCTAAACGACTCTCACAGCCTCATTAACCCATCAGTACTGCACAGTAATTGGGTTCAGAGGGTTAAAATGTATGAAAAGAGCTTGTGAGTAAATATGTATGTACAATGTTTTTTTATTATTACTTGAACTATTGATGAACAATCATCTGCATTTATGCATTAAAGAATGCATCCAATCAACGTATTTATCATTTATCAAATTCAAAGATTGTGGGAGTAGTCATTTTTCATTGGAAGACTGGAGATTTCTTGTATTTCTCTCTGTGTACTTGCTCACACCTGGAAATCAGAAAATGTCTATTAGATCATAACTTTAATATCAATTTAAATGATTTCTAAAAATATTAAAAGCATGTTAAATGAACGGTATGTCAACATACATACATACATCATACATAATTTTAACTGCAAGGATAGCAAGGCTAACCCCTATGGAAGTCCAGAAACAGAGATGTTACTGACCGGGCACGCCTTCGCACATTAATCGTCACGGCGGCGCACACACCTGCCCCGAGCCTCAGAAGATCCCTTGCTCCTTTCTTTTGTTGATGTCTCTCTTCAGCTGGCAGAGCGAGCAGAACCCACAGAAGACGGTGGCAAGCCAGTCGTTGCACAAGGAGCCCTGGGGGGAACCCGGCAGCACAGGAAGTTAAAGCGCAAGGAATGCAGTGCGAGCCTTTTCAGCCTGGGTGGCGTGAAAAGCTTCACTATTTTGATAGTACTACTAATTGAACAAGGCTTACACTTTCCTGCCAAATGAAGGAGCAACCTTTGCATCGCAACAAAGTGAACATTTATTGATATTTAAAAATCACAAAAGCCTAGGACTGGTAATAAAGCACTCAGAAAAAGAAACAAACACAGAACACAATGACTTGACTCATAACTACTCTGCCTTTGGAGTAACTTACATTTTTTTCCACTGCATGTGATTTTTACATTTTAATATATGTGCAACACATGCAGTTTACTTAAGTGCAGGAGGAATGACCACACCATGGAATTAAATGCCCTCTATGCCTCCTGTGTTACAACTCCTGCTCTCCCCCATCTACATTTACATTACATTTCACATTTTAGGCATTTAGCAGAAGCTCTTATCCAGAGCGACTTACACAGTTTACGTTTCTTAACATACAATCCATTTATACAGCTGGATATTTTACTGAAGCAATTCAGGTTAAGTACCTTGCTCAAGGGCACAACGGCAGATGTGTCCCACCTGGGAATTGAACCAGTAACCTCTGAGTTACAAGTCCACTTCCCTATTGTTGGGGTTTTGAATGCTTGAAAGCAGCTCCAATACAAACACTCTTCTACTATTCTACCAACCTCCATCTCTCTAGAACTCCAACATGTGTCTGATTCTATACAATTTTTATAAACGTACCTGTTCGATGATATATATATAGGAGGAGGTGCTCTCCTCAAAGACCGCTGTACCTTGGCGCGGCCCCATATTGTGTGAATGTTTTGTTTTTTTCAGTCAGTGGCCAGGGAGAAGTCATAATGTTGAGGGACCGAAGGACCCCAAGGGACCCCTGGTGAATGGCAGTACAACGGGCTGAAGCTGCACTCACCATGATGTTGTACTTGGTCCTGTACACACTGCGCATGGCCATGTTCACACCGCACAAGCAACACTCGTCCATGTCACTGGCAATGGAGCAGCCAAGACAGAGATGGCACCACCACCCGCAGCAGCCTAGCATGAATGGAAGTGCCACGGCGCATTCTCATCAGCCCATTTTGCTGTGCACTCTTCACTAGACAATCTAACAATTCAATACTGGTTTTCTTACAATACAATTATTGGCATTTCTGTGGTCTGTATTTGTGCTGGTAGAGACATGCAACAGTATCTAGTTTGCCTTTATTAGAATGGCAAAAAAGGATGGTTAAATCAAAAAGGAACCTGTTGGTTTGTTTTCCCCATGTAGATATTGCTCCATGACATTATAGTACCCCTAAAATGAAATGAATGTGCCTACAGGACAAATCATAGAGGCCGTCAAAATACCAGCGCCATAGAGAGATTTGCATCAGTGATACACGCTGTTACACCACGTGAGCCTGGAGAGGTTAATATGATTATGACCACTATAAACGTGCAGGTTAAAATGGAGGAAACCCTTATCTGTATCAGCTCTCACTGATTCATTCACTGTCTGGCACTACCTGCTCATGAGGATATTGCTACAGCCATAACCATGCAATGTGGTCATATATCAATCTCCCTGAAGTGTCTTGCCCTTTGCCTTTGTTTGAACAACTCCTCAGGTTTGGCAGATAAACACCAATTCAACCACCAAAACAAACAAGCGCTTCCAAGAGATAACGCTGGGCAAAGGCTAAGCTTTAAATAAAATTTCCACTTGCTACGCCTGTTTATATCAACTGCCTCCACCATGTCCCTGATGTTTAGTTGCTGTGGGGAGTGCCAGTTCATTTGATGCTTGTGCTGCTAAGCAGGGACTGTGTTTTCCTAGTGGCTATGGGGACAATTGAATACTGTTTTATGTTACCATGCAACAAAAACATGAATGCTCTGCATACAGTTTACTGTAATAAATGTTCCACCCCCACAAGCCTATATACTGTATGTTCCAAGATAACGCTGGAAATAACTTAAGATCTAAGATTGAATTTATCGACCACTCTGGGTATGATTTTACCATTCAATATGCATAGGGTGAAGATTCAAATGGCATGATATGGTAAACGAAAAGGAAAACCAACTCAAAAGGTGTACTATGCAGAGGTATTAGAGGTGAACGCATGCACATCCAGGTAGCTTAATGGATGCAGGATACAAAGAGAATACATGAAGAATAAAGAAAATATCTGCACAGTTTTTCTGCTCCCCCCCAAAAAATTGATTAATGAACAACGCTTTGACCCTAACAGGTCTTCGTCAGGTATTTTGTCATTGTACCTGAAGAAGACCTGTTGGGGTCGAAGCGTTGTTCATAAAAACACTTTTATTTTCTTTATTTTTCACACTATGCAGAGGTCACATGACTCACTGCCAAACTGAGGTAACTAAACTCAAATGTATTTTCTTTTTTTACAGCAGAACCATCACAGAGGGTTGACACACTTCTCAGCAGAGGGTGTCTGGGAACAGATTATTGAATGTTTACGTGTTCCAGGGTTCGGAATAAGGTGATGACTTCCATATGGTGTGAATAGCACTGTAAGGACTTCAAAAACACACCATGTACCCCCACAACATAAGACCAAATATGACTTGACCCTGTGGAAGGTTACACTCACATATCCCGCAGTCATCACAGCAATCGCACAGGCCGCTCTGGAAGTCAGAGGGGGCATATCTGGTGGGCTGAATGGTCACAGCCATTCTTCTCCTCACTGTGGGATCGCACAGAGGGGGAGGTGGAGTGAAAAACCCTTCCTCTTCCTCAATGTCACACAACTTGTGTCACGCTGCTGTGCGCAAATTCATTTCCTGCATCTCTGTCAGTGTCAAGAGAGAGACCTCCTGCACAGCTGATGGTTCTTTTAAAGACACCCACAGTCTTACCCCCTTTATCAAGCTTTTAACCTTTCGGAGGAAATGGATCAGGTTTTGTTGTGATTTGCTGGTGCTGACAGGTGAGGAGACTGAAATGAACCCCAGATCTGATTATGCTGGCAGGTCAGCTGCCAATGATGACATTGATACAGCATAACTGGTGCAAACACACAATACATCTTCACATCCAAGCATGCCAAAATATTTTTTTTAGCACAGAACTACAAACAGCTTTGAAGGAAAGTATGGCTAGCTGTTTATTGCAGCCCAGCAGGGTTTATCAGAACTAGTCCGAGGGACACGTGTGCTTTGAATCAGGTTAATTGAGCTGTTAATTGAATTTTGATCTGGACTTGCCAGTTAACAGTTATCTGTTGTTGATTATTATCTGTTACTGAGTCCTCAGAGACAGAAATGTGTTGTGGGAGGTATGCTTATCAAATATAAAATAAGGTTGTTATTCTAATTATTTTGTTGATATCTGCCCCTAACATGCATTTATGACAGTTATATCAAATGATTAAGCACAATTTTTTGTTGAATTATTTTTTAATTCAAACTTTTTAAAATAATAATTTTTCAAAAATGTAGTCCAAACTTAATTAATTGTGATAGGGTAAATATAACAAGATGTATTACTTAATTTGAGGGTCACAGTTTAAAAAGCTAACCTCAAACATTGTTTTATGACAAGTATAACTTATTCCTAACTATAACATTAGGAATATCTCCTGAACTGAATACATTTACTTGCTGTCGGAGAAAGAACAAACAATGTGCAAAACATGATCTTATTCCAATTTTACAGTCATCCAAAATATATTTTAAACATTTACTTGTACACTCAAAATGGCATATACTTTCAAATGGGATTTGCCCCTGTTTACCAACGGTGAATCATATCTTACCTGTAGTGGTGGAGTATGGGTTTGTGTTGTCTCGAATATATTCAGTAAATGTGGAGACGAGAGGACTGACGCTAACTATAACCCCCAAGAAAAGCCAATGAGCAACGTTTGCATGTTTATATGTCATAAATCATTACCATATGCTTTGCATGGTAACATAAAACAAACTATGTGTTTGCACTGCCCTCTCCACAGGTGTACAAATGCCCCACCCTTGGAATGTTCAGGTTAAGTGTCCACTGAGTGTCTACTGTCTGCTTGTCCCCCAAAAATTGGGCATAATGAAGATTAACAATAGACTAACAATATGATCAGGAGGCAAAATTGCATCATTTTCATTAACTATAAATCTCTTTTTAACTTTCTCAACCGATTGTCAGTGCAGCTAAGATTGTTTTACCCCAAGTTAAGTCTGTTATTGACAGAAACCTCAGATTAAAGACAATGTTCTAAGACAATGTTTTTTTCACTCTCATCAAGGCATAGATTAAATATCAGCCGCCATTTCAACCTCAGATGCAAACAAATACGGGCACTTTTTCCACATGGTGTCTTTAATGGTTCATGTTATTTTTATAGTCAGCTTTGTCTCTTGTCTTGTAGGGATTTGCTATATTGACAATGAACATTGATATTATTTTTAGAAAATATATGTAATTTATTGAGTTATGTTTATTGAGGCATTTTTCATTGTTATGTGGGCCTATACTGATTTGCAACATCTATCCTTAACTTAACTCACCATTGAATGCAAGTTTTTTTTCTTCACAGACACACTTTGAGGAGTTCAGCGATCAGCAAAATGAATGAAAGAAATTGCCTGCATTGAAAAAACACTTGCATGTATCTGTAAATTGAAGTTACTGACAAATGTTGATTCAATCCAGGCCTTATTGTATCTAAAAATGTAAAATGTAATTACATTTCTGCTATCTTTCATCCCGATACAGTTAACAAATATTTATTTTCTTTGTTCACAATTCATTTGATAGATATGCAATTCCTCTTAAATGTCACATGAAACAATAGTTGTGCACTCATAGTCAAGTGATATGTCAACACCCCATCTGTTGTATTTTACAAGAGTGTTAACTGCTGTGCTGCAACAATAGGATGTTGTGGATTGTTTTGCAATTCATTATTAAGGCAATCTCTTGGCGTGGGAAGAAATACTCAGTACAGCATCAGTATTTGGAATCTGTCAGATCCTATTTTTTAAAAACAATTTATTTTGGCCCAGGTCCCAACAATGTATATCAGTAATTTTGTTTGAAAATACTAAATTTCCAAATGCAAAGACATCACACATATCCTGTCCTCCACTTGCCGAGGTGTAGTGCCTTAGCAATCAAGGTAATACAAATGTTCTGATGTCTTTGTGGCTCTGCCTGAGTGATTTCAACAAAGAAGCATACAGTCTGCTCATTCATGATGAAATACATTTCATACATTCATATAGTTGTAGTTTCAACCAGGGCCGGCTCTACACATTTTGGAGCCCTAGGCGAGATTGGCATTTGGGCGCCCCCGGACTAAAATGTGTTTTTTTCAAATAAAATCACTTCTCAAACAAATCACTTACCAAAGTCTCATTTAAACAGGGAGGATAAGAGAAAATGGTAAGAAAACTCACTTTTAACACAATTGTTAACGGTCTGGGGGCTTTTGCTAAAATTTGCTGAGTGTATCTGTACAGACAGGTCAGTTATTAACCTATTACAAGCAAAAGCAGCTGTAGGACAAACAACTTAAATCGTTTTTTTATGGATAGCTAGCCACATTATTATCACTGATATAATGTTGTACCCTACTACTAATTTTGGTAGCCTAATAATAGGTATGTTACAATTCCCGTGCGCAGCGGCGCACTCGATCCTCCATCTTGTTTCCGAAATTTGATTAAACATTGCTCGGTTTTGTCATACGCTACACTTCAGAGTCAGACTCGTGTTTAGTGCTTTCAAAATGATATATCGCAAATAAAATGTATCCAGGACGTTAATTTAACATTTTATCTTGTTTCTGGTGAAATTTCATTGAAATCTGTCGATGCGAAATGCGATATTTTTGACCCGTAATGTGAGATATCTTTGCCCAAATGCTCACTGCCTGCCGTGGTTTTTGCCGTGTCGCGGCGTGTGCAACATGTAATTATGTGATTAATTGATTATGTAATGCAATTTCAGATCATTCAAATTAAGATATATCTTATCTTTTTTAGAATGCTTCAATCTGTAATTACTGAAAATTGCATGTAATTATCTTTATTTTTAAGAAAGTTATGGGCATTTATGTTATTGAATCACAGCTTTTGTTTCAAGATCATTGAAAAACAAAAGGGGTCAATATGCAAATTTCCGAGTGTAAAAATGACCATAACTTCCTTAAAACTTAAGATATGAGAGTGAATAAGGTATCAAATTAAATGTATTTTCATGCTCTATCAGATTTAGGCTAGATTTATAACATCTCATTAGCTTGTTTATTACAATAACAATAACACAGAAACACAACAAAACGGCATTACCTCTTAACTGGACTCTCTTTTCCCCCCTTCTCCTTCCTCCGTTTTCTCCCCTGCGCACCTGAAGCCTTGTTGTGCCTTTTCAACGTCATTGGAAACACAAAATCTGTGTCATTGATCTGATATCAATCACGCTGACGTTGGCTCTCTGCCTGACTGTATCAGTAGTGCGTGCCTCTGCGCTTGACCCCACAGGCGACAGCACGTCTCATGGGTTGCCTGTGATGTGAGGGTGGGCGGTGATAGGCGCCACTCGCAGAACCCCAGGGGATTAATAAGTTACACTGTACTGCCCTACAGTCTAACCACTAGCTCTGATAAACAGAGAAATAGGGAAGGGACAAACAAAAGGGAGGAACGGAAAAATACCACCCAACGGGTGGCTAGGTGTCAACAATGACACAAACAAAAGAAATAAAGAAAACTCTGCAGAGTTAATAAGGTAAGGGTAGCAAAACACCCGACAAACAAAATACCTTATACTCATTTCTTTGAAGAAAACAAAACACACGGTGGTGGGAATACGTCCACCGGATTACCAAATGGTAACAGAAAACAACCAAATAAACCAAAGACACAGAGTGTCCAAAAACGAGAAAAGGACTAGGAGAGCCAAAAGAACAAGAATGTAACCCAAAACACAGTCGAACCGACTGAACAAAAGAAACCAAACGGAAGCTCCTAATAGAGAGCAAGGTTCTTATTGAAGGAACAATAAAGATGTTCTTTGTTAGAGATGGTTTCGGACAGAAAGAGTCTTTTCTAAAGTAAGTCTTGAGTGTTACGTCTTTAAAAAGACACAACTACCTTACCGGCTAGATCGCAAAGATGGCTTACGATTTCACCCAGAGCAACTACAGGTGGGGGTTTAAATAGGAAGGTAATTACCAAATGATCCCCACCTGTGCGCCTCCCACAAGGAAGGCGCAACACCGCCACCCAGCGGTGAGTCTGGGGAAAAACCATGACATGTGATGCGCGCACTTAACCCCCACTTTCAGCAAGCAGCAAGTCATCGTATTCCCCACCTCAGTGCAGGCCAGATGAAACATTGTGTGAGGAACAGAACAGGGGTGCAAAATATATTTCTTTTTGTTTATTTGTTCGTTTATTTGGGAGGAAAGGAGAGGGCACCCACAATTTTTTTTTCTTTTTGATTTTTTTTTCTGAGGGTGACCTGGCGCCCCTAGCCAACATGGCGCCCCAGGCGGCTGCCTGTATTGCCTGTGCCTAGAGGCCCTGGTTTCAACCCAAGTTTTTTCATTAATCAAAATGAAATCAGCCCATCAAATAGATGCACAACATATCTTGGTCACTTTATACACTCAGAGATTTGTTTTCCTGTCAATGGTTTTGAAAACTGCACCAATTGATTTTCAGTTTTCTGGGAATATGCATAAATAAAAAAGTGTATCATATGTTTTGCACAATATCCCAGTGTTATGATACTTATTTTACCATGGGCACATTCTTCTGAATGAACCCTACTTCCATCGGAAGCTAAAAGCAAAATAATTCAGATTGAAGTATTTTCATGGTAATACATTACCTACACTGCCCGTCCCAAAACAAAAGTCACACACTCTAATATTTCGTTGGACCGCCTTTAGCTTTGATTACGGCACGCATTTGCCATGCCATCGTTTCGATAAGCTTATGCAATGTCACAACATTTATTTCCGTCCAGTTGCATTCATTTTTCGCCAAGATCTTGTATTGATGATGGGAGAGTCGGAACGCTGCGCAAAGTCTTCTCCAGCACATCCCAAAGATTCTCAATGGGGTTAAGGTCTGGACTCTGTGGTGGCCAATCCATGTGTGAAAATGATGTCTCATGCTCCCTGAACCACTCTTTCACAATTTGAGCCCGATGAACCGTGGCATTGTCATCTTGGAGTATGCCCGTGCCATCAGGGAAGCAAAAATCCATTGATGGAAAAACCTGGTCATTCAGTATATTCAGGTAGCCAGCTGACCTCATTCTTTGGGCACATAACATTGCTGAACCTAGACCTGACCAACTGCAGCAACCCCAGATCATTTTACATTTTTTTAGGCATTTAGCAGACGCTCTTATCCAGAGCGACTTACAAGATGTGCATTAATACAAGGTAAGAACAATCATAGTTAGCGCACAAGATCAGTGCAGTAAAACGGCAATAGACATCATTGCAGGCGTCTGCATATCATACCTGTAACATTGGGAAAGAAAAGGTTAGTGGGTTTTTTTTTTTTTTTTTTTTTTTTTGTAGAACAAGTAAACAGTGGTGACGACAGATTGACTAGATGGACAGTGTTCAGTGGTAGTGGAGTCTGAAGAGGTGGGTTTTGAGTCTCTTGCGGAAGATTGGAAGTGATTCCGCAGTCCTGACCGATTGCGGGAGGTCGTTCCACCAACGAGGGACCAGGACAGAGAAGAGGCGAGACCGCGAGGAGCGGCTGCCAGGCGCCCGGAGGGATGGGGCAGTCAGTTTGCCAGCGGAGGCGGAGCGGAGGGGTCTGGGCGGGGTGTAGGGAGTGATGAGTGACTGGAGGTATGGGGGAGCAGTACCTCTGGCCGCTTGAAAAGCAAGCACCAGTGACTTGAATCTGATGCGTGCTGCGATGGGGAGCCAGTGCAGAGAGGAGAGTAGAGGGGTGACGTGGGTGAACTTCGGCTGGTTGAACACCAGGCGAGCAGCAGCGTTCTGGACTAGTTGCAGTGGCTTGATGGCACAGGCCGGAAGGCCTGCCAGCAAGGAATTGCAGTAGTCCAGACGTGAGATCATAACACTGCCCCCACAGGCTTGTATGGTAGGCACTAGGCATGATGGGTGCATCACTTCATCCGTCTCTCTTCTTACCCTGATGCACCCATCACTCTGGAACAGGGTAAATCTGGACTCATCAGACCACATAACCTTCTTCCATTGCTCCAGAGTCCAATCTTTATGCTCCCTAGCCAATTGGAGCCTTTTTTTCCAATTAGCCTCACTGACAAGTGGTTTTCTTAAGGCTACACAGCTGTTTAGTCCCAATCCCTTGAGTTCCCTTCGCATTGTGCGTGTGGAAATGCTCTTACTTTCACTATTAAACATAGCCGTGAGTTCTACTGTAGATGTTTTACGATATGATTTCACCAAACGTTTAAGTGATCGCCGATCACAATCATTCACGATGTTTTTCCGACCACATTTCTTCCTCGAAGATGATGGTTCACCACCATCCTTCCAGGTTTTAATAATGCGTTAGACAGTTCTTAACCCAATTTTAGTAGTTTCAGCGATCTCCTTAGTTGTTTTCTTTGCTTGATGCAGGCCAATCATTTGACCCTTCTGAAACAGATTAACATATTTTCCATGACCACAGGATATGTCTCCCGACATGGTTGTTTAAGAAATGAGAAGCTACTCACTGCATCAGTTAGGGTTAAATAACTTGTTGCCAGCTAAAACATATTAATCACTGCAGTAATTATCCAATGGAAGGCTCTTACCTATTTGCTTAGTTAAATCCAGGTGGTGACTTTTTTTGGGCCAGGCAGTGTATCTGTACCTAAGTAAGAATTGTATTTGAAGAAATACACGAGTAATAAATCTCATGTTCTGAATATCGTATGTGGGTTTTAGTGATTTAAAATAACTTTTGAGATGGACAGTTCTGCTGAGAATGCAAAAAAAAAGTAAGTTTTGATACGCCTCTGTTTTGTTTATCGTGATAATAGCTCAAAATAAAAAAGCAGTTGCGTCCTTGTAATCGAACTAGGTCACTCCGTTTGGTCATTTGCAACATTTCCGACATGTGTTTTTGTTTTAGGTTAGCCACACGATGTCGCAACGAACAAGCAGATAGCTAATCCATGAAAACGTATTACTGCTTACCCTACTGTGTGAGAGCTAATGCGTCCTTATGAAATTGTTTAAATAACTCAGCCTTGGTACTGCACACTACAGATGCATCTTATGGAAACGCGAAATAAAGTACCCAACATGACTGTCTCATTAACACAAGATTGACCTTCACGAAAAATTAGCCGACTGGTGTAGGTAGTTTGAGAATATCGCAATTAATGTGAATTTAAGAGCATCTCAAGCATGTGTCGTGAGGATCATGAACACCGTGAACATACAAGCATCGAGGACTATGATACTGGCCTTTAAACGGCAACAATCTAAGTCTCATTTCTGCAAGGATCTTATATAAAGATCACGATAACGTTTTAAATACATAATAAGAAATAGGCTACTGTACACCCTAGGCGTGGGACGTCTAAGTAAAACAATGAAAAAGAAAACATTACTAGCCTATTAGTTTAGCTTATTATCATTAGAACAAAATAAACATTCTGCGACTTTCACTCATTGATTATTGAATAATCGCTGATCGATTCAAATATTTAGTCGTTGTAACTTACTAAAGCGGGTGTTTATGGTTACTTCTGAATGAACAAATAGTTCCGGTCATACATTTAAAATACATAACTTATTTAGGAGAAAATGGTAGACGCGCTGTCCATACTTGTTGCAATATACGTGGATTGCGACAGCAATTTGGCAGCTGGGGTCTGACTGCCCAACTTGTTTACTTCCACATAAAGTGTCTCTATTCGGTTAAATTCCACGCTTATCAGTTGTCATTCCAACGATGATCTCCATATTATCTGAGGGCCCCACTACACCAGAACTATATTTTTAATCTAAATAAAGAATACATTAAAACCGGCCTATATAGGCTACGTTTTAAATCTACATACAACACACGGAACATATTTATGCACGTTTTTTCTTATAATCAAACCACTGGCTTGCAGATCTGTTAAAAATACTTGAAGGCATATCGCCTATCTAATTGTTCAAATACCACCCTTGTGTTTGACCTGCGTACAAAGCGGGGAACTTTTTTCCTGGATACAGGTAAGCTCTAATTCCAGAAATGTTTTCAGTACATAAAACAACTATGTTACAGCGGGCCTAAGAGTGCAACAGAAACACATTCCCGATGGGACTGCACCCACTGAAATGCTTCGAGAATAATGATTGTACCCTACTTGTACCCCTGGACCCCCCTCCCCCTTCACGCGATACTACATCGGTACATGCGCACAGCTGATGGTTAGTCTAGGCACATCTGCATGACGTCAGTCGAACCTCCCAGCCTAAACTGCCAATTCTGAGCGGCTCGGAACTTGGCTATAGGCCGGGTACTGCAATAAAGGGGGCTACTTCAACTCAACTTTGCTGTCCTGCATGCACTCCTTTAGTGTATTTTTGGTATTATTTTTTGCAGAATATAGGTGCTTACGTGTTTTAGCTAAACAAGCAAACACACAAACCGGACAATCACATATCGTTTAAAAGAGCAATACAAACAAATAAAATAGCTGACTTTTCTTTCTTTTTTGAGTAAATGAATTGATGGAATATGATTTTTCTGCCGAGTCAGTTGATTCCGTGAAGCTTCCCATCTCAGATTTTTTTCTTTTAAAGGAGAAGAACAACTTGCATTTTTTCCGGCATGAAAGTCACAAAGAAGTGTTTAAAGCGAAAGGAAATGGGTCAGAAGAATGCAGTGAACTGAGTACGGAACTTCAAAGCAGACGAATTCTATTGTCTTTATTTTCAACTGTAGGTACTGCCTCTGACAATGAAGATGAAGACGGTAACTATACATTCGTGCAGTCTGTTACCCGGCAGTAGTGAAATGATGCATTTCCTCCGCAACTTTACGGAGCCGATTCAATCTACCGTAGCCTATAGCGTTTATTCATTGCAAGACCTAAACATAAACACCAAATATTAACCAAGTGAACCGAAGCAGAAACCAATACTATCTATTTCGTGACTTTTTCGTTTTTTCCCCCCAAAACTAAAAATATCTTGTAGTTATGAGAAAAGTGATAGTGCTTTAGTCAAACGCGTTATTGGTGTTTTAGTCTACTGCTGCGTCTACACGCTTTGCAATAGATTGCATCGGTCAATTTAAATCTGTTTAGCATTGGTGGTAAAGTGTTTGCTTTCAGAATATTTTGACTCCTAATTATTTATCAAGAATGATTCCAAAATGTTAAATTTTACTCATACTGATAGCCTACATATAAATATTGTGATTGATAGGTGGATTTGATATTACCCCCTTGCATTTGTATGTTGCTGCTAGTTCTGAAATGACCCCACTCAACGAAGCACTCAGAGGTGAAGATTATATCTAATAATCTAGGGAACTCTTGTTACCGGCGAAACAAATTGCACATTTAGCTTCTCAGTTACGGTCACTTTAGCATCTCAGATGTTACCTTCGGACAGTGGCGCTCTCGTTTTCATGTGATGCCAATAACTGTGAATGTTTTTTTTAATGTGCATTCTCTGTATATTTGGTCCAAAATAAAAACAATGGCAAGTGAAACTCTGGTCCGGAAACGTACTGTTGGAGGTCAGTGGTGAGAAAAGCAATGGTCCATCTCTAAATACTTATTTTTAGTGAAGAGACGCTTGCTTTTATTTTAGCGACCGGTGGTAATGGATTCGGGCTAGTTGCCAACTGTCTGGGTCACACGCGTTTTAGCCAAATAGATTTAGCACTCCTGTCTGGAGCTGGGCTGCTGGATGTTAACTTTTTTTAAACCCAGACAAAAGTGCAGACTGCTCTCTCGTAGGATATGGATTCTGTCACCGGCACAGGAGTCGACGTGTAATTTGCGTTGTTGTGAATCGTCCGTTTGCCACCTTTGTCATAAGGAACAAGATGTCTTCAAAGCAGAATTCATTAAATGGTCACACTAGTCAGTCGTATCTTCTCCGAAAATAACGGAGCCATTTTTATCTGCTAATTGTAGGCCACTTTTACGTGAAGTGTTGGGTGGAATGGCATATGCTGGAATACCGGCAGTCCTATACCTTTCCTGTCCGCAATAGCCAATGTCTTCCGTTGGTGCCCTGTGGCTGGTAGAAGAAATAATATTAGGTAAGCTGTCTTGTGCCGGTTGTAGTTAAAATTATGCAGTGATTGATGTCGTATCACTGTAGCTTCCTTAATTTCATTAGCTGAATAACTTTCCTTCTCCTGTTTTGTTAGTGCATGAAATGTGTGGACAATGCGCCAGTGATTGAACATGCACTGTTTATTTGCCGCGTTTGAAAGGACTCGACTCCAATTTGCTTGTGGTATGTGGAAATGCACGCATTTCTCATTAGGCATATTGCCAGACCCTTGCCTTTAGAGCACCAGTGGTTGTCATGTAGGCTACGTTAGAAGTGTTGATAGCGGCACCGCAACTTTTAGAGTAGGCTATACAGTTGCACAAATAATGGTGCCGTGTGTCGGTCAGTCATTTACGAAAGCTGAATGGCTGCAGTGTCCGGTGTCATTGCAGCCAGTGGACATCGGGTTAAATTGTGAACAAGTAGTGCTAGGTAACGTCATTGAATTCTCGCATCGATTGGATTATTGTTTTAAGGGACGATAGGGTCAGATAATTAAGTGTAGGCTATGGTTTATTTGTTGTGTTTTTGTTGTTGTTTGTTTTCTTTTGTTAATGATGATTAAAAGAAAGGTTTGCCACCGAACGAGCTCACAGTTGCCAATTAGCCTACTGCGTGCAATTGAGCGAAGGTGGTTCTGAAAATGACTCTGTTCTACCTATAGCGTTTCAGTTGTTATTCTTCCCAGTCCACAATAGACCCAACAATTTCATGACCGTTTATTCACCCACTATCAAGCAAAGCATCGGAACGTGACTATTTTGTGCCCTTGCAGAAATACCCGAATTGCAGAAATTAAACTTGGCGTTAGCATGTGAGTAAGATGATCTCTCAATGAAGTAATCTGTTAACGCCAGATGCTGCATTGACTGCAGGCGCTTGCGGAAATTGTTGCACGAGCTCTTTTTTTAAGTTAATCAATTTGTTGTTTTGACTAGCGTTTGAAACTGGGAGGTTGTCCAGAGGCAGCGGTTTTTATAGTGACGAAGAACTCTTAAATCACAGTCTCTTATCCTTGTTTGACGGAGACGGTGGGCAATGCACCTCAAACGGTTCAAAACATTTACTGGCAAGATTGGTGATATGAGATGCAGGTGAATTTGAAGTGAAAATATTTGGCAACCCGTCTAGATCAGCAACATTGGAGAGAGAAGATGAAAATGTTGAACTAGATGTGTACTGAATTTTTATATTCTTGTCGTTTCCCTATTAAAAAAACTTTGTTATGAATAATTAACTATTTTCTGATGCTAGATGTAGGTTGTGTGCAGCATAAAATATGCAACAATTTATTTGCAGGTACACAGATGGATAGTTCAAGACAGACCTCCAGTATAGATCTGCTGCTTTGGAATTACTTGAAGTAATCAACCAATGGATTCTTGCATCTCACATGGAGGAAACGAGCACAGAAGCAAATGCATGTAGAGACTTGGAAGGGCCCACTTTCAGCATAAATTTGAAACCTGGATCGACACTCTCAGAAGTCTGACAACATAACACGGACGTAAACCATGGACTTGTTATGGTGCGATACTGGATTGAGCAAATATTTTTAGCCCGATTGTAGCCCCCCCTTCCCAATCCCCTCCCCCCCTCCACCCCATGTTAGATCTTTTCTAAATTATGGAAATTCTGTGGAAGACGCTGACTTGGATATTGAGCCTAGTCATGGCTGCTTCTGAATTTCACAGCTTCAACAGACTTTCACACAATTCACAAGGTAGGCTATCCCTGTAAAGTGTTGTTTAGCAGGTGTGGGCTGGTTGGAGACTCTTAACACTCAATGTTTTTGGAGATGTGGCAGGTTTTTGGCAGCTAGCCTTAAGAGGAGGGGGGAGGGGGTGTTGTGGAAGTCATGGCATTGTCTTGTGTCAGGAGTTGAAATTTTACTACTTCAGCACTATTTCTTGCAAAGGCCACTTCAATTCGGTGTTATTCCTTAGCAAAA
This sequence comes from Aldrovandia affinis, assembly GCA_029706075.1. Taxonomy (NCBI): domain Eukaryota; kingdom Metazoa; phylum Chordata; class Actinopteri; order Notacanthiformes; family Halosauridae; genus Aldrovandia; species Aldrovandia affinis. Next base: position 862,102 of record JAINUG010000067.1, on the reverse strand, counting down.
CAAGGTTACCATAAACTGATGGTCACATTTATGTTCAAAGGGGGAAAATAAAACACTACTGTTATTTTGTTGAAAGAAAAGTATGTGGTTATATCTCAGGTCAGCCAAGGGTGAGGGTCCAGCATCATCCTCCTGTGACCCATGCTATCTGATTGTGTGGCCTCCGCGAGGGTGGAGTTTGTTCCCTGTGCCATTTATCAATGTTACGCTGAAGACTGTCTAAGTTTCACGAAGCAGTGCAACCCGAACGCAGAGGTGGGCCATGTGCGGGTCCCTCTGCGTAAAAGGCTTGGCTGAGGCCGACTGAGCCTATTTCATGTGTGGATTGTAAATCTGAACTTTTGGCTGTTTGGCGGGAGTAGCACCTTTCTCATGAAATGAGGCTACAGGCCACTGCAAACCATTGCGCTCCATAGCCCTGGTCCTGTTTTGCTGTTGCTAAGATTGAGATTTGAGTCAACTTTCTTTGACTCAGTCATTTACAGAATTAAGAATACATTTAGCCAGCGCCATTACATAACAGAGCCTATGGAGGAATACACTGCAGAAGACATCAGATACCAAGAATCAGATGGTTTGATTATATAATTAATTGTTTGCTATATAGAAACCCTTATCCTGGGCATCTTGCATGGCTTACTTACATGCTACATTTTAAAGGTGTTGATTCTGTAGATGACAAATAGTGGACATGTGCCAAGTAATGTACTGTGGTATAACTCAAAAGAAGGGGCTCCCCAAGTTCATAGCAGTCCATCTGCTTTATGAGAGGGGGATGCCCCCCCCCGATAGTCGAAACCGTCATATCTGCCCCCCCAATAATTTGTAGATATAGAACATTCCCTTTCATTATGACTCCCCCAATATTTAATATGTGGTTATGCCCTTGTGGTAGTCCACTGCATCGGTCGATGCATAGCTTTCAGAATACTGAAGTGTAGACCGAGGTCTCTCACCTTTGGCTGACATAAACAATTTGCTTGACAAAGTTATTGAATGAAGACTGGAACTAAAAGTTCCTGCAGGTCAGGGCTTTTGCTTTTTGCCCTGTAATAGAATTGCTACATTGTCTCTATCGTCGAAGACACAGGTGATTTAGTTTTGTTACATGCAGCAGCAAATTTGACATAGATGTTACGGAACAGGGATTCTATTCTGAAGCTTGCAGGTTTACTTTCTGGGCTGAACTGAGTCATTGAACCCTTGAGGATGGTACTTCACCTGACCGTCAGTAAATATTGAGCTGTGTTCATGTGTAGTAAGTAAAATATAAGCTTCATAAATCACACCAGACAAGGCTGTCTTTCAAGCAATTGATAATTACATGTTACTACATTTATACTTTGCTACATTTACATTTACATTTTAAGCATTTAGCAGACTAAATTGAAACAAGCAGTAAGCTACTGGAGTTTTGGGGGGGGGGGAGTTGAATCAAGTTTGGAATCTTCCTCCTCACCTCAGTTTACGCTGCTTCTCAGCTGCAGCTTTGCTTGAGGTCAGAATTTCAGTCTTTGTGCCCTGGGCGTCAAGGTGGAAACTGCAACTTAGGACGTTTTGAGGGCATCTGTAATCAGCACAAATTACTGCTTGTCCCCCCCACCCCCTGTTCTCCCTCACTACTCCCCTACACTTATTTTCTCTTGTTTTCTCACTCTCCCCCAACCCTCACCCTGGGATGACGCCTCCTGAAAAAGAGGAGTTCCTGTCCTACCTTGAACAGTACCAGCTGACAGTCCCGGTCAGGGTGAATGAGAACGGCGAGTTCCTGAGCTACACTGTGAAACACTATCGGCCTGCCCGGCGGAGGAGGGGACTGGACCCGACCGGACCTGACCCTTCTGAATCGAGGCTCTTCTACCGACTGTCAGCCTATGGAAGGCATTTTCTTTTAAACCTAACCCTGAATCCCCACTTGGTATCAAAACATTTTACTGTAGAGTACTGGGGAAAAGATGGACCGGAATGGCGGCACGACTTTGTCGATAATTGCCATTATGTTGGATATCTGCAGGACGAATACAGCACCACAAAAGTGGCATTGAGCAACTGTAAGGGCTTGGTGAGTAGAGTGTCACATCTATCACTGCTGTTGATACCTTTATTATTATTATTATTATTATTATTATTGCTATTAATAATAATAATTTGTTTTCAGGACGAACAGGTATGAATACTTCAGTTCTGGGTGTGAATATATTATGGGATGTTCAGGGCTGCCCCAGCGGCATTTGATACGGAATCTGTGGGACTAGCCCCCAGATATATACTAACAGATAGGCAAGAGGTTTTCCTCTGGTGACACATGGCTAATTTGCATTCTTCTCTTGGCAATATGGAGCAACAGGGTAGGTGGCAGTAATGGTGCTTGCTCTTTCCTGTTGAGAGAAAGATTATGCGCACACACACACACACACACACACACACACACACACATACTCTGGCAGGTAACAAACAATCCTATGGTTTGACAATTACTGCTGCTGTAGGGCTAGTTAGAGAGTGAGTGTCATGTTCAGATTCTCAACATTATACTGCAGCATATACATATTTATACAACATGGTTTAGCATCCATGTTGAGCATTTGCTGTTTTTATTGCTACTTGCTGTGGAACCTCCCAACATTTTCACCATTTATCTTTAAATACTTCTGGAATCTGTGAACATTTTAGATCAGTTGTGTAGATTTCTAACCTTTTCCTCAGTTATGTAGATTTTTCTCAAAGACTGCTGCTGTGACTGATTGAGAGAGCAATTACCGATAACCATTTTGACCGCTAGTTTCAATGTCTGAATGCAGTTGCTGAGGGCCATGCATGTATTTTAAGTGCTCGTGTTTGTCACATGAATTCCGGTCAATGTTCTGAAAACCTCCCAAGTATTTCCTTGGGGACAAAAATAGTGATAGAAAGGCACATTTCACTCCTTAAGGGGAAAAAAAGAGTTTCAGAAAAGTTTAATAAAACATTAACGAAGTGGCTAATTATTAATTCTAAGGCATATATCCAGTTATATACTGAGACAGACTGACTGGCCAGCTCCACCAATTCCAACTACAGAATTCTAAGCATCTATTAAACTCTGTTTTTGCCTTACTTTTGGATACTTTATGTGTAGGGAAAAAGCCCTCTGTTGCTCCTTTGCCAATGGCAGTAATCCGGAGATAAAACCCCTTGCATTAGTACTGTGTGTTCTCCCATTGCAGGCAAAAGCACTGGCACCCCACGATCAAGTATAAATTGAGGTTGTGCTCAATCGGCTGAACTCCAGTCATTTCTAATAAAAACCAAAAGTGGAAAACTTCCATTGGAATACATCAAACGGTCCAGTCTTGCCCCCACTGCCAAAATATTTTAAATGTTTTCATTGTGAACTGTGAGCACATTGTCAAACGCACCTTTGTTTTCCACGTGCGCTTGTTTATTATTGTCGGGGGGGTTTTAATTGGCTCCATCGCAGTTTCACAGACCCGGTGAACGTGCCAGTGTTTTTATAAACACGTTCTGAATTACTTTTACGATTTATGTGAAGACGGGGTGTTGCAAGGGCAGGGGATTGTGTAGTTTGGTCTGCAGCCCAGTAATTATGGGGTTGTTCGTTGTATAATTGATTGTTTTAACATGATTTATTCTATTACCTTAGAATGTGGGGTGTTTTTTCTTTTACATTTTACTGCAACTCTGATAGATTTAAATTATAGGTGATGCCACATGATTCATTTAGCTTGGAATGGCGTAGGAGTGTGGCATATGGTTTACAGGTGCAAGCTGCCCTTGAATCTCATTAGTTGTCGATGAGATAACATTATGGCACCCTCTGCTTTTGAGAATCACAAATAGAAGAATGAATTGTTTGTTAAACTGTTACATTAAACTAAGATAAAATCTGGCACAGAGAATTAAAACCCATGTTAAAGCTCTTACTCTATCCTAGAGCTATTCAGTTCCAGGCCTTGATGGCCACAGTGTCTGCAGGCATTTGCTCCAGCCACTCACTACACCACCTGATTTCAATAATTAGTTTACCTTCTTGGTCCAGGAGGTGAATTAATTAGTGAAATCAGGTGGTGTAGTGTGTGGTTGGAGCAAATACCTGGAGACACTGGCCCTTGAGGCGTGGAATTGAATAGCCCTGCTCTACCCTATAAATATCTTAAAAGAATGACATAACTTTCGAATACCAGTGGTTAGGCTACACTGGGGGAAAGCGGTTACACTCCTGATGCATAGCAGTTTGATTCTTCACAGGTTTTTATGCATGCAGGTTCCCAAAGAAATGGCACATATATAACAACAATGCAGATATTAAATGTGCTGTGGTGGCATACACTGTAACGGTAAGGGAACTGGGCAGAACTGTAGCTCAGTGGTTGCAGGTTCAAATCCTAGGTGGGATGCTGCTGTTGCACCCTTAGGTGAGGCACTTAACCTGAATTGCTTCAGGAAATATCCATCTGTATAGATGGATAGTATGTAAAAATATAAGCTGTGTAAATCATTCTGGATAAGACTGTCTGCTAAGAAAATATACTACTACTACTACTGTAGTATAATAATGTAATTATATGTCTGCAAATGACACAAAACATTATTATGGTAGCCATACATTTCCAATATATGATGGTGGGATTGCTGCAGGTAAGACCTGAAATAGCTCAAACTGCTATGGAATAGGAGTTCTCCTCCCAATCTTGCAATGTCTTCATAGAGACTAAAATGTTTGCATTTTTTTGTTTTTTTTGCTCGATTCTCCATAACCTGTTTTCTCAATGTTCTTGTTTTTCAACAAGCATGGTGTTATTACAACAGAAGAAGAACAGTATTTAATTGAGCCATTAAAGAATATATCCTCCACAAATTCCAGTGATTTAAACCTCGAAGAAGGACAGCCACATGTTATTTATAAAAAGTCTTCCATTCCCCGGCCCCAAGAGCACAATGTGGAGTTCAGCTGTGGCGTTTCAGGTTGGTGAACCCGTGTCTTGGCCACTCTGCACACTGACGTAAAGGGATGCCTATACATAGCGGCCCGAGGAAATGTCGGTTTCTGGCGCACGCTGCTTGCGGTGAAGGGCCACATTTGTGCGCTGGCACCTTAAAACCCTACATCACATCGGCCCCGTATCATCCTACGAAAGTTCTGGTCTATATTTACAGTGTCTGCACTTCCTCCTCATTAAAATTGCATTATCCCGGGAGAGCCGTTTGATCTGAGTTTCTCCAGGAACAGCGTTTGGGGGGGGTTAACTCTGCTCCTTCGGAAACTCTGCAACTCTGAAAAGACTTGACAGAGTTTGAGAGAAGACAAATGTGTAGATTTATGTTGTCGGGCTGGCGTGTTCCTATTAGGTTGTTATTAGTTACAGCCAAGGACTGCCATCCTCATGAAGCCAACATGTTGCAACTGGTATCGGCTTGTGGCTTTTCCCAGCCCATCTGGTCCTTCAACACACAGGCCTCAGCTGCAAAAAGGTTCAAAGGGACAGAGTCTCGGTTAATGCCTGATGTGCACAGATGTTTGAACGGGCTTCACTGTAGAGCAGATAACGAGAAATATAAGCGTTAGTTATTTACCTGATCGGGTAACAAATATTTTTGCATCGTTTCCATCTAGTTAACCCATGCCATCACAAACATTGGCGCTACCATGCAATGTGATCATTCGTTTGAATTGGTGCCATGCATGAAAATAGTTTCATAACTTGAATGACATGATGAATGACTTGATGACATTCATTACCTATGTCCTGGTCCAGTGGTTTATGGTTACAGGTGGCATTAAAGTGCTCACAGGTTTGTCTATGGGGCCCATGCAGTGCTGTTTAATAGAATATTGTGAATTGAACAAAAGGCAGCCAGGAGTTTCACTGACCCTTTCAATGGGCGGAGCTACCCTGTGCAGCCGACCACTGGCTTGTTTGAACTAATCATGCTAAGACTTTGGTCTCCATTGCAAAACCATGATTAATCAATCTTGGGGTCTCCTGAAGCCTCACTATTTTGTCTCTAGAACATACTGCCAAGCTGAACAGGGGCTGTGATTGTGATCATAACTGCCGGTGTGCCTGGTTCAGCTAGACACTGGTTCTTCTTAGGTGAATCAGCACCTAAGCAGGTGACTCAAATATTTGGAGCTTGCTGAGAAGAAAACTGGTAGAACCAAGACTTTCCTGAAATCCTGAATTGCTCGAACCAGCCTGTGGTTGAACAGCACTCTGCGGGCTCCAAAGTAATATATATATATATATATGTATAGTAACATTATTAGCCTGATCCAATCGCTGCTCATTGTTGCATAATACCTTAATGGCAGGATGTTTAAAACTTAATTGTTGCCGTAAACAGTGAAGAGAACATGGCATAATGTTAACTGGTGACCCCAGCTAAAGTCTCTTATTCTACCCCCTCCATCTCTCCCATCGCTCACAGACCTCACAAGAAGTGGGACGCCCTGTTGGACCCCTTCCCCAATTAATAGCAGCACAAACAGTGCCCACCGGCATAAGCGGTCTGTCAGTTCCGAGCGCTTTGTGGAGACCCTGGTGGTAGCCGACAAAATGATGGTGGGGTACCACGGGCGGAAGGACATCGAGCACTATATCCTGTCGGTGATGAATATTGTAAGTTTGATCCCACTTTTCTGTGCCTAAAACCCCACCCATCCCCCACCCCCTTTTACTCCCACCCCTCCAGCACAAACCAGCTGGAGGTGTATTTAAGTTGCTCTGAAGTAGTACCACCATGAAAGTTGTAAATGTGTACAATTTTAGTTGAGCATCTTTATTCTGCCTTCTCGCAATTTATAAGACTCCACTGATTTCCCGAGGAAAAAATTCTGGGTTTATATTTGAAGAACTCGGTCTGTGCTATCTTTTCACTTTATAACAATGAAAAGGGCCCCCTCTCTCCTCTTCGATAGTTTTGTTCTCAGCGAAGAAAAAGGGGTTCTGAAGGATAATGGCACTGAATTACGAGCCCGAGCTAAAGTGCACCGGATAAAACCTTTTGTGATGTTTTCTAACGCATGCTCATAGCAAGGAAAGTTCATTTAAAATGAAATGGTTGAATTCTTAAAACTCTTTAATAGGTCATATATGACTATAACTGGTCTTACGGTCGCTGTGAACTTCATGTGAACTTAGTATGCGGTTCGCGTGTCTGTGTTGCGTAAACATTACGGTGTTGACACAGTGACACAATTTGTCTGACTTTGTGTCTTTTTTTCTTTTCTGGAGGTCAGGTTGCCAAACTGTACCGGGATGCCAGTCTAGGAAACGTTGTGAACATTATTATAACTCGGCTGATCGTCCTGACAGAGGACCAGGTGAGAATGAATCTCAGTTGCTCAGGCTTTCTGATATCCTGTTCAAAACTGCTTCAAAATAATTTAACACAAGAGTTACTTTCATTGTTCTGTAAATGGGAAAAAAAGGGAAAGTTTCTCAACAGCAAGTTTATTGGGTAGCCGTCAATTCCTTTATATTTGAAATTGCCTCAATTATACGTGAGACCAGTGCAAATTTTGTCTTAAATGTTACCAGACGCGTTCGATTGATTGCGGTACAGCCCAAGTGGATATATGCTAATGATGAACCCGTCTGTTCCTTTGGCTGTAGCATGCGGTACGGAGCAAAACGTTTTCATTTGCCGTCAGTTTTTCCAGGTTGTGCTGTTTGTACCCATGTTATTATAGACCTCACCGTGTGTGTCTGTGTGCATGTGTGTGCGCATACGTGTGTGTGCGCGTATGTGTGTGTTTGTTTGTTTTTTCCCAAATGCACGCAGATGTGCAAAGTAGTATGAAGGGTGCACACCCAGGCACACAGATGGTCGTTGCTCTCAGCTGTGTGCCGGACTTTGCATTTGCCGAGAATCACCAGGCACCATGCTGTTGACCTACATTGCTCCCGTCTGTAGGCCACAACCCCCCCCCCACCCTTCCCCTCCCCTCCCCGCCCCTTACCCCCCCACCCCTACCCTGTCTGACCCTCAAACCCGGCTCAGGGAAGAACGCTTTGCTCCGTACACATGCGTTTTTCCACACTTGAGGACTGACCGTGTGCTAAGAGAGAGACAGAGCAGCAGCGTGCAGGCCATGGCACTGTTAAAGAGGAAAGCCTATTTTAAGAAGCTGAAGGACTCGCCATATGAGGGCTGTCGACTATTTTATGTGATTGGCATGGATGTGGCGGATAGAAATGGGAAGCGTCTTACCATATGACTACCACCACTAAAGATGAAAGGAACTCAAATAGAGATGTGCTTAGACGCCACTCCTGAGGGAAGCTTTGCTTCAGGATTGCCTTTTTTTTTTTCAATTTAATGGAAAAAACAGAGACTGAGATTTTTTTAGTATCTGTTTTTTTTTCAGGGATCATACATGTCATTTTTTTCACAGGGATTGAAGCCAGCAAAGATTTCTATTCTTGACAGTTTCCATTTAAGGTAGAACTGCTATCGCTCGAGGATTTAAAATAAACGTTGTCTGTCAAATCAGGTCCTGTTGCAATTGGCCGCTAATTAGTTGAGGGCAGGAGTTTAGCCACGTTAAATATCTACATGCATCTGTGTGTGCGTGTGTGGGTGTGTGTGGGGGGGGGGGGGTGCCTGTGTGTGCATTTGTGTTTTTCTTGTGATCTCGACCAAGGGTGCTTATCTTAGTTTGACTGAGTTGGACATCCTGAACATCAAGAGCTGCTATTAATGTTAATGTTGATGCCAAAACAACATGGGTTTACACCAGCAGGTGACAGGTATGTCTTGGTGTTGCCCAATGGCCTTTGAGTGGGCACCTCCTTGCACTTGATGTTAGGTAATGGTTAGGGCTTTGACCAGTTGTGTGAGGGGGTGGGGGGGACTTCAGTGAACTGTACAGGTCATGTAGGTCACAGTATACGACAAAGGTAAGATGTGAAACGATGTTTCTATGTTTCAATAAAAAATAATGTTGTAGATTAGTCACGGGGGGTGCCTGTGAAGCAGATTACTGATGTTTATCACCACGTCAAAGGGACACTTTGAGTCTGAAATGTATTTTTAAAGCCATCAATGCTCAATGCTGTTTTCCCCCATGTGTGTATGTTTGTGTTTGTGTGTGTGTGTGTGTGTGTGTGTGGGGGTGGGGGGTGGGGTGTTACTGTGTTTCAGCCAAATCTGGAGATTAACCACCATGCGGATAAGTCACTGGACAGCTTCTGCAAGTGGCAAAAGTCCATTCTGTCACACCAAGGAGACGGGAACAGCATTCCAGAGAATGGGATCGCTCACCATGACAACGCTGTTCTTATCACCAGGTGGGCTACCGGAATTCTGACGCGAGTTGCAGTGACATCACAAACGGCCCTCCCCCAATTGGTCGAGCCGCTTGTGTTGATGTCCTTGTTTGTCACACAAGTTTTTTTATTTAGAAGAGACCATATATATTCATCTTTTTGGGGGTTTTTGTATGTATGTTCAGTATACCGGAAAAAATGCCACCACTTTCAATTTAGTTGTTTGTAATGTGACTACAATTTCTCATTTTGATGTGAAGATTCTTAAACCATGCATCACCAATGGTTAAAATAGATCACAACCTAGCTACTGTGGAGAGGATGTTTCAACCAACTACTGTGAAAGGATGTTTAAATTTTTTTATTAGAAATTAATATTTCAATATTTGTTATTCCTTTATGGTAGTGTATACATGTTTTAGTGGGTTATCCCAAGTGCTCCTAGGCTACAGTGTTTATTTAGTTAAATGTGTTGTTTTTCTCTGACTAATCCGCTCCTCCGAAGGCCTCAGATTGATTGTCTTGTTTATTGGGTGCTGCCTGTGTAGAGGTTTGTTTTATTAATCCCTTTCCAGAAAATGTTCCAGTCACTCTTAAAGTATTAGGAGCAAACACTTAGACCAGAACACTTTTATCAGCAAATGTGTCTCCGTTGTGTCTTTATCATTTTACATGTACATTTTAGGCATTTAGTAGACGCTCTTATCCAGAGCGACTTGCACAATTGACATTTCTTTACACACAATCAATTTATACAGCTGGATATTTTTACTGAAACAATTCAGGTTAAGTACCTTACTTAAGGGTACAACGGCAGTGCCTCACCTGGGAATCGGACCAGCAACCTCTGAGTTACAAGTCCAGTTCCCTAACCATTACACTAGACTGCCGCCCCCTTATAAGATTCTATTGAGTTTGTGATGTGGCATGTGGTGTCTGGGGTTTATTTATTCTTTCTTTTTTGCTTTCATGGTGTCATGAATATCTCAACTTCCTTCCTATAGCTCTTTGTGTCTTAGAGCTGACAGGGACGTAAAGCCAAACATGACACAAACAAATTTTCCCTCATGCATTCATTTATGGCTTACATAGTTCACCTACAGGCCCTAAGAAAACCTGTGAGCATGTACAATTATCGCTTCATGCATACCAGTCATTCTGCAGTTTATGGGTGGCAACCATGTTTTAGTGAAAACACTGTCATTACCTGGAATTGGCTTTATTATTGCTTAGCTGTTTTGCCACAGACCCTAGCAACAGGGTACATCCCCTGTTGAGAGTTAGGAGCACTTGTTATGTCTGGAGAGACTTATCCTGTTGACTGGCATTTACTTAAGCTCCTGTTTTTAATTTGCTGAATACAAAACCATGCCTCTCTTCTAATTTTTTTGTTTTTGCCTTTCCATAGAATCTATAAGCCATTCGTTTTCAGTCGGTTGAAAGCTCCGCAATTGCTCGAAACAGACGAGCTGTTTCAGTTTCTGTTACCCGTCTCATTGACCCAGTTTATGTATCTGCTTTATGTGCATGCATAGTATATTGAAAGGAAATGGCTCTTGTTTTTTATTTCTTTTTTTAAAGCTGGCTATCTCCACTTGCTAGTCTTGTGCTAGAGGTCTGAAGTACTGAATACATTGTCAGGCCTTGGGGAAACGCCTGATAACAGCCTTGTTTTTAGTTGATAGCTAACGTAATCTGTGAAGAGCACTTCTGGCTTCCTTGCATATTGCATAACGTAAGTCTTAAAATGCTCCTTGGTGATTAATCCGTAGCCAATCTCCAGCACACACTACTGCTCATTTGAGCTGCCCAGGGAAGCAGTCAGGGCGCAGTTAGGGATGATGGTGGGTGTGCGTCCAAGGAGTTGTTGGGATAAAAGGCAGATGCCAGGCCAGGTCCATTTACAGTGCAAGAAATGTCATGAAACATTCATTTCTATAAATGATAAATGGTGTATTAACTTTAAAGTCTCTACATCTCCTTGCTTGTGTTTGGTGTGATAACCATGCAGGTGACGTGCCCTGCACAGTTCATGATGACTCCTGCATTTCAGCCTGACTTTGACAAGCTGAGGGCATGCTGCCGAGTCAGCTTACGATTGGCTATGTCCGTGTCACGAAAGGTCTGGTCACCGTTGTTCTAAAGCTCCAATTGCTGTCTGCTGAAGCTTGAAAACTGCCCTTTGAGTCTGAACAAAAGGATCTGTGTATTGGGGTCGACAGAGCAGAATTTAGTTTGGTTAAGTTTCCGTAACATGCTGTGCAAAGCGATCAGGGTTTGAATCCTGTTTACACTGCCGAAATTCGTTGCAAAACTGGTTTGTTTTAGACCAGTATTTTTTGTGTGAGGGTCTACAAAGCAAACGATGACAGAGCGTTTAACAGTTGGATTCAGAGCAGGACTCCACGGAGATGATTGGACACTTATGCCCGAGAGCTGTAGGTGTTACGTGAATTGCAGCTTCAAAACAGACGGATCATAGCCAATGCAAGTTCTGCAGTAAACAACTAGCCGTTGTGTTCCTAATTACTGGCCGGCTGGTTTCTGCTCTGGCAAACACACCTTCATTCTATGCTATAAAAGTGTTTAATGGTGAGCCATGGTCAGCGTTCTACTCTCCATCAAAATTGCAGCTCATTAGAAACACGCTCTGGGTTATTTGGATTTCTCTCAAGCTGACACAGAATACTTGATGACTTATCTACACGGGTAACATGTAATTAGGATTCTGCCAGAGGTTCTTATATTTGTACCATATAAGTTTCTCCTTCCACTTTTTTGTGTCACATTTTAACAGAAAATAAATGCGAGAAGGTTTAATGATGAGGTCATTCAGCCCAACTTGACTCATCATTTTACCTACTGCCTATAGAGCATCCAGCTCCAGGAAAAAAATGTGCCAGTGTCAGCACAAAATCTAGGGTGGACTAATTTCCACCTCTGTCCTCTTGTTTTTCTGTTGAAACATCTTCTGAAATTCGCCTGTGTCTCATTTTTCAGAGATTAAAAAGTCTAGTGGTTTCTCTACTTTATAAGTTAGTACCCAGAACCAGTCTTGTTGCCCTTCTCTGTGTTAATTACAGAGCTTCTACACCGTTATATAAGTGTGTTGCCCAGAACTTGGCATAGTACTCTAAATGTGGTCTTTAGCATGAAAGGCTCATGACTCATGAATGGGCTGCTTATTAACAGCTTAACTTAACGGGGGTCAATGGGGGTGACAAAATAACTGCTGCATCAGAACAGAACTAGACATTTGTGTATGTTTCAGAATATAATTGTTGTCAGTGTTCTTTGGGCACGGGGGGGGGATGCAAATACTGTAACGAACAGGCTGAATCAGGCTACCTATTAAGAAAATTGAAAGAAAACGAAAAAAAGACCAACAATGCATCCGTAAATAGACACTAGACTGTGTTGAAATTTCTCTTAAGAGACCAGCTAGGGAGAACAGATGGCAGATGTGTGATCAGCTGTGTATCTGAAAGGGTAACATCACAGAGATGATCAAAAAAAAAAAATTGTGGGCGGGCAGGCCCAGGAAGCAGTCATTAGCCAGCATGTCTGGTGGGAACAAAGCTGTGGAATCCCTGCAAGAAAAAAGGAGCCTGCATTTCAGAAGCACTGTGGGTCGTTTACGTTAGCAATGCTTAGTTCTGTGGACATTTATGTGCGTGTGTGGGTTTTATTTTATGACTAATGATATCCTGGCACAAGCTTCCAAAGTAAAAAGAGAGAGAGAGAAAAAAAAAAAAAGTTTTTTCAAGACAGGTTGAGGGAAGCCTCTCTCGTGAAGTCTCTTGTTTTGTTTTTGGTAGTAATTGGTCTAATTTTGTGTAATTGGTCTAATTAATTCACATGTCTGTTTGTACGCTTATGGGTGTTGAAGCGCGGGTGTTTATCTTGTTGTGGGAGGAGAATTGCCCAGTTTTCCCAAGAAATGTGATCTGGTGCCCAGCCGCACTTAGAAAAATAGCTGACAGTACAGGGCAGTTTGCTATAAGGTGTTAAGGACTTTTCTGCGTGGGTACGTCAACTAAAAAGTACAGTGTTGATTTTTGTGGCATGCTGTAGGGTAACTGGGGCATTTTCATACTGCTAAGCACACTCAACACATATTCTTGTGCACAGTAGGAAATGGTTGCATATGTACAATATAATTAACTTATAATTGTCTCTTATTTTAGAGGTATGTTATATTGGTTTAAGGCCTGTAATTGACATAATGTATGCTTCATATAAACCCTCTGATTATGACCTATAAAATAGAAAAATGGTGGTATGGGAGAATACCTAGCAGAAGATCATGGTAAGTCTGTTGGACATGATGAGTAATTGAATGCCACCGAGAAACTAACTTTGATGCAGAGATATTTCCGTTGACATAAAGTGGATCAGAAAGAGTGTGTCTGTTCCCACATCTCTCTTCTACCATTTTTTACGAGACCTCGTAACACAATTTGATTGAAAGCACTTAGTTGAGGCACTATAGAGAATGGGCGGTACCTGCGCTGAATGCTGATGTTGTGAACATTGTACATTGCACAACATGCTGAGGATGGATAATTGGGGATTGACCCATTGGATTGATCATTGTACCGTGAGGATGGATCCCGATGGAAGATTTGGTGTAGCCACTGGTCAACATTTTAACTCTTTTTTTATCCCCAGTTTTTTAGTGGTCAGTTGTTGGAAGATATTAGAGAAAGCTTACTTTTGATGAAAGCAGTAGGTGATATTTTTGGTCTGATGAAGGTCTAACTTGAAGTCGTAATTGCAGAAACCTAAATGTGAAAGCCTGAGTTTTTATCATCGAACATAAATAAAAATAGAATGCATTTATGGAATTCAAGAGTCTGTACAAGCATGTATGGAGTGCCACATTTTCTTCCTCCTGTAGTTTTTGTCAGCAATCCCTTTGAGGAGCCAGGTTATCCTATATATATATATATATATATATATATATATATATCATTTATAGAGCAGGGTGGGACCTTTGTACTTGGGAGTGGTGCAATTATGAACTTTTTTTTCTTTTTCTTTTTTTGTGGTCCTGTTTTACCAGAAAAGCCTCTCACACACATCCGTTAAAACGGAGCACTCATGGCTGCTGGGATCTTTTAAGGCCAGCTAATGTTCGGAGATTACAGTTAATGCGCCGATGAGCTCATGTCAAGCGTGGCGGGCCGTCCCTCTCTCCTCCACGGGCATGTCGCTCCGCTGTGTGTGCCAGGAGCCGGGCCTTCCTCTTCCTCCTCCTCCTCCTCCTCCTCCCTGGAAGAGCGCCGGCCCCGCCGCCAGTGTTGTTCTTGATTAGTAGGCAGATAGCGGGCCCGGACGCCATGCCTGGCTTGGAGCGGGACCTCGCGAATGAGAGCGGTGGGGGAAATTAAAATAACTAAATCAAAATAAATAGATCTACAGAGGAGGCAAGAGCCTTGTCGACCCAGAGACTCTACCTCATGGTCTTGGACCCGGGCCACGGGGCTGAAATTTAATTTGCTCTGTCCTTGGCTTTTAATAGATTAAAAGCCTGGAGATGATTGGATTACTCATTTCCATTAGAAATGGAAGATGTGTTTCGAAAGCACAAAAGCCTTGTATATCACTCTTTCAGCTGTTTTTTCTCTCTCTCTCTTTCCCTGGCCAGTTACTCCCCCCCTTTACCCCATCCACCATCGGTTTATTGGTTTATACATTATTGAGAGTGCAGTGGAGGGAAATCATGATGATACAGCGCTGAAGCACCTATGGTGAAATCCCCTCTGTGTGAGAACCCAGGTCTTAGCAAAGGCTTTGGTGGAGGGTGACTCAGCTGTACCTGTTTTCAAACAAAATGCTGCCTTGTTGAGTGCTGGTTGTTGTTATTATTATTATTATTATTATTATACCTTTACTGCTGTTGCATGTTGCATTGATTATCCAGAGTATTCGTTTGATGCCTCTATAGAAAACGAGAAGAAAAAAAACAAATAATGTTTGTGTGATGATGGCCGATGAACTCGTCATTAGGGGGATGTGCCAGTCATTAGGGCTGCCCTGTTTAATGGCACCTCATTGTCAGTTTTACTATTTATATCCCATGTGTTTTTAATATTGTGCACTTCATTTATTTATCTGATATTAGGCCCTTTTATGGGTTGTGTTAGGCAGATGTGAGCCGCAGCTGTAGTTCATTGGCTTTGATTGTTTTGTTCCCCTGATCTGAGAACAATGTTGCCTCATGGCATTGTGGTACTTTTTTCCCCTTTAGCTTTTGTTAGTAATTGCATATTGTTTACTTTAATCTCTCTCCCTCTCTCCCTCTCCCCTTGGCTCCCATTGTCTCCTGGTAACATTTACTGCCAGTAGTCCCACATGTTTTTTTGCTGACAAAAGAAGAAAGGCCACTTTGCAAAACTGCTGAGAGATAGGGGCCGTGACAGTGAACATGTGACTGGGGGGGAAGTGAGGCCCAGGTAGGCCAGTGAGGTTAGCTGTCTCCCCCCTCAAAGTAGAATAGGTTGCATCTAAAAGATCTGGTTTTAGAGCTCTTGGCGAATTTGCCAACTCAGTCAGGCCAGAACAATGCGTGTTTTTTTGTTTGTTACATTACATTACATTACATTACATTACAGGCATTTAGCAGACGCTCTTATCCAGAGCGACTTACAGTTTACATTTCTTTACAATCCATTTATACAGCTGGATATTAACTGAAGCAATTCAGGTTAAGTACCTTGCTCAAGGGCACAACGGCTGTGCCCCATCTGGGAATTGAACCTACAACCTCTGAGTTACAAGCCCAGTTTCCTAACCATTATACCGCACTGCCTGCTTGTTAATGGTGGTTATGGATTACGTTGATTTAAAGAGTTCAGTTGCCCACTGTTCTAGGTGTCAGCTCTTGATATGAAGGTATATGTTAGTCTTCGATCAGTATACAGTCTGCTTTAGCCTGGAAACTCATGGAACTCCACTTGATGCCGAGATCTGCCGAATTGCCGTTCTATTTGTGCATGTCTAATTGTAAGAGTAAACGGTAGTTGTAATTAAGAATGGTTCCCCATCGTTCTTGATTGAGAGCTTTGTCCTCGGTGCGGATGACGGTGCGGAGTACGCTTGTGACACGGTGCTCTTGGCTAGCCATGTGCAGGTCCAGCGCTGGAGATCATGTTTCTGGAATGAGAAAACGCTCAACATTCTTCACCGAAGCTCTCCAGTAGACACTGACCGAGAGGTGATGACAGCTCTAGAAAAAAATATTCCCACTGGCTTTAAGAGCTACAAATAAAGGCGGTGCCTGTTAGTCACAATGAGAGAAAAGGCTGCTTATGAAGCAGTAGATTGAAGCCAATGTTGAACCCTCTTGGATGTTTTTGGGAGGCCCTTCCTGCCCTCCCGGGAGGCGGCTGTTTGGTAAGCTAGTGACAGGAGTTGTTGTCCGTGTTCACGCGTTGGCCAGCGTTACCTCAAGAAATAGCTGGTTTGTCTTTGCTATTCAGTGCATGTAACTTTAAATCCCTCCCCCCCACACACACACACACACGCACAAACAGACAAGCACACGTGCACACACATACACGCACACAGGCACACGCACACATGGACGCGCACACACAGGCAAGCACACGTGCACACACTGTGTGGTACGTGTATTAAAGCCTCTGCTGAACCTAAAACAAGTTACTCAGGCACGTTGCCAGGTCAGATATTAATGATGTCTCTCCTGTGGTGACGTGCTCTGTGGAGCTGGGCCGAGGATTGGAGGTTGTGCTTTGGCAAAGCGTCCGTTTGGACTTCCCATCTCCCAGAGAGAGAGAGTGTTGTTCTTGACACTTATGTGGGACGAATCTTCTGCAGCCATGAATATTGTCTTCATTTTCTTTGTCTCTCTTAAATTCAGTTTTATTCGCATGACAAGCGCTTGGTGTGCTATTGCCAAAGCACATAAATAATGATAGCAGCACAATCAATAACAGGAATAACATTGCAGAAAATAATAATACTCTCTCTCTCTCTCTCTCTCGCTCTCATATCATTTTTAATGCAGCTGAACAGCTAAAATCAGAGCTCAGTATTGAAATTGGCAGTGGATATGATTCTGATATGATGTGTGAAAATATGCTGTGTCATGCTTTACGCATGGGGCCCTCCCCAAACTTGCAAGAGGGGAATGAGGATGCAGTTTGGCCCGTGTCATCCTAAAATCAGTATGTGCCTGTTTTAGTAGCGAGGGACATTGTTTGTATGTGTGTGTGTGTGTGTGTGGGGGGGGCACCGCTGCTTAAAAGCTACAGAGATGTCCCCTTGTTATTCTGTTAAAAGTGAAGAGAGAGACCCAGGTGAAAAAGGAAGGTGTGGCCATCCCTTTGAAAGCTTAGAGCTCTAGATTGCCACTCCAGCTGTTGCCCTGGAGCTCCACTCCCTACCTAGCTTTATGGGTTTATATCTTTATTTCCCCCCCTGCGCTGGCAGGTGTCCTCCTAGCCCAGGGGCAGTCCTGTGCTGGAGCTCCTCTGGTTGCAGTTTGCCACGCCGGCGTGGGGGCGTCCCTCCCCAGCCGCGGGTGGGTGACTATCCCGGCCGCGGTGTGCCAGCTGAGGCACTGCCTGGCCGGGTGAGGAGGAGGAGCACAGTGGCGTTTTTTAATCAAAGTGTTATTCAGTGAGAAAAACTAATCTCTCGCTCTCTCTCTCTCTCTCTCTCTCTCTCTCTCTCTCCGTTCACACAGGTACGACATCTGCACTTACAAGAACAAACCCTGTGGCACCTTAGGTAAGGAGGACCGCTTCCCCGATTAAATGCTCACTCGATTAAACACAGTGTGACATCTGATACACAATGACAAGCTCGCACTGACGCGGAGAAGGGAATAGGAAGGCGGGGGGGTTATTGGGATGTGAAACACACTGTTAATTGCACGAGGAAAGAGGCAAGCCAACAGCCGCCAGCAACAAAGATCGCACAATCGCTTCGCGTCAACACACTTCTTACGATATGTCAACTGTGACAAAACTAGAGAGCAAGCTTTTTATTTTATTTTTCTTAAACCCCCCCCAGCATATTTCAGACATCAGTCATTAGCTACTGCCTTGTCTGGGCAGTGTCTCCCTCTCTTCCAAGCTGCGCTTGATGCTTATCTGTTCACAGACAGGGAGGGTTTATCCCCCCCCCGTCCCGTCCCGTAGCTACAGTTGGATCAAACATGGTGCAAGGCCTGCCTGCTGCTTCATATGCCCCGGCTCTCTGGTTACGCAGGACGGCCGGTGAGAAGGCCGATGAGACAGCTACTCGCTTCCAAGCGCTCCCTCACCGTCCGCAAAGTGTCTGAGGTGTTTATGCCTCCTTAGGCAGTGTGGAGGCGTGGGGTGTGGGGGCAGGGACAGGGACATGAAATAAACCTGTATAAAGAAGCCTGGCATGCTGAGATACTACAAGAGGGTCATAGACTGACAGTGAGAGTGAGCGAGAGAGTGAGGAAGAACGAAAGAAACGTAGGGAGAGAGTGTGAGAGATGGCGAATTTGCGAGGAAGGTGGAGCGAGAGAGAAAGGGTCAGAGAGGACGAGAGAGTGTGAGAGAGAGGGAAAGGGAGAGCGAGGGTGAGAAAGAAGGAAAGGGAGGGAAGGAGAGAGCTCACAAGAGGGTGAGAAAGAAAGAGAGGGGGGAAAAAGTAAAACAGAGGGCAGGGAATGTCAGAAGCCCCATCTTATCTGTGAAAGGCCCTCTAGGCGGAGCAGTATATCTCAGAAGTAATATTGTGACTCCGGGGGTGGTTTGACAGGTTGACCGCATTCGTCACATTCCCACCGCGGCTTTAATTGCCCTGGCATCTGCTCGGCTTCCTCGTCCAACAACCCCCATCAACCCCCCCGCCCCCCAGCGCCCAGTGGGATCATGGTCCGGGGTCAGCGTTCTGCCCCCCGGGGGTCAAGGGGTAATCCAGGAGAGGAGACAATACATGTGCGACCTCTGAGTTTAAAAAAACAACAAAAACTCCCGGGTTTGCTCTAAGGCCAGGGGAGACATTTGGGGGGCGGGGGGGTGGGTGAGTTGCCCTCTCTCCCAGTCACCTCCAGGTTTCCCTCCCCTCCAGGGCCGGCTTTGAAAAGTCAGCAGCCCCTTTATTTGCGAGTCCACTCTTGCCCCAGTCACCGGCAGAGGTGCAGCCCCCGCCGTGCTTACAGACACAGGTAGATCCCCCTCCGGTCCACTTCCCGCCCCCAGATCGAAGCTGTCGTCCGGCGTCTCGCTGGGCTCTTTGGGTTTGGGTTGGACGCACTTCGACCTCTGCTCCAGGCCTCTCCCTCCCTCGTGGCTGCAGTCTCTGATGTATGAGGGGATCTGGTTTCCCACCCCAGTGTGAGGGGTGGTTTCGGCTCCCTCGCCCCGCTCTCTCGCACGGCTTCTACTCTTTAAAAACATCGCAGGCTCAGTGACGCCATCATTATCACCTCTTTAAGCCGGCTTTATTACATTTATCCCGCCTACGCTGTGTGGCTACTGAGAAGGAGACTGATTCTTCCCTTGATTCTTTTGGCCGTTCTGTAGGTATTGTATGGTCAGACAATCTTGGCTTACTTGGCTTACAATCTTGATGCTACCAAGCTACCAGCTACCTTGCTGAACCCCCAATCACTCACACACACACACACACACACAAACACACACATGCATGCACACACACTCATGCATAGGCACAAACGCATATGCAGGCGTACCCACGCACACACACCCTCTCACACACACACAGACACTCGCAGACACGCACACATGCTGTCACACACACACACATGCAGGTGCACGCACGTCATGCATGCAAATACACTCACAGACGCACATACACACATGCAGGGACATACACACAAGCATATGCAGGCATACACACACACTCTCGCTCACACAGACACTCGCACACACACACACACACACACACACACACACACGTGGTCTCACACTCACACACTCACACACACACACACACACATTTGCAGCCACACACACTCATGCACAGGCACACACACATATGCAGGCATAGACACACACACTCAGACCCTCTCACACACACGCACACATGCAGGCTCACACACATTGACAGACACACACTCTCATACACACACACACACACCACACACTCACGCGCTCACACATATGCGAAGCCCCAGCCTCTAGAGCGTTTTCTCATTGTCTCTGTTCTGCTGCCTTCACGCAGTCGTGTCACACAGAGCACCACCCAGTTGTCAGTAAGCTCATCCCTGTGAGAAATGGGCCTTCATAGCACACCTGAAACGACGGGGGTTTGAGGAAGCAGTGCTGGAGACACCTGGATTTTGGGAGAGGCCCTCCTTTTCCACATTGGAGCACAGTGACCCCAAAGCCCCCCCCCCCCAGGACAGAAAGTGCCTGGCTCTCCACAGCCTGACATCCACGCCTGTCAGACCTGGGCCCCCACAGTGGCCCCAGCTCAGAAACCTGGGCCCCTTAAAGGCCCACATGCCAGGCAAAGCCAACACTCCTACAGCAGTACACCCTACCGGAAGCATTACAAAAATCTACATAGATTTAATATTTCCTCCACGCCATGTAGATCCTTAAAAAAATACTTTTAAGTGGAATTTTTTAAAGGTTTTTTTTTACTAATGACAGCTGACAGTCAGTGTAGGAAGCAGGCACTTGGAAAGCAGGCATCTTGCGCTCTGTTTTCTGCCACTTTGTCAGTGCTGTTCACATTCACCCTGGGTTGTAAATTTGAAGGGCAAACGGTATATGAATGTTTGATTTTGTACATTCAATGTTTTTTTAGTATATATATATATATATATAATTTGCTCTTTCATGTTCTCTCATAAAAATAGCTTTAAATGTTCGAAACTCAGGTACATCTTTGTATCACTCTCCCTCTGTCTTTCTCTGTATCTCTCTTTATATTTCTCTCTCCCTCTCTCAGCAGACTTGAAATGGTAAAAACATCTATATATTGAAAAAAAAAAAAAAAAAAAAAAAAAAGGAAAATGTTTTCTTAAATTCCCAGCCCTGGCTCGCATTACTAGGTGGTCCCTAGTTACCAGAAGTAAAATTTATAAATCTAACCCCTTGTCTAGACATTTTCCAGCTCCGACTGCAGTTCAAAAAAATATTAATGTCTAGCCGGCGATGCAGAACTCCCCTCGGTGATTCAGGGAGCGACTTTGAGAGTTAACTTTTCGCCAACTCCTCCGCCAGTGCTATGGAGGTTACAACGAAGAATCCAGGCATTTATGGTGGGGGCTCTTATGAGCATTGCACCTTGGCCTGAACATCTGTCTATTTGTGCGTTTGTGTGTGTTCTGTGCATGAATGTATGTGTGTATGTGTGTGTGTGTGTGTGTGTGTTCTGTGCGTGTTCTGTGTGTGTGTGTGTGTGTGTGTGTGTGTGTGTGTGTGTGTGTGTGTGTGTATTTGCTCAGGTCTGGCGTCGGTGGCTGGAATG
The DNA here is from genome assembly GCA_029706075.1 of Aldrovandia affinis. Taxonomy (NCBI): domain Eukaryota; kingdom Metazoa; phylum Chordata; class Actinopteri; order Notacanthiformes; family Halosauridae; genus Aldrovandia; species Aldrovandia affinis. The sequence continues at coordinate 840,380 of JAINUG010000067.1, read as the reverse complement.
TGTGAACCAGAACGTAGCTGCAGCATCAACGAGGACATTGGCTTGGGCTCAGCGTTCACCATCGCCCACGAGATCGGGCACAAGTGAGTGTAGGCCCGTGCCCACCGTCAGCCTGGGATGGGGGGGAAACAGCCACTCGGAAAGCCCTGCCGCAGCGACATCGCTGTTTGGGTTCAGTGACAGACATGCACTGGGAGTTGTTTGATTATATTGCTGTGACCAGAGGAAGCACTGACATGGTCCATTTTGACCAGCCATGTGAACTACATAAACGGCAACAAATAAAACCCTTTTTTGTAATGCAACTCTGTTTATTTTCTCTGTGTTTATTTGATTTAGAGAGAGTTTTTGAAATCAGCGTGGTCAATTCAGCTGCACTCAACCTTGTACAATTCGGAACAGGCAAAGAACCGAGTCAAGAAAACAAGAAAAGAAAATATAGTCTGAATTGATAGAATATGTCATCACTTAATGGTTTATTTAAAATTTTATTTGACTATTGAAGTGGCCCTACAGTCATTGTAAGATATGAAATTGGTTCTTGAAAGATTACAGTCGAATTTGAAGACACTTTGATACACTTTTAACACCATATTACTTATCAAAACACAATTTTTTTGTTTTTTGTTTCACCTCCAGGAGTTTTGTATCCATGGCCTGCCATTCACAAATTATATGGGCTTTAACTGATTTCAAGATTACTTGGACAAAATTTAGCTTTTTTCCCTAATATGTTTACCTCCTCTTAACAATAGGATTATTGTGGCTAATAGAAATAGCATATTTCATATCATACCTTGATACCTGGTGGTGGCTGTTAATCCAGCTGTTGCTCTCTGCAGAGTGTCCACATCAGGCAGGCATTTTTTCAGCATGCACGTTGTCTGCATTAGGCTCTAGACATTAGACATTCGACTCAGCACATTTTTTAGTAAAGTTTTCTTTTTTTTTGCAGTATCTCCAATTCGCATATTTTCTCCTATGAATGATAGTATCCAAATACCTCATGCATTTGTCAACCTGAACGTAAAGCAAAGTAATTATGATGTATCGGTCTACATACCCTCTTTGCAGAGTTCAGCAAGATGGCGATCTCCTTTATTATGTCTCAAGTCTGCCTTGGTTGTAGGGCAGTTGAAAAATACTGTCCACTTTGAGAGGGGGTTAGAAAAAACCCCTCACTGTACCAAGATTTGAGCTCTACTGCTGATTCATTGCCGGAGTGGAGTGAAATGTCATGAACGTGAACCTTGGAAAAACACAGAGGAATCGTGTGATGTGGTCGGGTTTGTTATATACATTAAAACTGATTTGTGCTCTCAGACTGTACGGAAAAGTATGCTTGGAGTGCTTAACGTTATGGTTTCCCCCCCCCCCTTTCTAAAATGATATTCAGACAGTCTGAAAAAAATGGTTAAAAAATGGTTTGTTTTTTTCACTCTCAAACCACAGTCAAAGGTGTTGTGGAGTATTTTAACAGCCTCTTTCGCTGGGGATCTTAACAGTCCAGAGTGCAAAGCCTATTTGTGTTTATCTCCATCTATAAGGTTGATGATTTGTTCTTGGGGGGGGCAGTTGAAAAGGGGGCAGTTGAAAAAGAATAGAAGCCCTCCCTTTCTTGAAGCCTTTATTTATAGAGGAGTTGATCCTCATTCACCCTTGTCTGTATTTTCTGACGTGGTCCGTCCGAAACCTACAATTAGCGCCGGACAGGTAGGCACAAGGGTGGTGATTAGAACTTTCTCGTTCCTCCAGAGATCCAGACAGCCTTTGACCTTTGACCCCCCCTGTCCCATCCACACAGCTGTTTCAGAGTCAGACTCCCCACACTCCCCACTCTTCACAGCCTGGGAGAACGAGACGTCCTCCGCTAACGCCAAAACCATGCGCCCGGTCGACAGACCCGGTTGCCACTAGATTTGGGGCAGCGTATTTCTTTTTAGCAGGGGCATGGCAGACATGACTGGGCCCATTGGAAATGTGTGACGTTTCTCTTTCCTCTGGTAGTTTTGGCATGAACCACGACGGGATCGGGAACGCCTGTGGAACCAAGGGTCACGAGGCTGCCAAGCTAATGGCGGCGCACATTACGGCCAACACCAACCCTTTCTCCTGGTCGGCCTGTAGCAAGGACTACATCACCAGCTTCCTGGAGTAAGTGGGGGAGGGCAGATGTTTGCATGGGTATGCTATGCCTCACACCTCTTTTATTGAGCATTCACACTCAAATGACGGGGTAACAAAAATCATTTGCTTACAGCATGAGCTGGAAAACATGTTTTTTTAATCAGTGTTTTTGCAGTCGAAAAGCTATGAATGTAGGATTAGGGGATTGGCTTCATCAAAACATTTATGAGCAAGAAAGATGTTATATCATTGTTATAAAACTAGTAATAGCATCGTTATGCCAGATGTTCTGCTTTGCTTTAGTTCATTATATCTTCAAATTTAACTTGCCACTTTCAAACATTACTCAGCTTAATTTACCTAAACATTCATATTGTTTGACCTGATGGTTCAGTACGATTTCAGTTTTAAGCAATGCTGTCTCTTACTTCATAGCAAAGAGCAAAAATGTATGTGACTACAGTTGAGGTTGGCCCATGATCTGTTTAAACAAACTGCTGATAGCTGCCTAGATTGACTTGCACAATTTGAAACAGACACATACGGGAAGAGACCTGGGGAGGAGGGAAAGTGGTTTGGGAAAGATGCTATCTGTATTGCATAGATATAACTTATTTTGCATTCATATACTCCAAGTAGATGTGTGCTTTGTGCCAATAAGAATGAGAGTTCATACGCCTCAGTAATATTTATGACACCACTTCTGACACTCCTCAGCTGTTTTAGACTAGGCATCAGAATCAGAATTTATTATGTATAATTCGATGCATTCAATTGATAAAAGAATCAAACCACCTGGTTGTATATGTCTTTTCACTAACCTCATAAGAAACACAAGAAATTTGAATAAGTACAGCTATTCAGCCCATCTAGGTTCATAATTTAGCCTACAGTCTAAAGCACATGTCGAGCCTGGAGGTTCTCTGCTTGTACTTAGAGTCCTGGCAAACTATTGTAATTTACAATTTTACAAGACTGCATTCATATGGCTAGAGATTATTGCTAGAGCTATTGAATAGTAGGTTGCAATCTTTGCATCATTGACTTTGCCGATGTTCATACTGGAAAACCTGTCATACAAGGGGTAGAAAAAACATTTTATACTTTTAAAAAATTGTTTGGAGAATTTGCTGTCCTACCATTCCATCATCTAAGGGCAGTGCCATAGGGAGCGGTGAGACAGGATAGTCAGCTGGCCAGAGGAGGCCGATTGGAGAAAGCTTTTTTGTTTGTTATTAATTTATTTGGTAGCCAATTACTCCCGATATTCTCAGGTCAATGCCCTCCCTTGTAGTTTGCTGCCATAGCCCTGTCACCAAAGGTGAAGCATCGACTCATCCGAGACGGCACTCGTCATGCTGTCGACTGTAACTCTGGCACCCCAGAACCACTCCTGTGGCAGCGAACAGTGTCGGCTTCCCTTCCCCCTCCCTGGGGCGGACAGCCAATTGATTGGAGAGATCTTGAAGGGGTGTAGGGTGTGAGGATTGACTGAAGGTAGGAGGGAACAATACCTCTCATGGCCCGGTACACCAGCACCAATGAATTGAATTGAATAAGAACTGCAACCGGCAGAGTGAAGAGTGGAGTGACGTGTGAAAATTTCTGAAGGTTGAACACCAGTTGTGCAGCCGCATTCTGGATGAGTTGTAGCGGCTTGATGGCGCAGGCTGGAAGGCCAGCCAGCCAGTAAGGTATTGCAGTAGTCCAGGCTTGTGATGATGATGGTCTGGACAAGAAGTTGTGTTACCTCTTGGATGTGGACGGGATGGATTCTCCTGATGTTGTGGAGGGAGAATTTGTAGGACCGTGATGATCACCGATATTTGCTCCGAGAAGCTCAGTTGGTCTTCGAGTTTACATTACATTACATTGCAGGCATTTAGCAGACGCTCTTATCCAGAGCGACTTACAGTTTACATTTCTTTACAATCCATTTATACAGCTGGATATTAACTGAAGCAATTCAGGTTAAGTACCTTGCTCAAGGGTACAACGGCAGTGTCCCACCTGGGGATTGAACCTGCAACCTTAACGTTACAAGGCCCAGTTCCCTAACCATTATACCACACTGCCGCCTGTGTTTGAGTGACACACCGGCCAACCGGGATGGAGACACTGTGGTGCCATCTACGGTGTTAGACACGTCAATCCTCTGAGTGCTCTTAGCTGTGAGGAAGAGTAGCTTTGTCTTTCCCAGGTTGAGCTTCTCCATCCTGGTCGAGATGTCAAACATCTATTGAATGCTTTCTCTATAAAAAAAAACACTTCCATGCGTTATGGAGAAATTTAGCTTCAATTAATTACCTTGTTCTGTGGACGGAACTGAACTTGATATAGATTCTTAAATGATGATTTTTTAAATTGCAAAAACCTCAAGAGAATCTGAGACTGAAGAGATTAAGCGTCATGTTTTCTTTGTACTTATACAGTATTCTTTGATGCCTGGAACCAGTCTTGTTGCCCTTCTCTGTACTTTTTTGAGAGCATCTATTTCTTTTTTATAGTGTAATGCCCAGAACTGGACATAGTACACTACAATAGTCTGCCTGTGAGATTTTAATAATAAAACATTTTTGGAATGCTGGCATAACAATAATAATCAAAAGCATCATTCAGAACCATTACAATAATATAATAATATGTTCATGGGGGCAGAGCTGTGTTTTACTCATGGGCCCAAAACAAATCTTCTCTGAAGCCCTCTTTTCCCTTACTGTGTGGGGAAATGCAGCCCGATGTAGAACACCTTGTTGTGCTCTCACATTATGCCTCACCTTCTCCAGTGTAACTGCAGCCATCCATTCATGAACAAGAGATTTGGATCAGCGCTAAGTTAATTAATTCAGGGACTCATGTTGTGGCTACAGTTTTAGGGCTGAGATTCACTGGAGGAGAACCTGATGTTTTGGACGTATGAAACTGAAACAAGGATGGAATTGCTTGGCTACGGCCTGTCAGCTGTATTTTAAAACGATGCTTTGAAATGTGAAATCATGGCAATAATAAAAATAACAACAAGGAAATGATCCTTGTTATTGTAGCTGATAATAAGTTGGATTTGCATAGCGCCTTTCATCCGTTTTGACGAGCTCATAGCACTTGTGTGTATAATGTGTTAATGATCTGTGCGTGTTGTAGCAAAGCTAGTTCTGCATGTGAATTTTGCCAGATTAAGTAGAGCAAAGCAAACCCTCTTTGTTTCACAGCTTCACAAGCTGGCCCAGTTCCACTAATCCTGGCTTGGCTTGGACTGCGTCTTCTGTATATTCTGTCCAAGACAGTGTCCGGGAGCGTCAGGCCCAACCAATGTTCCGAGAACTCTTCCTGTGTCAAATCAAATTTCACATTTTATTACATATCATCCGCTCCCTGACTGGCTGCCCTTTCTGCAATATGATGTTTTTAGTTTTTTTATTCCCCATCAATGGCACACTTGGCCTATGAAATTGTACCATCTGATACACACAGTCATGCTTACCAAGGGAATTAAATACGCAACTGTATTGTATTCACCTTGTATCCAAAACCTCTCGAATAGTTTTTCTAAGGACGGTTTTTGAAATCATTCTGCATGATAGTAATACACCAGCCATGGTGGAAAAGGTGGTATCCCTGAACTGGGATTAGCTGTGGTCTGGTCAGAGAATACAGGCCTCTGCAGTGGAGCAGCCCCATTCCCTTATCTACATTTATCAGCTGCGGAGGCATGGGGTGGCGGCCTGTCTCGCCTTCTCACTCCTTTGATAGGAGGAGGAGACGTTCTGGCCGTCAGAGCGGTAATCGCCATTTCAAAGGGCTTCGGGGTCATGAAAGACGGTGATGCCAGCGACAGAGAGGAGATTGCAGCATGCCAGCCTCCCACAGGAACACAAGGGCCCGCTTGTACAGCGATGTTGGCCCATTCTCCCCACGGCCCGATCAAACTGTGTAATCTGTGCCGGATAGGTTTGAGGCAGTGATCGGTGGGCTGGGATACATTCTGCAAGGGGGTTCTGTTTTCCCTGGTCATGGTGGACTTTTTCAATGGCCCAAAGTCTGCTCTCCACGTCTGTGCTGTGAGCCGCAGTGGGTTTCCACCAGGTGGTTTCTCCTGGTTGCCATCTTGCCCCTCCCCCCAAAGCGACGACGATCCTCCGTAATTGCTGTCCGACCGTTCCGCGGCTCGGAGCGGAGTCTGCAAATGGAGACCGTCCGCTCTCGCTCTCCCCATCATTCCGTCTGAGCCATCTTGGTTGTTGGATGTGCTGCGCATTTCCTCTTGCCAAGTAAACAACTTTGGCTGTGGCGCTGGCCTGGATTCAGCGGTTTGCTGCTGCAACATGCGCCGCTCCATTTAGGGAGTGCAGGGTTTTTGAGAAATGGCTCGCAAATGCAAACACAGTTCAGTCACAGTTTATGGGCTGATGTTTTCTGCCATTATGTCATTGCTATTTAAAAAAAATGCATTTATGGTTTTGCTCCTTTAATGTGAAGAGCTGCTTCGCATTTGGATTTTGCATCCAGTGCTTTATACAGCCGTGTGTTTCTTTATTTGGGAAGGGTTGAGTCTGCCTTATGCAGTGACAAAGGCCAAAGTTTAGGTTCAGGCAATGCCTCCACTTTTTTCTCTTCCAGTGTTTTTGATTTGAAGAGATTTCCACTTGATGTAATGAATTTGGCGTATTTTAGTGGACAGGAAGTTTTGTCGACATTTCAAATAGTGTTTCTTTTCCTTAAGTGAGTTGATAGCAAAACTGTCCTTGGTGAAGACCTCTCTGTTTTTCTCTCTCTCTCTTTCTCCCTGTCTCATCTCCCTCTCTCCCTGTCTCATATCTCTCTCTCTCTCTCTCTCTCTCTCTCTCTCTCTCTCTCTCTCTCTCTCTCTCTCTCTGTGTTGGTATGCTGGACATGCATGGGGGTTGCTGACCCTGCTTGTCTCTCTCCCTGGTGGAAGGTGACCCTCTGAAACCCTAGGAAAAAGGTTATTCCAGCAAAGACCTGAGAGAGAGAGAGAGAGAGAGAGAGAGAGAGGGCAAAAGAAAACTGAGCTCATGAAACTAAACACTGCACTTCGCATGCCCCTGGGCAATAGCTCAAGTATTCCTTCCTTTCCTATATATTTGGTTTAGTTTTCAATTAGATTAGACTTCCGATTTTCTGGTGGGAAGCCAAGGATCCCTGTTTCAGCTAATTCTTGGTAAGCCACTCAGCAGTAAAAAAATAAGTCCCTAGTAGTTTCACTGTGTTCCTTCTCTCTCTCTCTCTCTCTTCCTCTCCCTCTCTTGTTGCGTCCCAGTTCTTGATTTCCCTGCACCATTATGTTGTTGTCATGACCCAGGAGATTGGAGAGATAGTTTTACAGTTTCTTTAAAAAAAAACTGCAATATCCTATGGTCTCTGACCCAGATCGACTTTAAAGTGCCATGGTTACGCCAGTTCTAATTTACTGTCAACAGACTTGGAGTAAATTATTAGTAATTGCACCTAGCCTTGAGGATTCCTTGAAAGAGTACCTGGTGTGGAAGCATAGCCTCGGATGTTTTTTGGCTTGATCTTTGTCCAGTCCAGTTTAAAAACGTACTCACAGGCTCGTCTGGCACTGACTCGCCCTGCTGAAGCAGAGGTTCGGTGTGGTGGGCCTGTGGTCCGATATTGAGTCTTGACTGTGCCAGCGCCGATCGAGGCCAGCAGCCTTGCAGGGCAGCACATGATTGGCCACAGAATCGCACAGGGAGGGAAGGTTACAGTGGCATGGTTTTTACAGTCTCATCGAGTGACCGCTCTCTTGTTGATCGGGCCTGCCTGCTCCATCTGCACATGAAGTGTGCCCCTCTGACTCAACGACTGCGCAGCTCAGCTGCTGGACTGCAGAGTGAAAAGAAGTGGCGTCTGCAGCTAAGTGCTTCAGAGGAGATGAATGCATGTCTGAGCTATCCCAGACTGACAGGGAGTGTTGTAATGACGGGACAGGTCTACGGATATGACTGGCCATTCCAAACTGGGAGAGATGAAAGAGGGGATGTAAAGTAGCTTGGAAGCACATACGTAAGTACATACTCTTACCAATCACTCTTGAGTTTTTATAGGTTGTATTAAAGTCAGATGCAGAATGTAGCAGTAGCCTGGGCATGATGAAGCCAAGATAGTATACCTGAATCACACTAAACAAAGCAGAACTACGTGAATAGGATGTGTGTGATATAGTTTGTGTAGGAGTCATTAACGCCTTGATAAGGTTTGTCAATGCAGAACAAAAACCATATAACACTACATGAGGGCAATGAGGAGAAAACACCGCCTTTATGTCTCTTCTCACTCCTCACACGGAGCTTCTGCAGAAATGTCCACGTTGCTTCGGCGCTGCCTCACTGTGTAATAAAATGCGAGCGTTTATGTTGTACCGGAGCCCGCTTATCCTTACGAGGGATATTAAACATGTTCTCTAGGCATATTGCTGGAAAGGATGGCTCTGCAATAACCGGCCGTTTTTATTCTCGGGACCGGTTAAATGCGCTTCCAAGGGGCCTCTCCGCCGCACTGAGGCGTGACCCCTGACCCCACGGGGGAGGAAAGTGGTCGAAGGGCTCAACAGTGTGCAGTTTTCTGAACCCAGAATACAGTCCCCAAACAAATTATTATAAAAAAGCTATTCAGTAAATCTGCTTCTTGGCCTTCTTTTGAATTTTGTTTTAAGATGCTTCCCGGGATACAAAACGCCTTGAAATGGCAGGCTTTTTTTTTTCTTAGTTTTTTTGTGAGCGCACATATTTCTGTGTGACACAACAGACTAAACACAGCCCTGCTGCACGACAGCTGGCCTTTGGCCTACTCCAGACGTCTCTCTCTCCCCCTCTCTCTCTCCTTCCCATCTCTTTATTGCCTCTTCAAGGGATTCCATAGGAGCCTTGACGCACAGCAGCGTATAAGTATCCCCCTCGAGGTTTCAGGGGTCAGGGCTAGCCGTTTCTCTTCCCGCCACTCCGTGGCACAAGCTCTGTCGCCAGAATTGCCACACAGTTTCCTCACTTTTGACCGATGTCCCATCTAAACATTTTCTATGGCAAGTATTATACAGTACAGGAATCAAAAATAAAGGCCCTGGAGCACTATGGCTCCCAAGTCTTTTTTGATATTTTGATCATTTTTTAAATCATGCCAGCCTACTGTGCTTTGCCCTGTTGAACAACTGGGCAAAGCACAGTAGGCTGGCATGATGTGTGCGATGTAGTTTGTGTAGGAGTCAAACTAAATGTACAGTAAAAGATTAGTTTTTTTTGTGTGTAGGAGAGCGCAGCATGCATCTGATGTCCCTGTTTTGTGTGCGGGAGAGAACAACGTGCATGTGATATCCCTCCTGTTGTTTGCAGATGCCTGTTCCCCTCTGCAGGCCCACAGTGGCTTTCTAACGGCAGCTGTGTGTCAGAGGTGCACCGTTTAAAAAAGAAACAATTCTATTGTGGGTTTGTTTTTTTGACAGCTCAGGTCGGGGGACGTGTCTGGACAATGAACCTCTGAAACGAGACTTCCTGTACCCCACAGTGGCCCCGGGGCAGGTGTACGACGCGGACGAGCAGTGTCGCTTCCAGTATGGTGCCTCCTCCCGACAGTGCAAGTATGGGGTAAGGAGCCTGCGTCTCAGTCACTTACATACCTGTCTGCCCTCCGTGACCCCCCTACCTGTCTGCCCTCCGTCACCCCAGTACCTGTCTGCCCTAACAGCACAGCTCAGTCACTCCGCCACACACATCAGCCAAGCCCATAATCTCAGGGCCAGAAATCATGCGTTACATGGGCAGCTCAGAACTCCTCCTCATTCAGCTTAATGTGGCTCACAGGCATATTCTCTGTAAGTCACTTTGGATAAGGGTCGGCTCAGTTTAAAAAAGTTCAAAGTGATGAAGCGGTGAACATTTGAAGGAAAGGTCGGCAGAAACGAGTGAAACTCTCAATAGCGTGCATAAACAATGCCAGTCTGAATGTCGTTGGTACATATACAGTGTATCTGTGTTGAACAGAGGGCTATGCCTTCGTCATATTAAAGTTCCTGTGCAGTCCACCAGGTTTCTTTGGTTTAAATGTTGCCTGTGCTGTACCTGTAGCATAGATATGTAAATATGCAATGCCCAGTATTCCATTTTATTTTGTTTTGTTAGATTGCTTGAAGCAGAGCAATAATTAAAGTGTTGAAATGGCACCCTCATTGCATGCTATGCCCTGCAAATTATTGTTTACGGATCAACTGTCTGTGAGATTAGAGTGCGGAGCATGTGTGCTCGGTCCTGGGCTGTTGTGACGTTATATGTCGATGGATGTTGGCTGGGGCTCGGCTGAAGCACATACTTAATGTGGGCTTGTAAAAGAGCTATGGGGAGACTCTGCCCGAGACCAGACATTATTTTCACCATTGACCTGAAGGAGTTTGGCCGGAGGATTTGCGCTTTTTATTATTTTTTTTATCTTTTTTTTTTTGTGTCTGCTAGTCAGACGGACTCCTGCAGGCTCGATTACGACACAATCTTTCTGATGTGCCTCTGGAAATGTGGGTCAGAAAGGCTCTGGCCTCATACCGGGCCTTTTGGCAGCTTCTCGCTTGGCCCCTGACAAACAAATAACCTTCAACTGAAAGAGCGGAACCCCTTTTTACTTATTAAAGTAAATCAAGAGGCACGGCAACCCCGGGGGAAACAGCAGGCACGAGGAAAGGGACAGTATTTTAAAAATGTTCGAGGAAAGCGGTTGCGCCACTCCTGCATGTGTTCATTATTTATGTCTTATTCCTCTCAGTCTCAGCTGTTTCAACAGAGCCAGAGAGGTGTTCTTGAAAGAGGTGGCTGAGGAGGTTTGATTTTGTTCCAGAACTGGAAAGGATTTATATAAGCAAATCTCTTTTTTTTTTTTTTTTTTTTTTTCATGAGCGGTATTGTCTTAGGCCAGGGGTGGGGGGGGGCTGAGGGGTGTAGGTTGGGCTGGTGTCAGGGTGGGTTGGTTGGGGGGTTGGGCATGTACAAGAAAAAAGTATTTACTTTTGGTCCAACCACAATGGACTTGTACATGTCAATTAAGGATTGTCTTTGCAATCTGTAGGGGCTAATTTTGTACTTGTTGAGTTGAGAGCTCAACAGAGGGGTCTTAATCTCCATGTATCCTGAGTCATTACCTTTGAGCGAATTAGAGGGGGGTTCCTATAATTATCAATAGAGTTTATTTGTTTTAGGAGGGAGGGAAAAACTCTCCTGGGGATGAAATGGAGCTGTGAGGATAATAGTTTTTTTTAGCACCTGAGACTTGCTTTGTCATGTGTGCTTGATGTGCTTCCTGCAGATCGTGACGATATCTTGATTGAGAAAGGAGAGGGAGGAATGCATGTCTCTCTCTCTCTCTCCTCTTTCCTGTCTCTGCCCGTGAGTCCCTGGTTTTCATGCAATATAGTGTTTTCCTTTTTTTCTCCCCACTTGAATAACTTGGAATAATAGCCCAAGGTAAACAAACAGACACTGGATAAAACCACAGAAACGGGAAACGGGCGTTAATGAGCATTGGTGGATATTGTTTTGCATTTAACAAATATTTGTGCATGTGTTTCTGCACCAGAAAGGGGGAGGGGCGTGAAATTACAAGAGATTACAGATGTATTTTATTTCATTTAAATAAATATTTGACAGTGGATGTTAATGAGGCAAAAAGAAAACGCTATAATTTCTGTTGCTTGAGCTCATAACCGTGGTGCTGAGCCGCTACCAACTGCGGCACTCCAAGAATGAAATATACCCCTTCGGCACTGCTTTTGTATGCGATCTGCCATTGCATGGGGATGGCAGTCTGTGCTTTGATTCAGTCGTTTGTCAAACTGTGCCTTCTGTTTTCTGGCCTTTCTCTATTGAAACTCGCAGACGATCATAATCGTGATCATACACTCTATAAATTCTCCATTTCCTTTTGCCCAGAGTGCTGGCCATGTGATGGTACTGGGTTTTGATGGGTCAGTGAATCAGGTCAAAGACAAGATAAAAAATATGAGCATTACAATGTTATAATATTCACTTTGTGAGATGCATCTACCTTCACCAATGTGAAGTGAAATGTGAAATGTCATCATTTGCATGACTGGAAGAGAATAAGGTGAGCCACTGTTTTTATCATGAGTAAAGTGCCCAGTCTTGCCCAGGTAGCACTATCACACCCCCCTCCCATGGAAACTACCTGTGCAAAGTCATCACACATGGAAACATTCTTGCTGATGAATGAACATTCTTCTTACTGAAACAGGTGCTGTGGTGTTGATATGAGCATCTGCTGGTATTGGAAATTCACATAACTCGGTCAAGCCATTAAGCCAAAGTAACCCACCTGCGACCATTTGTTTGCGATAGCCGCAATCGTCGCCTTGTGTGTCCCTTCCACGATCATTCTAGGTGAAGTGGCTTTCGGGGGAAGGTCTGTAGGTTGATCCAGGAGTACCAGATGAATGTGTACACTGGTAGCATAGAAGTAGGCAAGCGGCGTCACATAGATCAAACCAAGCTGGGCAAACGCATAGGAGAGAGAAAGTCTGAAATTTGCTGTAACACAGTATAATTTTTGTTAAACCCAGTGGAAATCTCCCATCTGTTGTGGAACGCACATAGAGGCACTGTTGAGATTTCAGCTTTGTCTCTGTGGCCAGCCTTTTGCTGGCTGATATAACTGCCTCATTGTAAGGGAAGCAGTGTGTAGCCGTGGCTGAAAGAGGCGTTACGACATTGGTCAGGTGGAGCTCTGCTTCTCTGCTGTCTTCAGATGGAAATGACCCAGGTGTGCAGAGGGGGAAAACATTACTAATTTAAACAGACCTGGGTGAGGGTGTCCACAGTTTAAATTAACTTGAATGAGAGGCGTTAATAGCCTTAACTCCAGATGCTCAATTGCCAGTGGAGTGTGTGGATAGCTTTAACTTTCCTGGCCTAGGCTTCCTGCAATGTTAGAGACCCCTGGGGTGTTCAAGTCCAGGCTTGATGCAGTTCTGGATATTTTCTAGACCAGGTGAATGGCGAGCCTAGACAGGCTGAATGGTCTGTTCTCGTCATTATGTATTCTTATGTTATGCTTGAATGTGATTGGTGGCCATATTTATGAGCCTAGAGAATTAATGAACAGTCATGTATAACAGGCACGACTGAGACGTCCTGCATGGACCACACTAGAGTCTTGGTGGCTGGAAACCCCTTTTGTCCAGGAGGGGAAATGGAATCTCACCAAGTAAGGCAGGGCCTCAGTGTAAAGATAATATGTGTACCATAGATAATGGGTTTTTCCCTCATTATCAGAGACGCTCCAAGCAGATTAGTTTTATGTGGGTTTTGGACTCAGGAGGCTAAGTAAGCATGGCCCTTTTTTTCCACCAAATCCACCATAGAGCGATGTCTAGCACAGCATAGGAGGTGAAGAAGTCAAGGGACTCCATAAAAACCAACGTGTACTGTACATGGAAATTTTCCGACAGTTAAGATTGCTGCGAATTTATGTGGCGTGATCTCCCTGCCAGTTTGCCCTCTCTTGAGATGACCCGTGCCGTGATTTATGAAGTGGACATCAACGCGAATGACAGTAAGCCACAGCAATCGGGCGGAGCGGACAGTGGAGCGGTGATGTAAGACTGCAGCGTATCTAACGCCGAGGGGGATGAAAGGCCGTGCGAGGCGGACTGATTGGTCCCACGGTTTGCGTGAAGAGACGAAATCCATGTGTAGGAAGGCCCAGCCCCTGTTTTGGCCTCTAGTCGTGCTCAGATCGGCCCTGCATGTATCGCACGTACAACCGGACACAGTGTCTCGCATAACTAAATACCAAATCAGCATAAAGGAAAAGAATGGAAAAAAATCCTTTAACGTGGACTGAACATGGATAACAGACTTAATTTTAGACGTAGTTCTCAGAATCAGGCAAAATAAGTGTGACAATTAAATTCAATGACAGGGTTCAGTTAGAGGCCCATGTCATAAAGATGGCCCCAACTGATAGAGACATATTAAGTCCACCAACATTCCTTTTTTTGTTTATATTTGGGGTTTTTATGTTTAAGACAATAAAATATACAAATGACTTGGAGGTGATACGGAAAGCAGAAAGAAAGGCCTCACAACGTCGGGCAGACTACTTTGACGGCTCAATTGCTCTCACCAGAGATTTTTAGAAAAAATGTTCCCCCTGCTTTTTTTCCGTGGGGTGTCCCTCTCCATGCCATCAATCCGTCAGTGCCACAAAGGTGTGCGTGCGACTCAGGGCCACGACCTTTACAGTGCGGACCTTTTAAACGGTTCGCAGGAGGTCTTATTGGAAACAGATGCACGCTGAGGCTACTGCAACTGGAGCAACGCGAGGGCCCCCTCTCTCTAATCTGAATGGGCCTGAGCGGCCTACGCGATCAGGATGTATTTATTGACACGGGGGGTTCCAAACTCGGCTCTCTTTATCGTAACCCTTTTTTTTCATTATGCACTCGTCTTTCATACCATGCCGTTCTGTACATCCTTCGAGGTTGAGGCTTCAAAAAGGCCCCAGCACACTTCATGTGAAATCAGTGTAAGACAATGCAATGCAATGCTTTTAGTTGGTATGTTTGTTCATTCCAAGTCTTTATTTGCTTTGGGCCTTGATTTACTTGATTCTGATCAAAACTGTGAAACATGCCTCTTTTATTGAGATCCTGAGGAATAGAACAATATAGTTTGAGTTTCTGAAGGACTGTATGATTCAGGTTTTTTCAGACTTTTTCATATTGCATTGCCAGACTTTCTTAGGGCTTTACGCCTCAAATAATAAATGTGTGAAATTAATTTTAGGTTCACTTTTTTGATTGGTTTTGACCTCTCAAGTGCAGAGTCTGATTCAGGCTGTTGCCAGCCTGTATAACTATAAAGTATTTTATACAGTTTTTGCCTGTAAACCTTAAACACAAATGTCTCCTTGTCCAATGGGTGTTGAGAAATTGTTTCACTGGTTACATTATTGGCTGATAAGGAGGAGTCCTGAACTTTGCATCTTTGTGTCTCGTTTCGTCTTGCCTGATGGGTCAAAATGAAAGAAGTGTTTTGCTTTCTCAAGAGTATTCAGAGGGGGAACTCGAACCCGAGTTCAGAGCTCAGGGCTTTGAGAGTTAGAATTCATCATGGTACGGTGTAAGGCCCAAAGCCAGAAAAGAGGGTGGACATCTCTTTGAAATAACAGGGTCAGATTTAATTGGGCAAGCTCGGTATGATAAAAAATGCAACAACAAAAATATATACGTCTATGTGCAGAACTTACTTTTTAGTTTAGTCAAACACTTGAGGTACACCTTGAGAATGCTTTCACCCATGTACAGGATTAACACTGAAAAATCAACACTCCCCAGCACTGCAAATGCTAAAACCTAAGGATTTAACACTGGTCACAATTTCCAAGGGAAGCCTTGAGACTTTTCCTTGCAGAGTTTGTTTGTTTTTGTTTAAAAACTGTTAATAATGAATATATTCTCACCAACTTGCTTTTGCCTTCTTTCCTAGGAAGTGTGTAGAGAGCTGTGGTGCCTTAGCAAAAGTAACCGCTGTGTCACCAACAGTATTCCCGCAGCCGAGGGAACACTGTGTCAGACGGGCAGCATCGAGAAGGGGGTAAGTCTTTTGGAGTGTGTCCTCCCTAAACAAGCTTTGGAACAGACTGTCCAGAGGGGCGGGGGAGATATACAATTCCCTGCAATATTTGGAAGGCATCGTTTTTAAAATCATTTTGGGGGGCTTATGGAGCACTGTCACTGAAGTGTCACTCACGACAAAGGCACTTCTTTCTGTGTTCAATTAAAAACAATGTCCCCCCAAAAAATGATAAAGCTGAATTTTTAATGGGAGGCTGAATCCTTCTATGTAACCAGTATTTAAAACATGTGGGAGCACGTGATAATGAAAGTGCAACGTATCATTGTGGTTAAAGGGCAAAAAGTCACAGTCAAAACAGCACAGCAGTAATTAGTTTATGCTTTGTAATGTGGCCATTGGGACATAATAATATATATGATATGCTATGATGAGAACAGGACATTTGGCCCATCTAGGCTCATCATTTCCTAGTCTGAAGAATATCCAGTACTGCATCAAGCCTGGACTTGAATACCCCAAGGGACATCTCTTATGTTGCATAATTACATTGTTATCTACACCGCAAGTACAATATAACTACTTTAGAAGGACACATAGTTGTACAGTATGTGAGTTGTATTACTACATCTGTGCAATGGAACACAGCAAAAACAAACCTTTCAGAGGTTTGTTATGGTTATGTTCGTTATGCATGGAAGTGAACTCATGAAATATACATTTTGGTCAAGGTTAGGTTTATGGTTAGAACCAGAAAATCAATAATGTTATTAGCACAGTTTTACTATATGTAATAACATAGCTCTATTTGTATTAACTGACCTAACAATATTGGTGACTAACAATATATTTTTTATTTCAGTATAGTGAATAGGGGTGATTCTAGGATTTGACCTTTAGTGGGGCTCAGCCCCCAATGAGAATGTGAGGTGTACATATGCAAAGCACAAGCCTAAATGTTTTATTAATTTACTGTTACATTCCCCAACACAAAAACACCACAATGGTGGTCACTCTCAAAATGGAAATACCACTGTCCATCTGTGGTATTTTTTAAAAATTAAGTAAAAATGATTTTTTTAAAGAATGACTAACATTTTCAGGGGGGTGAGATGAAAGACAGGGGGGTTAAAGCCCCCTAAATAGGGTCTAAAATCGTCGAACTTTTTAATTTGCCATATGAGTCCATATGCCATATGAGTCCTCACAAGTGGTGTGAACACATGATTTGTGACATCTTTAAAAGTACTTTCTAGAATACACATATACTAGTTCCATATTCCTGGAAATTTCACACCAACCGTGAGAAACAAAACCGATAAGATTATTTAAAAAATGTATTCAAACAGGACCTTTGAGTAAGAATGTATTCATTATGTGTGTGTGTGTGTGTGTGTGTGTGTGTGTGTCTGTGTGTGTGTGTGTATATGTGCGTGTATTTGTGCGTGCGTGCGTGTGTGTGTGTGTGGTTTTTTTCCAAACCCTGGATTCTTGAGGCTGGAGTTGTGATTTCAGACAAACCCACAACCTTTTTCTTTCCTTGCCAGTCCTGTTACAGGAGAGTGGGAATGTTTTGGGAATACCAGGTAGGCACCCAGCCTAGTGGGAAAGTGACCCTGCTAGATTATGAGCAGAATAGCTCAGACGTGGCAGCATGGCCAGCTGTAATCATTTTGGCTAATCCCATTGTGTTGGATATGGGAATAAGAAACTCATTCCCAGGGCCTGATCCTGCACAGGAGGATTTGTGCAAACAATGCAATTGGGTCATCAGTTCATGTTTCTGCCTGGTCAGGTTAGAGAGACAGTTTTAACAAAGATTACGGCCACCATTGTCACCGCCAGTGCCCATGTCTAAATGGGAAGAATGGGAGCATTTCACGAGCTGTCACCCTCGGTTACCGTCGGCTCGGTGGACCCATTCACTGGCCCGACCCGAGTCCTGGACAACACTTGGGCCCCAGGTTGAGCCACTAGAACGTTTTTTCTGTTTGTTTTGTTTTCCTTTTTTTCACCATAATTTCCTGGAGTGGCAAACGACCGTCTGCCCATAGCTGGGCCATGTCAAAGGAATATGAGTGTCAGCCATTCGTAACCCAGTGTGTAATGTACCAGGGTCCTGCCAGAATGAGAGCGAGGAGTGACCAGGCATGCCAAATAACAAGCTCTACCCATGCCGTCACAGTGCAGGGTCAATAAACCACTTGGTCACTAAACCATGGCGAGCCCTGTTCCTGGACAGCCACAACTCCTGGAAATGTTCTCATTCTAGTTCTGTGGATGAAACAAAAAACTGAATTGCCCAGTGCATGCTGACACCCAGATACATTTTATGCCCTATAGTTTGCAGCTGGGGCCGGCTTATTGTATTTTACAGGTATCTGTTATGAAAGAGTTATGTATATTTTCCTAGACCATGATTGGAGTGTTTCTGAAAGTGTCTAAAGTAATGGAGAATTGACTGGTTTCAAAGACACGCAGGCACACACACACACACACACACACACACACACATTTTTTCCTTGATATGAAGATAAATGCATAAGTTGAATGGTGAGGGCATGACGGTGAGGGCTTTTGTTTCTTTGTTCACATGATCTCCCTAGTTGTCACTTCATGGGTCTACATTCTAATTATTTAATTTAAATTGTCTTGCTGTTAAGGCACTGTTCTAGTGTGTGGATGAGCGCCATGGTCTGGTATCAAATCCAGACTGTGGCCAGCAACCCCACAGGGCTAACGCATTATTGGCTGTAATGTCTCCCAGGGAGGGAGGGATCGAGTCAGCTGAGTTCTCTGGGTGTCATTGCGCACCAGCGATCACCGCTGGCCAATCAGGCGCCCACAGTCTGCCTGTAAAAAGCTGCACACAAAGTGTCTTCCTTCGACTCGTGTCTGTGCAAGCTTTACTGCGGTGTGAAAAAAAGTGGCGGCTGAAATCACGTATTTCAGAGGAAAACAGTGCTTGTCTACACTCTCCTGTATTGACAGCGGAGGTTGCAGTGAGCGGGGCTTAGAATAGGATTGGGCATTAGGGAAAAAGGGATTACAAGTTGACCATCTCTGCCCTGGTTGCAAAGCACTGATTTGTATTGGAGATGTCTGTGCATGTCCTGTTTCCAGCAGTGGGTAAAGCTAAACTCTGGCCAACTGGAAAAAGTGAATAAGAACCGATACAGAGGCCTGGATTCAATCAACATTTGTCCAATCAACTCACAACTAAATTGAAGAGTGGTTTTTTTTCCTCATAAACATGGTTTGGCAAACTGCAATCACCAAAATGAACTTGCCAAACCGTATTTATGAAGAAAATGTATTCTTTATTTATTACATTTTTATTTGTAAAAGTTGAACAAAGGACAAATGTTGATTTGGACAGACAGACAGACAGACAGACAGGCAGTACCCTTAGGGCAGGGAAGAAATGATAGGCCATGGAATTGTCAGCGCCTCTGTTGTTACTTGTGGTCAGACAGCAGAACATCTCCCAGACTACCTCTCGTAAAAGATGTCACTCCCTCCTCCGTTAAGGGGATTCCTTGGCTGTTACTCTTTGGCTTAATTGCTAGGCTTTTGGGATGTGGGGTGGGGGGGGGGTGCGGCTTTTACCCACTGAACCCCCGACCCTGGTCTGTGAGAGCCCCATTGCAGCTGGACACAGACGGGCGATGAAAAGCAGATAGGCTCTCAGCTGGGGTGGATAGACGAGGCAGGTACAGCCTTGCCTAGATAAGACATTCTTGGAGGGGTTATTTTGGGCTTGCTGAATAACAGAGCTGTCCTTAGTGATGACTTCTCTCTCTCTCTCTCCCTCTCTCTCTCTTACTTGCTTTCTCCCTCCCTCACCCTCTCCCCCTCTCTTTCTCTTTCCCTCTCTCCCTCTCCTTTTCTGTCTCCCTATGTAAATCCTGTCTTAGAGTTTTACCTGGCTTTCACGGGGTGGTGACAGCTGACACCGCCATGGTCTTGCCAGCTCTTTCTTGGCCTGTGGGCAGGACACAACTTAACCTACTGACATGGTTGTCTGTTTGTTGGGGGACAAACAACACCCACATCACTCTTAATCCCTGCATTTGGACCTCGCCCCTCCTTGAGGAGGTTCCCTTTGAATGAGGCTTGTGTTTTTAAGTGAAGATTCCATTGCTAATACTCTTTCCCAAGTAAAAAAAAGAAAAAGAAATCTGTTTACTCTTTATTGAATTAGTTTAACAGATAGTGTAGGTTTTGTGCTCATTTTAATAAGATGCAGTGTGAATATTTTTTAGGCGATCTTTGGAATGCGGTCAGCTCACAGTGAAGGTGGAGAGTTAGTTACTCTTTGGTTTTCGGCTTTGGTAGCCGAAAAGCGAAGAGCTCGCACCAGCACTTAATAAAATGTCAACAATAGATGTATTGTTATACATATTGTTTGTTGAAGTGTGCACCTCCGGCATACTGTTGTTTTGTAACCAGGAACCAAAAAAAAAAAAAAAAAAAAGGTTGTCATGGAGCATTTGCTTTTTTCGTGATTTTACAGATTGCTCTGTTAATTTTTGTCCTGAAACTCGAACCCCCATGTGGTGTTGTGCTTGGCGGAGCTGGAAAAGGAAAAGGAAGTGCTCGAAACCAACTTTGTTTGGCGTCCGTGCCACGTTGCCAAACCCTGTTGTAAATGCTGGTTTCCTTTGGATTCCAGAAGTCTCGGGCTTTGTGTTGCGTTGCACTGCATGCGGACGCAAGAGCCCATAATGAGCCACACAAAATAAAGATTGGGATCTCCACAGACCTGAGCCGATTTCCCTGCGCTCGAGATAAACCCATTGGCAGTCAACCGCATTGTCTAGACACTTATCAGATATTGATTGCTGTGTGATACAAAAGTAGACTCCACAAGGCCATTCATCTCAAGGCTCTGCATGCTGTAGCCGAGTGCTCCATCCAGCATTGACGCAGTTCTGTTTTCATCAAAACAGTCAAAACCCTTTAGCGCAAGGCCCAAACCCAAGCCTGTTGGCAATATCGTTCTGTGCACTGATAAAATGCCACTGTACTGCCGAAGCTGACAGTGTCAAGGTTGAAAATGGCATGGTTAGCGCTGGTATGGGAGGGAAGGCGTTAACTGGAGTTTGTGGCGCACGCGTGGGGTGTATTAAGGGGAAAAGGTGGACAATCTGATTGGCCATTAAGCAGTCATATCCTCGCTACACCACTTTTGTGTGGCACATTATTGGTAATTTGGGTTAGGATTTAGGCATTAAACTGGTTCTGGATCAGTTGTTGTGGGCAGAGTTGGAGGGAAACCAAATGCAAACATTCAGTGAAAGTTGCAGACATTGTTCTAGGACCTGTATGGGTAAAAGAGACAAAAGTGCAGGCTTTTTATATCCTCGTAGATTTAACACCTGGCTGTAAAAGTACTCTTTGGTGATACCCCCCCATATAGGGTGTCAGTATGATGGTGAGGGAGCTGGGCTTGTAATAATGCAGGTTTGATTCCCAAGTGGGGCACTGCTGTTGTATCCTTGAGCCAGGTACTTAACCTGAACTGTATCTGTAAATATCCAGCCTGAATAAGAGCATCTGATAATTGCCGTAATGTAATGTAATGTAATGTAATGTAATGTATTGCTGGGAGGAGGTCTGTTGATACCCCCTGTCAACGATTTAATATAACAAATTGCAATCTCTGGTGGCCAATGAGAAGTAATTCTGAAGCTGAAATTCAAAGCCATCACCTTTTTCCCCCCAATGAATTCAAATTGTACCTGCCCGCTCTCTCAGCCAGATGTCCGACCCGTAACCACCTCCTCTCCCCCCCTTCCGCCCCGTCCCTGTCCCCAGTGGTGTTACCAGGGAGAGTGCGTGGTGTTCGGGACGTGGCCCCAGAGCGTGGACGGTGACTGGGGCCCCTGGTCGCTATGGGGCGAGTGCAGCCGGACCTGCGGTGGGGGCGTGTCCTCCTCTGTGCGACACTGTGACAGCCCAGCGTAAGTAGCTAAAGTAAGCCAGAGCAAGCTGACCACACCCCCCCAGGGTGTTCCTCAGGGCCCAGTGCTGGTTCTTTTTTTTTTTTTTTATGAATAGTAGAGATTGGAGTCATAAAAAAAATGGAAGGGTACCTTTCTGCCTTTTTGGGTACAGAGTTTGGGGTTGAGATTTTTTTTTGTGAAGTGTCGTTTTGGGTCACGGATGGATGGCCTCATGGGGTCAATAGATGTGAGTAAAACCCTATATAATTAGCAGGCACTTTCCATGAGATTCGGTTTAATGTTTGAAATTGGAAAACCAGTTAAAAAAGAATGAATACAACACCTTGCTTCCTTTAACGTAAGGTCTCTGTGTCATCAGTAGAAATTCTCTATGGAAAACAATGCTGACTTAATCACCTCAACATGTTTTTTTCCCCGTGTGGGGGGTGGTCGGATTTTGATCGGAAATCTTAGCCTTCTCGTCACCAATTGTCCAGTGTTGATTGAGGCGATGGACAACACAGGGCAAAGCTAAAAACTGAGTGAAATGGAAAATCACCCTCTCCTCTCACCAGAGAACCCAGACGAGGCCTTTTCAAATCAGACTGTCCCTCAGCTCCTAGCGGGGGAGCTTTGGCATGTCAATATTGCCAGAGGGATTTGTCAGTCATGTATTCAACCCAGACAGGCCCCATTATTACACTCACGCATACAGGCAGACGTTCGGCACTTCCAAGGCCTACCAATCAATTGCCTATTATTCCTCCTCAGCTTCAGGTTACCGGGGCCCCCTACGACATCAGCGGCAGCACAGGTGAAAACCAGGAAGCAAACAAGTAGCCAGCATGTCGTGACACCGACCGCGCTAGACGCTTAAAAAAAAAAAAAGCGGCCAAAAAAAGAAAGAAAAAAACCAACGAGGCCCTGTCTCCCTTATTTTGGGGGAGGGGTGAAAAAAATTGGTTTTTGAAAACATTTCCAGAGTTGCCGCGGGAGCTCCTGATGGGGGCCGCTTGACAGAGTTAGGGTTTCAGTCCCGGCGGTGGCGGAAACGTCTGTCTTCACACTCTGCCCTCAGACGGCGGAGAAAGTGTGGCCAACGTAATGCATAACACCTGTGTAAGATGATCGGCCTTAAACCCTGGGTACCAAAGCGTGGGGAGGAAACCGAGGCACTTCAGCCAAGCGGGCCTGGAAAGCATTCATTAGACAGGGCCCTCTCTCCCGGTGCTGCAGAGTGGGGCTTCTGTTTCCTGGATTTGGGCTCTTTCCCCCCACTTGCCAGCAGAGTGAGGCGCTCCGGGCGTTGTGAAATAGCACAGCCTAAACCGAAAAAGAAGGCAAAACAACTTCTACTGGTAAATATCCCATAACTCCCCCACAGACCCCACTCCCCCCACCCTTCACCTGAATACAATTTATGCTCTAGAACGGTTAGCGTATCTTTTGATGCATGTAGTTGTTTTTGTGGTCCTTCATGATTCTGAAGCCTTCGAGATGGATTTCACAGAATCACTGTATTTTGAGATGACCCCTCGATCACATATAGTCACCTCTGACCGGTTTACTAAGACTGAGAGTGGTACACTTTTGGGACCCAGTTCAACATATGAAAGCTTGACTTTTAACTCCTATCGTACCCTTTGCTGATCTGTTCAATGGGTCTGATGAGGGCTTCGAACACATCACCGTCTGCACACCACAACAACTGTCGATTATATTTTGAACGAGGGAAGCACTAGCCAGCTGGGCTAAAGATCCACCTCTAAACCAAAGGGCTCATATTTTTATATTCTTAACCTGACCCTCAGAGGTGATCTGTGTTCCGCTACACTGAGCCTGGTTTAAACTTTAATGGGTGGCAAAAATCAGTTCACCATAACAACCCCCGCACACACACACACGCACACACATATCTCAGACAGATTAAAAGCATATAGTCTTATGATCTTAAGCGAGGTGAACTCTTGACAGAGCTCACCTCAGAAAGCAACAGACTCATTAAAAAAATACCCCCATGCCCCCAAATGTGGGTTTTAGTTTATGAGTGAGATTTCCAGAAGGACCCATACGCTCAAAAGCAGAATTTACAACGCTGATATTCCAGGAGCTATCCGGCATGGGAGTGCTACAGGGAAAGCGTGCGGTACATTCCCAAACCCTCTCACCCTGGCAGAACCCCCCCCCCCCCACATCTGTACCTGAGAAACTCTGGGAGTCTGTTAGAAACTCCTGTCTCTACACTGGAGCATTAGGGCAATAAAGACGCGCATTCCCACTGTGTGGAGCTGCCACTGACGCAGTCAGGGGCTCATTCTCTACCTGCTGGGAATGCTGGGTAGAGATTAAGGTAACTGCCGCCCCCAAAACAAAAATCACCACCCACCCACCCCCACAAATGCAGTGCAGATGCTGTCCAATGCTGATTGGAATGGCGTGTGGGTTTCTGTTTTTGTTCTGTTTCTGTTTTGATTCCCCTCCTTTGTTTTCAGTATGGAGTGGGGCGCACTGACAAAGAGTGGAAAGTACTTCATTAATCTTAAAAAAATATATATATATTTAAAAAATCTAATTTGTTTCAGGCCGTCTGGTGGAGGAAAGTACTGTCTTGGGGAGAGGAAACGGTACAGATCGTGTAACACTGATGTGAGTACGCACGGTTTCTCCCTCTCCTTCTCTTTCTCTCCCTCCCTCTCTCTCTATCTAAATCTCAGTCTATGAGCCTGCTTAATGGAAGGGGAAAATGAATTCCTTGCCATTTTTATAATGTTGTCCATTTTTATGATGTCCTTAAAAGAGAAATCCGTAGATTTTTTAAATCAAATACATGTACCAGATTGTGTTTTGGACTCTTGCATCCATGATGGAGAGCTAGCTCTGAAGCTCCAGAACTGAATCTCACCCCGAAGTTGCGGTGACCAGTGGATTATGTCATCACAGGTCGACGTGGAAGCTAATCAGAGACAGAAACCCCAAGACTCTTAGTCACAAGGGAGACTTCAGTCTGCGGTCGGTCCTAGTTCAGCTGAGGAGTTGCTATTTAAGTTGTTAAGTAGTTTTGGAGTTCTGGTGCCTGGTGCTTTCAGTTCAACAATGACAGGGAGAAGCGTCTCAGTATTATGGTAGAGCCTGATATCCTGTTACAACTTTGAGGAAAACATCATAACCATTAAGGGTCAAAAAGATTTTATAAATTGTCACAGTGGATAAACTGCATTTGTATGCTCATCAGGGGGAATACAACATACATATATTGTTGATCAAAGACTTTCTTTTGTACTTTACATATACAGTGTATGTGAAATAACTGGCTGATGATTTAGTCCAGTTGACCTGGCAATCTTCATTAATCACCAGAATATTTTTCAGTTGAGGTGGAATTCAAGGCCTACTAATTTTACGGTAATGTAACTACCTGGGATACTGACTGTGACACTGTTCATACTTGCATCATACCAGGCTACTACAGCTGCTATTGTTGTTGCTGCTGACCCTACTGTTCAAGTACTATTGCTGATGATACTACTACTACTACTACTACTACCATCACTATGCCTGCGACTGTAACTATTACTGCTACTACTACTATTACTGCTGCTGCTATTGTTGTGTCTGCTGCCACTACTGTTCAACTGCTATTACTACTGCTACTACTAACACTACTACTGCTACTACTACCACTTATGTTACTAATACCACTAGTAGCAGCTGCTGCTACTGTTAATTCTGCTGCCAACCCTGTTCGATTACTAATAGTACTGATACTACGACAACTACTGTTGCTGCTACCACTACTGTTCAACAGCTACCACTAATGCTTCTACTACTACAACTGCTACTGCTACTACTGCTATAATTATCAAATCATTATCCGAAGATGGGCACAGGTTAAAAAACGTAACCCCCTGGATGTATTTAAAAGGTGACTATGGAAACGTTTGTAACCGATGGTAACCCACCCCCCATACCCCCCCTCCCCGGGAGAGCTGCCCTCAATTCTGAGTATCAGCGGAGCAGTGGGACAGTGATGCATGGCCGCATTAAGGCACTCGCTGACCCGGCCCGGGGATGAATGGACCCTGTGACAGACCGGGATGCGGGTCTTGTTTGCTGTCAGCTTACCGCCGCCCCCAACTCTGCCAATCTGCCGCTGGAAGTGTGTTTGCAAAATTCCCCTGGGAACTGTCAAGGAGACAGGGTTTTGGGTCAGGGACGAGGAGAGAGGTTCAGTGGCCCTTCGTTGAGAGATGAACGAGCGTGCGGGGGACTGGGGCGGGGGGGGACTCGTGAGTCTGTTTGCGGAGTGACCGCCCCCTTCGGACAAGGAGATTAATGAGCTGTAACCCCACCCCCAGATGATTGTGGCGCAAGACTCGCTGGTTAAAACGTGACCGTCGAGGCGGATTTCGGTGTAGCTAAAGATGTAGAGATCTCTCACGTGAGAAAAGTCCTGAAGCTTTCCCAGTGGGTTTACCATCTCAGCTCATGTTTTTGTCTATGGCTAACACCAAGCCAATCCTGGAATTTTCCTGGATTACATGTTTTTTTATACACAGATTTCTGAAGTTTTCTGTAACTTTAACATTATGCACAATTCCCTGCACTGGGGTTGTGGTGCCTTAGAGAAAGGACATGGGTATGCACTTTTGTTTGCCATTAAAAGCATTTCCTGTTCAAAACACTCAGTTTACAAATTTGAGGGGGCTGGAAATTCACGCCTCCTGCCCAGCTGTTTCTTGGTGGCCTGTTCTCCTGAAGGAAGGTGAGGTGTGAGCCAGCCCAGGGCTCGCGGCAATTCTGCCATAAAAATATAAAAATAACAACTCAGGGCGAGCGCAAGTGCGTTTATTTTGGAAAACAAATAATGTCCCAAAACCGCCACTCCATTGCTTCAAAACTCACGAGCGCTCCAATGAAAATGGCGTCACACGCGTGTGGCTCGGGGTTCCGGGACAACAAATAACAGTAAATCAGTGGGAGCGGGTGGGGTGAGGGGGTGAGGGGAGGGCAAAGGAGGAGAGAAACCCGACGCGGAGTGGAGCTGATGAAAACGCTGGGCCCCGATAGGAGCCTTAATGTAATTAGGCCTTTGACCCTTTAGCAGTTCAAAGGAACCACGGAGCCCTCCGCTGAGATGGCCAGGGAAGGTGGGGGGACACACACACTTTTTTTTATGTGGTGCTGCCCCCAGTCGTGTGGGGCATTTCTGTCAAACGTCTGAATTTATTAGGGCTTAAGTCATTTAGGATATGGCCCCCCGCCGCTTGGGGTTCCTGCCTCAACTGCTGTACCACGGCAGAGCAAAGGTCGCCCCACATTTGTTCTCCCTCTCACAACAATGAGCTAATTCTCCCCCCACCCCTCCTACCCTTCCCAGCTCAGACTCCTGCAGTCACATTTATACTCTCTGGGCATTTACATCACCACTACAACTTGACTTCAGAGCCGCAGTGGAGAGACAAAGGGGGGGAGGGTGCCTTTTGTGGTGTTAAATGTCACCCCCTTAAGTGAAAGCAGGGGGCAACAAAGGCGAAAAGCCAGGTCGTTCGTAAGTTCATTACGAGGCAAAATTACGAGAACTCACAACGCCACTGGGCTCATTACTTTTAGAAGGTGTGAAATGCTAAGACACTGCTGTGGCCTTCTGACCCCAGAATACACACACACACACACATATATATATGTATGTGTATGCATATATATATATATGCATACATACACACACACACACACAATGGGTATAATAACTATTCACCCCCCTTTGGCATTTTTCACATTTAATTTTCTTTCTTCGTGGAATCAAAATGGATTTAATTGGGATTTCTTGCCACTAATCAACACATAATCATTTATGTCAGATTTTAAAAAAGCAATGCTAAAAAAAGTCTTAATTAATTACAAATGAAAAACAGACACATTTATTCCATAAGTATTCACCCCCCTTGGCTTAATACTTGGTAGATGCACGTTTAGCTACAATTAAAGCTGTGAGTTTATTTGAGTAAGTCTTTACCAGCTTTGCACATATGGACACTGCAAGTTTCGTTCTTTCTTTTTTACAAAATTGCTCAAGCTCCATCAGGCTGGATGGGACCATTGGAGAACAGCAATTTTCAAACCTTTCTACAGATTCTCAATGGGATTGAGGTCTGGGCTTTGACTGGGTCACTCCAGATCTTCTCACTTGGTATCAGGGGAAGGATATAAGAAGATTTCAAAGACTTTGAAAGAAATAAAGAAATGGAGAGAATATGGCACAACTGTGAATTTTCCTAGAACAGGCCGTCCTCCAAAACTTAGCATCCATGTGAGAAGGGCACATGTCAGGAAAACCACCAAGAGGTGTATGGCAACTGTGATGGAGTTCTTCAGAGATGGGAGAAACTATCAATGCGACAATAGCCCGGATGCTTCACAAATCTGCGCTTTATGGGAAAACCATTGTTGAAGAAAACACATAAAATTTTGCCTAGAGTTTGCCAGAAGGTATGTGAGAGACTCTCAAACCAAGTGGGGGAAGATTCTATGGTCTGATGAGACCAAGATTGAACTTTTTGGCCTCAATATTCGGCACTATGTTTGGCACAAGCACTACACATCATCCCGAGAACACTACTTGTTCCCTACTGTGTAACATGGTGGCAGGAGCCTAATGCTATGGGGATGCTTCAGGGACTGGGAAAAGAGTCAAAATAGAGGGCAAAATGGATGAAGCAATATGTATAGACACAAGGAGGAAAACCTGCTGCAGTCTGCAAGAGACCTGGGACTTGGGAGAAGATTTATATTCCAGCAGGATAATGACCCAAAGCATACAGCAAAAGCCAAATTGGAGTGCTTTAAAAACAAAAAAATCTATGTCCTGGAGTGGCCCAGTCAAAGCCCAGACCTCAGTCCCATTGAGAATCTGTTGAAAGATTTGAAAATTGCTGTTCACCAACAGTCCCCATCCAATATGATGGAGCTCAAGCAATTTTGTAAAGAAGAAATTGCAGTGTCCAGATGTGCAAAACTAGTAAAGACCCATGCCCAAAAACTTTCCACAGCTGTAATTGCAGCTAAAGCTCTTCTACCAAGTATTAAGTCAAGGGGGGTGAATATGTGTGGAATCAATTAATGTCTGTTTTTTATTTGTAATTAAGAAAAAGCTTTGTTGTTTTCTTCATTTGACATTATCGATTATTTTATGTTGATCAGAAATCCCAGTTAAATCCATTTTGATTCCATGAAGAAAAGAAAATGTGAAATATGCCAAAGGGGGTGAATTCTTATTATACCCACTGTACATCCATATATTTTGAAAAAATCTTAGCCTCAGTAATTGATTCTTTGCCCCCTTATTTGCTATTATTATCACAATTACAGTTCTGTTTTCTGTTTTATGTTGTAGCATGAAACAGAGAAAGAGATGCAAACCTTGCAATATGAAAAGTTTTTTTGTTTTATTAGCATTTTTGGCTGTTTTATTTCTATTGTAGCATTGCAGGGTTCAATTTTAAGAAGGTAGCTTTAAATGGTCAGGATTATATCAGACGATCTGGTTTGAAACTCCACTGCAGAAACTTTACAAACAACTACTTTGGATTTCACTACCAAGTTATGGAGACTGTTTCCAGGGATACTGCTGATTACTTATGAACACTGATCATAGCAATGTAACGTAGCATTTGTTCATGCTTATCCACATATCCATGTATACATAGAGAAACTATAAATGTGTAGTTCCCAGGGAATGCATGTAAAAAAGTACATGCATTGACAAAGCATTCTTTGAAACAAAAAGCTCAACATATATTTATGAGATGAAGCTTCAGTTAAGGAGTTTTAAGTCAATAACGTGCCATGTAAATATATCTTGTTGCATGACTTTTCACATTATTTTGTAGAACCTAAATTGGCTGGTTTTCAGAATTAAGCCTTGAACGTATCAATGAAAGTGGGCCCCAGCGTTGCCCTGCCTTAATAGTGTTATTATTGCCTGACAAGCTACTTTGGCTACTTCAACTTCTTTCTTGCAAATCAAGAAAGAAAATTCCAGGTACGCATAAAAACTTTTAATGGGGGGCATTGAAATTGACTTTCATTTAAAGTTATTATTATTATATATATTATTATTATTATTAAAATGTCCTTAGTTGTTTGTGTGCTGATTGATATGATCTCTCTCTTATTAGTTTTCAGTGGGGTTCGACCCTTGATCATTTGTGGTCTGTGGAATATTGCAATGAAAAGGGGTTAGGAAAGATTTTTTGTTTTTTAGCTTAGAGGGAGCACATTTTCAGAGGATTTATGGACAGTATAAAAGTATAATGTTCTCCTCCCCCTCTCCCTCTCCCTCATCAGACTGATGTCTTTGCGAAAGGTGCCAGTACAACAGTGGAGCGTGCGCAAAGAAAGAGTTACACATTTATGTACCCAATTATGGAGTCAAAGCACTCTTGTGCACAAGACAAAAAGGACCTCTTCAGGCACAACGCATATTGTTTTCACAGAGAAGTTACTTTCAGCTTCATGATCTTGACTGAATTGAAATGGAATTGACCCCAACCCTGGTGATCATTTCACTTTATTCATTTATTATTGTGTTTTACTCACACTCTTTTTTTGGTTGTTTTTTTGTTTTATTTTTGCAGGCCTGTCCGGCAGGATCGAGGGATTTCCGGGAAAAGCAGTGTGCGGATTTCGACAGTATGCCCTTCCGTGGGAAGTACTACAACTGGAAGCCTTACACTGGAGGTGAGGTCCAATAGCAGGCTGTGTGGACACAACAGCAGCCCCACATTTGTGTACCAGGGGGCTTCCACATAGTGTAAGCTTTGCAAAGTCTATACTCCTTTTTTTTCTCTCTCTCTCTTCTCTCTCTCTCTCTCTCTCTCTCTCTCTCTCTCTCTCTCTCTCTCTCTCTCTCTCTCTCTCTCTCTCTCTCTCTCTCTCTCTCTCTCTCTCTCTCTCTCTCTCTCTCTCTCTCTCTCTCTCTCTCTCTCTCTCTCCCCTAGCCAATGACAGTATACATACTAGGCTTTTGTGTATACCCTGCTTACACCAACAGTGTGAAAGTCTCTTTGATGCCCTGAAAATTCTCCACATTCCAGAGCCCAAAGTGTTTGAAGGTGTTCTGCACTGCTGTTCCTGTGCTATGCACTCTTGGAGTGTTTGGTTTATGGACTAGCACTGTGAAAAATCTTGCCGGGGGTGGGGGTGGTGGTGGTGGTAGAGGGGGTCATGGTGGTGGTGGTAGTGAGTGGGGAGGGGATAGGGGGGCCATGAGATCTGTCAGGTTTGATGCCACTTCCAGGATCGTTGTAACCTCTGATCAGTAATGCCAACCACATGCGGTCTGCCCTTCTCACTGGTGAGGTGGGCGAAACCGCGACTTTAATCAACGTTTTACACTTTATATACGCCATTTAGCAGACACGTTTTATCCAGAGCTATTTACAGTAGTGAATGCATACATTTTTCAGTATATGTGACCCCAATGGGTATTGAACCCACAACCTAAGCATGGTCAGCGCAATGCTTTACCTCCTGAGCCACAGGGAACCACACTCACTGTATCGCTGAAAGAGAAGAGTTTAGCCAAGGTTTAAACAAGTACCACCATAGCGAAAATACAATAACTTTAATCTGCTCTGATCATATGTTAGGCAAACTTTTTATTATGGAAAGTTTTAATTGTGGATGTAGGTTAGAAATGGGAATTAGTATTGTTTTAATGCTTAAAGAAGGATTTGGGAAGCAGTTGAAACTCTACTGTCCCTCTCTCTCTCCCCCCACTCTGTCTCTCTGGAGGTTACTTTAAGCCATAGGGAGATATCTTGCAGGACTAAAATGAGACACGAAACCATAGACAAGTGCACAGACATCATTCCCCCACCCCTCCGAAAACCAGCTGCAGACATGGCAATGGATCAGGGCTGGCAGATCTGTTAATAATTTCCACAAGAGGGAAGAGGCAGGTAAAAAAAAAGAAGAACATTTTACTCACAAAAGCCTTGGAACGTATCGAGTGTTGCAATCAATTCATTTTTTTGTCCCCGGCTGGTAGCGTGAATAAAAAGTGACGCAAATGGGACTGCAACTCTGTGACCCCCCCTCCGCCCACAGCCTCTTTTAGGAGCCCTTACAGACACCTCCACGGTGCCAGGTCGAGCTGCAGACAGCTTGCTTCCATCGCTCGAGGAGCTCCCTAGATCTTATCACCGTGGCGCTTTCATCCTCAAATTATCTGTACTTTTTGTGTCTTTTACTATTGTGTAC
Organism: Aldrovandia affinis; assembly: GCA_029706075.1. Classification (NCBI taxonomy): domain Eukaryota; kingdom Metazoa; phylum Chordata; class Actinopteri; order Notacanthiformes; family Halosauridae; genus Aldrovandia; species Aldrovandia affinis. The sequence goes on along the minus strand of JAINUG010000067.1, from coordinate 808,456 downwards.
TTAGGTGAAACAAGACAGCAGTGATATATAGTCTACTTTAAAACAGCCATCGTAACTGGGGCAAAGAAAAGGAAGAAAAAACCCTGTAAAGTTGGGGAAAAAAGTAATTTATTGTGGGAGAGCCAATCTAAGGCAGACCTCGGGGGACTGAGCCTCATGTACATAGCAGCTGGTCAACGTCATCGCTGTTCTGACGTTGCGCTTTGAGTACCGTAGAGTGACAGTGAGGAGAAACTAGGCCGTTCAAAGGTGCAGTAAATGGATTCCCCCCCACACTTCTTTTCCTTATCTCTTTTGACTGTTCTGTTGTTCTGGCAATCTCTCCGGTGACACAACACGTCGTTTTGCAAGTTGCACAACCTCTCCAGACCTTGCCGCTCCCGATTTGACTCGGTCCCTCAATGCGTTCTCAGCTCAGCAGATGCCCCAATGGAAAGTGCCTGGAAGTTTCTTCCAACAAGACGCAATAGGTAACAGGAGAAAATCGGCAGATGAATTTTAAGCCTTCGGTATTTCAGGGGTCGCCGGCGATGACATGAGCATGGTAATTTCCTGCCTCCTTGAGTTAATGTTGCTGTTTCTTACTAGTTTTTTTGCATTTCCATTCCAGGCGGCGTGAAGCCTTGCGCTCTGAACTGCTTGGCCGAAGGCTACAACTTCTACACCGAGCGATCTCCGGCTGTCATCGATGGCACACGTTGCCAGGCTGACTCCTTGGACATCTGCATCAATGGGGAGTGCAAGGTTCGAGACGGCGCTCTGGCGCTTTCATGTGTGCTTCTATACCGGCGATGCTTCCCGGTCGTCTTCAAGTGAGAATAAGGGCTCTTTAATGAACAGTAAGCTAAGACTAACACTAAGCTCAGGGGCCATATGTACAAATATTCTAAGAGTAGGAGTGCTGATCTAGGATCAGGTTTCCCCTGTCCATATCCTAACCATATGCATTATGAACTAAAAGGCTAAACTGATCCTAGATCAGCACTCCTACTCTTAGAGTCTTTGTACATACGGCCCCAGGTCTCATCTGCATGTAAAAGGACTTGTGCCAGCTATGACACAGTCAGTCTTCCCTTTAAAAGTCCCCTTAAAACAATCTCAGTATGAATGGGCACAGTCAAAACAAAACAAAAAAAGTGTTTAGAGCTTTGAAAACATTTGAAATTCAAAAGACAAAAGTGGTAGGGACAATTTTAAGTACAGGTAATATACGCTGCTTATTTTTAGTTGTGCCATTCCAGTATCACGTATTACTTACTGTAGAGATCCTGATGTCTGTGATCTGTGGGGTGGGGCGGGGGTTGCAGTTGCTAAAATAATGCTGTCACAAAAATCCCAGCGCAAATTAATGAATTTATCCTGGTCAAACCAAACAACATGGGCCTTGCATCCCACAACTGAGAATACAAAATGGGAGGAAAAGTAACTGGTCGATTCCCAGGCTGAACAGCAGTGATGTCCAATCGTTTTTCAGGCAGGGGGCCGGGGGTGGGAGGATGGCATGTATAAGCGTGCTACTCCCCAGATCCTCCACGGCCGCGATACGTGTGGAGCCTCAGTCTCACTTTCCTCTGACCCAGTTTGTGTTTGTAGCCACAATGCTGGAATTCATTATCTGGAGGAAGAATCTCCCAGCAGATACCGGAGCACTGCGGTTGTAAGACTACAAACAAGTAGCAGAGTCCTGGAAGGGGAACAATAAGGCCACAGAAAGGAATGAAAGTAGTCCAGTCACCTGATTCCCTTAAGCATCGATGGGGTAGATGTCTCCCTGATTCGTATCGGAGCTCTGCATTTCCTGCTGTGATTGTGTCTGGATTTGGCCCTGAAACAAGTAGGCCGGGAAAATTGGGAAAATTACATTCGAAGACAATAGCCTGTGTACATTACTGTAGAATTGATTTATTTTGTTCATGTTCAGCTCAGAATGAAGTAATTGTGGCTATTGATATGTGTGTGTGTGTGTGTGTGTGTGTGTGTGTGTGCGCGCGCATGAGAGAGTGAGAGTGAGGGAGGGAGAGAGAGTTTGTATGTGTGTGAGAGAGAATGTGTTTGTGTGTGTGTGTGAGAGAGAGAGAGAAGGAGAGAGAAAAAAGAGGGGTGTGTGTTTATGTATGTACATGTTTTTGTATGTTTTCATGCGCACTCATGTTTGTGGGCATTCACACGTGAGTGTGTGTGTGTGTGTGTGTGTATGCAGGCATGTTTTTTCCAGCTCTTATTGAGATCTTTCGACTTGACCACTGATTATAAATACATTATATTTTTGTTCTGTTCTGGAATTTCTGGCTACGTGCCGTTCTTTTGCAAAGACTTCTTTCAACAAGGATCCTCACAGTGGCACACTTTAAATGGTATTAATATTTATGAAGGCTTTATAGCAGCTTTCTCATTTTAATATTATTTGTTTCCAGGGACAGTTATTTATTTAGGAATGTAATATATTCATATGATCAAAGAAACCCATCAATCATTTTAAAAAAATTGTAACTGACTAAATTAAATGCAGCTTGGACGGGCACGATCACAAACAAAGTATAAACTTGTATTTCTGGTTAATGTTCAATAAACTGCCATTCACATGCGTGACCTCTTCAGTGTTATTCCAGTGTGGAGACTGCTCATTTTCCAGAGGCCCCACATAAAATCATGATAAGCCACAATTACACATGATACCATTGCACAAATTTCTCTCTCTATATATATTTGTATATATATATATGCCTATATATATATCCCACAATATATGTCTGTGTGTATATACATATATATACATATACACACACACACACACACACACACACATATGGTGTAAAGGTATAAATGGTAGCTATCAACAGTTGTAGCAGTTTGTAAAGTGGACAAAATAAGAGTAGAAAGGTCTTGAGGTTCATTCAGGGCTTTGTACAAAACTCCTTTAAGCCAGTTTGCTGCTCTGGTCCTAAACTTCCCTCGGCAGTGGTGGTTTGCCGTCTGATGAAAAAGTAGAGGAGTTTGTGTTTTCTCTGCAGCTGACTCATACCATGCAGAAGGCTGAGCAGAAGTATGTAATTTCTCTCAGTCTTAAGGTGCCTTTTTTTAAAGTTTGGCTTTCTAGGGTTACTGACATATGATGTAATAAATCTCAAGAACACTGTATGCTTTGGTTCTCTCCAGAAGTACTCGAAATGCACTTTTGTTTCCAATTAACACTTCAACGCCCTCGTATATGCATAATGATATGTGTTTGTGCGTGTGGGCGTGTGTGTGTGTGTGTCTCTGCGTGTGTGTCTCCGCGTGTGCCTGTCTGTGTGTGCGTGTGTGTCTGTGCGTGTGTGAGAGAGAGACGGAGATAGACTAGTGTTTAATGATGATTCATTGATCAGTTGGAAGGTGTTTGCAGTTAGAAAATGAATCCTGAACGTGACCATCTGGCACACTCACTCGTAGGCCTCTGGTGGTGCGGTGCGTTGTGTTGCTCGCCGGTCTGTCAAAGGCGTTGACGCTGTTGCCCAAACGAGCTGTGAATCCGCTGATGCGCAGCAGGGTTGAGTGGGACTGTGTTTTTCCCCTCTTCAGCATGTCGGCTGCGACAACATCCTGGGATCGGACGCGAAGGAGGACCGCTGCCGGGTGTGCGGAGGAGACGGGAGCATCTGCGAGGCCACAGAGGGGCTTTTCAATGACTCTCTCCCGCGAGGAGGTAGATACACGGCCGGCTTTGATCACAGAACGGGGCTCTGAACCTGAACGTGACCGGAGGGGCTGGGGTCCTAAAGCCCTAGCGTGTGGTTGAGCGAGGTTATTCACCTGAAACGACGATTGAATATAAAATGCGTAGTGGAAGGGACTGGCCATGCGCCATGCGCGAAGGGTATCTGAAAGGCTAACAGCCACCGCAGAGAAAGCAATATTCTCACCTGTGGCTCGTTCTGGCCTTCTCCGCTGGCCTGCCACGCTGCGACAAGTTTCTGATCGTTTTTCTGGAACATATCACGCGTCCTCTTATCTCGAAGTGAAAGAGGCAAAAAAACTCAATGACTTATTGTCTTTTTGGCAACGGGGGCCTTTTCGGTGCGCCAAAGCAGCGCAGTTGCCAAATGCATCATTTTTCACGGGAATGTCTTTTATTTTTTTCTCCCCCTGGTCGCTGGGTGATAAATTGTGTGTTTTTACTGTTGAGACACACAAAGTCAAAATACAAACGCTGAGACAATATATGAGTATTAATTGCATCATGTGGTGCATGCAAATGGTTATGAAGATATCACTGCTCCGCAGGCCCCTTCAGAGTCAGAAGGGACCACAAAAAAAGCTTTTCTCCTTTTAAGGTTATGGCTCCAGATTCATCTGAAAACGGGGTTTTCCCTGCTGGGTTTGGAGCCTTTCCTTCTGGGTACCAGAGAAAGGTTCCTTCTACCGCTCATCATTCCTGTTTGCATTTCTAATATATTTAAAAGATTATTTTAAGAAGCATCCTAAATAAAATACCCATCAAAATGACGAGACAGAAGATGAATAGAAGTGTTGAAGATTGATAATCTCCTCCTTTGACTTATGATTACAATGTATCACAGAAAAAGGGAAAATATTTTCACAGGCTTGTCATAATCTTTATGTGTAAAATGTGGTGTTGTCTGTGTGTATGTGTTCTCACTTGCCCTTTCTCCTCTAGGCTACATGGAGGTCATTCAGATTCCAAGGGGTTCTGTCCACATCGAGATCAGAGAAGTGGCCATGTCGAAAAACTACATCGGTAAATTATTTCTGAATGTCAGGGTTGAACCAGCACCAAATCATGATGAATGCATTTGTGTTATGTACTCTCTTACCTTACCGTACCTTAGTGGTACTTATTAAAACATTTTTAAAAGGAAAGAGAATGGACAAGAGTGTGTTCCTTAAAGATATATTGACTGGAAGTAGGTTCTCTTTGTAATATATATATATTATATTATATTATAGCCCTTTAGGCTACCCCAACATATTCTCAAGATGTTATTAAAAAAACGGGTCAAATGACAACATTTGGACAGAATCAGCTTTGGTTAAGCAAACGCATAATTGCGTACACGCTTGCCATAACTCAACGCGACCAGCGAATACTGATCTGTGTGAGTAATGAGAGTCTGGATGGATGTGGTTTTTCTGTTTATCTTTTTTGAGGGTTGTTTTGTCCATTAGGGCCCATGTTACACATCTCTGTGTTATTTCCTCTGACTCCTTTGCTAGGCCTTGTGGGAGAGATAGCAAGGCTGTCTGGGGCAGATTCATCACATGGAAAAGAAGCCGAGCTGGCACATCCGCGGCTGTAAATCTGAATTACCGATGACAATTGCTGCCTCTCCTAAAACCGCCATTGATTTCAGTGTGCTAGATGAAGGATGCTGGAATTACAGACAGAGCGAGAGAAAAAAACACTCGCTAATTAAAACAGTCTTAACAAGCGGATTCAATTAGTTTGTTTGCAAAACAAACATAGATAGAGGAGAAGCCATTAATAGTTGATGTCATCGCTGGATTATCTTGGACACATGGTAACAGTGGGCTCCAAACTCGAGCCATTAATGTAGTGGACTGTGAGGACATGAGATGTCATGTTTAAATAGTAAAAGTTGAATATCAATATTTTATATATATTATGTACCATATGCTACCATATTTGTGCTTATTTTATTTCTTCAGGATGAATGTGCCACCTCTTGGTTATTTTTTCCCTCGTTACGCTCTGATTACTTGTAGATACACTATACTCTTCCTGGATAGTATATCTGTAAAACCTGTTGGAACAGTGCTATCGTTTATACGTTTTGCATTGCTTTTTTCCGCACCAGAAACCAATGTACTGTGTGTGGGTCTCATCTTTCTTCAGCAAAAGTCAATATCAGAACCCTGAATGAATGTTCAATTACCATGAATCTAAAGTTCCTCTCAGTGTTTGATCGTAAGTATCTGGTAAATACTGTAATACCATAAACCATAAAATTATAGATTTTGACCAGGCTTCTCTTTCAAGGGAAATCATTTCAGGCTTCTGGGTGTATTGTGTGTTCAGGGCTGTTCCTGTGCTTGGAGCAGAGTTGTGAGGAATTCACGGTCACTATTTGAAAGTGATGTTGATTTATGGAGTGGTGAAAGCTCCTTTCGGGTTTTGTTCACGCGAGACACTCGTGTCCGTGCAACGTGAACAAGAGCCGACCACTCACGTGAGAGGGCCTGTTGTAACCCGGAAAAAAAGGAAGGAAGGAAGGAAGAAGGGGAGAAAGAAAGTGAGAGAGAGAGAGAGAGAGAGAAAGAAAGAGAAAGAGAGAGAGAGAGAGAGAGAGATTTGTTGAAAAAACTTTGACAGAATGGAACTTGGAATGGAGTCTCACTGACTTGTTCAAGGCCATTTCGACCCGAGAACACGTCACCCTTGTAAAACTCTTTAACGACAGGACAGGAGAAGTACTGATGCAGCTAAATATGGGAAATACCAAAGGAGGATGTTCAGTCTGGCCTGAAATTTATTCCACCTTTCTGAAATAATACATAAGCTTCTCATTTAATGTAAATATTTGAAAAATACTAAATCATCTGTTTGTGTATGCGAGTTTTTTGGGGTCCGCGTTGATGTGAATATTCAGTTTCATTTAATGTGTTTCAAGTCCTGAAAACCTTGTCCCTTTTGCTGCCAGTGTGAATTTTCCTGAATGCAGAATAGTGTTCATGCAGGTAACTGTCTGTGCCTTGAACAGTGACCGTGCGTGGTTCTTTGACTGTGATTCTCTGACTGTTACTGAACCTTGTCCCTATGTGCAATGGGGTCATGTGAGCAGATTCTGCAATGATGGACTCTAACTATCACAGTGATTTATTTTGGGATTGAGATCCTTAATATCTGTCAATCTATTGAACAGACTGTCGTTGAGGCAACACAGCTTCAGGGATCAATAGTGTGTACTGAGTGGTGTCTTGCGGCCATCAGCTGCTCTGCCAGTGATTGGTTTATTCCATTTCTGTGGCGTCCGCTGCTCACCACAGGCACCAGTAACAATACAAACAGTGCAGCATATAGATTCGTTTGCTGGGATTAATAAAGGGCGATTCACACAAAAAAAACTCACACCAGGTCTCCCCCCAGCATGTCATACACAGCAAGTTTCCTTGCAATGAATTGGCAGATTGTACACTTGTGGTGGTATCTACTGTAACTGAGCACATGTATATTATTGGCTATTATTATTATTATAGTAGTTTTAGATGTTTTTCTACATCAACATGCCTTGAAAATGTATGTCAGTATGCAAAATGTACCCTTATGAATGCCATTAATATTATCCTGAAACTATTTTTTTTATTTGTATAAGGTATGTATTTGTAAAGAGAGAGCTAGTTGTTTAAGAAGTTAAGTATGTATAATGTAATGTTAATATAATGAATAAGAGCTTGTTTGTACTGTAAACACCTGGGAGTTTCAATTGAGCTGTGAGTCACTTTCCTTCTCTCAAAAGACTGCGGAGGAGGAAAGGAAAACAACAGAAACGTATAAACGCTATTGAAAAGCAAAATCGAGCCATGGTCACTGCCCCCCACCCCCAAAACCGATAACTTACGAGTTTACAACTCCAACAGCTAATGATAACCTTGGAGGAGAATTGGGAACAGGGAGATTGAATCATTTGTGATTTGTAATTTGGCCCCCTTTCTGTCATGAGAAAGTGGATATTTCGAGATCTGTTGTGGTTGGAGACGAGAACTGTGTTTTGACGACGAGAGGGAATTGTTGGATTGTGCCACGTTTCCACCTGAGCAGATAGATTTTTTTTTTTTGGGGGGGGTGAAGAGTGTCACCCAAAAGTTGCACAGATCCCACAGTGTGAGTCAATGTCATCGATGACATCAAGAAGCTTCAGGATAATGATGAATGAAGGCAAAGACCTTATCCCACCCCAAACACATGCGTACACCCCCACACATGTACACACACACCTGTTGCCTGGCAGCAGCTCCTGCCAAACCTTGGCACGTCTTGTCATATTTTTTTAACTGGATCCAATCTCTCACCTCCAGCTTTGAAATCAGAGGGAGATGACTACTACATCAATGGAGCTTGGACCATCGACTGGCCCAGGAAGTTTGACATTGCGGGGACGGCGTTCCACTACAAGAGGCCCTCGGACGAGCCCGAATCCCTGGAGGCCCTCGGGGCCACCACCGAAAACCTTGTTGTCATGGTAACATTGCCCACTCCCCGAATTCAAACCAATCTTTCAGACCCTGAGCCTGATACGCATTTGAAACACTTTTAACTCTTCAGGTACTGCTAAAAATTTCAGAACACTCTTGCAGATCTCTGTGAATTGTCAAACATGAAGCATGTTACATTACCAACAACATAAAAACATGTGAAAGTATAATTTTGTCATGAATGTTTATGAAAAGAAGAATAAGAAGTTAACCGGTATCTAAAGGGTTAAAGTATTTTGAATAATTACCTGACCCTGGTCTGGTTGTCACACAACAATTCACAGTGGACATTTTCCCGCCAAATAAGGAAAATACTCAATTTGTGCCAAATTGGGGGGGAAATGACTCCCTGACCCCTTGACAGGGGACTGAGTTGACCTCCTGGAAATGGTTGGAAGCACAGAAGAAGAATAGCATATTTAGACACTGAACACAAAACCATTCCCCTCTCTGAACAGTGTGCGCTCACCCTCTGTCCCTCACAGCGTTACCCGTGTAATGCGTTATGGCATCTTATCACAAAATTTAATTGATTAACACTCTGTCACAGTTGTGAGATTTGGCTTGGCACTGGTGGCACATTTTTTATTGTATCTGTTCCACACCCCTTCGTGAAAGCGATTGGATCTAAAATAGAAAAAGATAGTGAGCTGATATTTTTTTTTAAAGATGAGAGACGAGTCTTTCATGCGGTACATGATAGAACACTTCAGACAGAGCTGCTTTTATGTTTTTATCACGGAGCAGCCGAGTCAGGTTCTTTTTAACAATCATAATCTCACGTAGATAACTTCATGACATCTTAACATACCAGCTGTATGCACCGGAATCTTGTTTTGAATGCGCACTGTTTGAAAAGGATGCCTCGCTCCAAACAAACCAAACCTTACATGACCTCTATAAGGTGGTTTGAAATGTAGCATTTACATATATTTATACTGAATAACCCAAGTCTGGCTAAGTTTAAACACACACACACATACACACACAAGACCACAGTGGCTTGTGCTTGGACTCGCTTTTGACGCTGAAAACACCAGACCTCACAGCTGCTGTAGGTGGGACGGGCAAGTTCACTTCGTTGGGGCCTGAAGCGCTGCCCTTAATTCCCATGGCCCTCCCCTCCATCGCATACGTGGGCCTAAATGCCGCGAGACCACTGCCCACCCGCTATAAATAGAGGGCGGCATGGCAACAGAGGTTGTGGGCGCATGCCTGGGTACAGAGTATTGCATCACAGGGTTCTGCTGTCTCTCTAACCCCCTCCTCCCCCAATAGGTGCTCCTGCAAGAGCAGAATTTTGGCATCCGCTACAAGTTCAACGTTCCCATCACACGGACGGGGAGCGGGGACAACGAGGTGGGCTTCTCCTGGCACCACCTGCCCTGGGCTGAGTGCTCAGCCACCTGCGCTGGAGGTGAGGAAGGCTCTAGGCCAAAAGTTGTTAACGCGCAGAGTAGCTTACCAGGACTCGGAGTAGAAGGAGGGACTTGGCACAGTGTCAGGGGCCCTCCAGACAGCAGGCAAAATGAAGAGCCTATAATGGCTGAGGGGCCTGTTCTATACCCTTCCACCACCAATCACCATTTCCTTCAATTATTTATTTTACACTTTTGACATCGCGTAAATGCATCGCATTTTACTCTGTTCTGAAGCACGGGTGATTGACGGTCACTTGATTATGAGTCCCTACCGTGACTTTGCCATGCCCCCCCAATCTTTATACGAGTCTTCAAATCATGCACAGGCAGCTGCCCTGAAATGTGAGCCATTCGTATTTTTCTGAAATCTTAGCTAAAACGAATTATACTCCATCTCACCTTATTTCTGCCAGCCCCTACCTAGGATACTGTGAAGCTAGCGGCAGTCATTCTGCATTTTAGCAGGAGGTTAGCATGCTAAAAGGTCACTAACAGCTTAGATAAGCAGTTTTAGTGTGCATTTGCGCATGTGCAAGCGCTCAAGAACAGTGCCTTCATGGATAAATAACATTCATTCTGCACATGTGAATCACGTGTCTTTTTTGGGCTTTTCTCTTGTGATTCACATGCCATATCGGACATTTCCACATGTCACCACATATTGTCACATGTGTATATCATGTCATCACATGTTGCCACATTCACTTCACAGGCGTTCCCATATGATCACGTATATACAAGTAATTTTTGGTCATTTCACATGTGAATTTCATGTGATTTATCCATAAGGGTGTACTGTGTCAAGAATAAGTAACCACAACGCAATCTGCATATGTTATTTTCTACAATCCTTTGCAAGAAGGAAAGGCTGATTTGTATGACCGTTAGCCTGAAACTTTACTTTAAATGAACTTGTTGTTCCTAGCAATGAATTAATGACCAGCATTTCAATATGTATACCTACTGAAGAAAAGGCATGGAACAACACATAACATGTCAAATTTACTTTAGTTAGCCTTCAAGGACCTGGATGGGCAACGTCAGTTTTGTGCAAAAACCTTATGTCCATTTTTGGTAATAATTTTTGTTTTTACACACAATGACATTTCTGATCTGTCTCTTAATGTACTATAAATGTCTCATAACTCCTCCACTAAAAAAGTTGGTTCAAAACCTCATGTAACTAAACCATAATGTTGTTTTTGTAAATGTAAAATAGTTTTTCTCTAGAGAATTATGTTTTTTGGAGATACAAGGTTTTTGTGGGACACCACAGGTATCTGACAGGTGTGTTAGCCCATGCCTAGTCTTGTCTATCACCACACACTGAAGTCATTATTAGAGAATGCCAAAAACATCATGTGTTTATATATTCGTTTCAACATTTACAAATATAACGATGTATTGTGCATCGGAACATTTGCACATCTGTTTATGCCATTTTTAAATGCATTTGTGCACTTACAAAAAAATAGAACATACTTGTGGCATTAGTGGTATGGTATAAACAGAACTTTAATTCTATTTCAATCTTCATTCAATGTAAACTGGTAACAGAGACCATAACTGGAGGTGACCAGTGCGCAATTATTTGAGCTAGGTGCCAGGATTCATTATCTTAAAGTCTTTAACTGTCTCTTCAGTCTTAAAGCGGAGCATGTGTTTTCCATATTTTAGTTAGGGACATGATTATTGTATAATTTGTATGAACGAACTCCTAAGCATTTCTGTTGGTTTACCAGTACAACTGTTTTACAGATGGAAGATATCCCAAAACCTGCCTGCCATATAATTAAACATTCTAACTCCCCAAATCCCAGTTAAATATGGGCAGTGGAAGAAAAAAAAAAGACTAAATCATTTTGTTTGCCCAGAAGCACAAGCTTCTTATAATGCAATAAAGTATGTTTCTTATACATGGGCATTTAAAAGCATTTGAAGTATTTGCAATATATTTTAAATACAAACATCACTTGGAGTGCCTGGGGAGTTTTAATCACTAAGCCACAAAAGAAGAAGCATGCTACCCAAGACCGAGCCACCTCAGTTAATACCATTTCTAAAAAAGCTCTATTGTGATACATGTTTTGTTTTATGTTTTGAGAACTTGATTGATATACCATGTTACACAAATCGTCTCTTAAACCATTTATCCAATCATGTGGCAGTATTTAATAATTGCATCGAAGCCAAAGTATTCCAAATCAATTTTTAGATGACTTGCCATTATTACTAATCGCAATGAAATAAAAGATTAGGTTTTGGTGCATGATGCTTCTGCTTAACAGGCTAGTTATCCAGAAGCAAAAAAATTTTTCTGAATATTCTGTATGTTGTACCGTAAGTAACCACTAATGTTAGTTGTGTTGGTAGGAAGCCAGTATACCAGAGAATATAATATCGCCCAAAAAATAAAATGCTAAATATATGATGTTCTTGAGCACAAGGCATAGATCCTTGACATGATAATTATGTCACTATATGCTTATCAGTTTTCAGTGTAATACAAAAATGTTTATGCAAATTGTTGCATGCTAGTATCATAGCAAGAATTTAAGTATTTGTGAATCCATTTATAGAGAAACTTGTGATGGCTGTGTTATGCCATATACACAGTTAACGGTTAACGGATTCATCACAGCCAACAAAAAGGAATAGACGGTGGCTAGCATTCCTCCAGATCTCCAAAACGTATTCTTAATTTCATATTTCATTTCATATTCTAAATGTTGGCAGAACACAGCACTCAAGTGAACACACCCCAAATCCTGCATTTGCCCTCAACTTTACTGTCTCCAAAAATCTCTTGAATTCATCCTTTACCTGAACCTGAGCCTCAGCTCTCTGCTCTCTGAGAGTCAGCTCTCTCGAATGGGGGTATTGAAAGGACCCGATTGTGCCTCTTTGTCTTGACCCTAAGTTTTGTTAACCCACCGCAAATGCCTGGACCTTCAGCTCACACTCCAAACACTGGGCATATCCCGTTTCAGAAGGCTGAATAACATGGCACACACTTTTCCCCGCAAGTCGCCATAGTGGCCCGCTTGGACAGGAATGCTAACCCACAGTGGCTGGGCCTTGGTGGTTTCACTAATACTGTGGCATTCAAAAATTCTGCAACTTCTGGAGGATGCCCATGTGACCAGAAAAAGCACAATTCCAGATGACCACCAACCAAAGAATTGGCACAATTGATTTTCCAATTAGTCGATTTTTTGGACAGGAGAACTCCTGAAGCATACATTTTTACAACAGTGCAAAATCCATATAAAAACATTTTTTTGTTATATAAGAGTGCTCAGAAGTTCTAAAAACCTTTCACAGTCCTGTATTATTTTGTGTTTGCTGTCCAATGAACTCTGAATTCACGCTTGTGAGCGTGTGTGTTCAATGATTGCCTCTCTCTCTCTCTGTCTCTCTCTCTCATCCAAAGGTTCGCAGAAGCAAGAGGTTGTGTGCAAAAGGCTGGATGACAGCTCTGTGGTCCAGAATAGCTACTGTGACCCAGACAGCAAACCGCCAGAGAACCAACGGGCATGCAACACAGAGCCCTGCCCACCAGAGTAAGCCGTGTGTGTGTGTGTGTGTGTGTGTGTGTGTGTGTGTGTGTGTGTGTGTGTGTGTGTGTGTGTGTGTGTGTGTGTGTGTGTGTGTGTGTGTGTGTGTGTGTGTGTGTGTGTGTGTGTGTGTGTGTGTGTGTGTGTGCAGGTTAAACCTGGGTCAAACGTGTATTTAAAATACAGTGTCGATTACATTTTAAACATTTAGCAGACACTCTTATCCAGAGCGACTTACAAGATGTGCATTAATACATGGTAAGAACAATCATAGTTCGCGAGAGATCAGTGCAGTAATACAGTGATAGACATCGTTGTTGGCAGCTGAATACCATACCTGTAACACCGGGAAGGAAAAGGTTAGTAATTTTTTTTTTTTTTTGAGGAGTAAACAAGTATACATGTACAAGAAGTATTAAATAAGTAGGTAGTGGTGATGACAGTTGGCTAGATGTACAAAATTCAGTGGTAGTGAAGTCTGAAAAGGTGGGTTTTGAGTCTCTTGCGGAAGATCGCAAGTGGTTCCGCAGTCCTGACCGATCGCGGAAGATCATTCCACCACCGAGGAGTCAGGACAGAGAAGAAGCGAGACCGCGAGGAGCGGCTGCCAGGCGCCCGGAGGGATGGGACAGTCAGTTTGTCAGAGGAGGCGGAGCGTAGGGGTCTGGCTGGGGTGTAGGGTGTGATGAGTGTCTGGAGGTAAGGGGGAGCAGTTCCTCTAGCCACTTGATAAACCAGCACCAGTGATTTAAATCTGATGCGTGCTGCGATGGGGAGCCAGCACAGAGAGGAGAGTAGAGGGGTGACATGGGTGAACTTCGGTTGATTTAACACCAGACGTGTGGCAGCATTCTGGACTAGTTGCAGTGGCTTGATGGCACAGGCCGGTAGGAATTGCTGTAGTCCAGAGACACATTGAACCCTGTATTGGGTGTAGGTGCATTACTTCAAGTCCACCCTGCAGCAGTTATGTGGTTCTGTGTATGCATGCGTGTGCGTGTGCGCATACATGCCTGAATGAAACACCTGTAAGTGCATCAAGCAAGTAGGTAATAATCCAAGGAGGGTGCACACAATGCACACTTAATGCTCCACAAAATATACAATGTTTCAGTGCTACAAGATCCTTGTCAGGCCTGTAGATCCTGTAGGATGGAAACGTTCTCTTTTTTTGTCCAATAAAGGTGAATTTTGACACTATTTTTTGGCACCTCATCAAAGTGTGATGGGCTTATGATCACTGGCTCTCTCTTTACTAACCGAGCAGGGACAGAGCGCACTCAGTCCAATCCCTAAAGACCTTAAATGTCCTTAAATGTGAGAAACAAATTCAAGCACACATTATACTGTTTGCCCCTTACACATCAATCCCTGAAATTAATTAAAATGATTGTGTGAGAATGGGAAAGACACGCAAGACTTTCTTAAATTTGTTACTCTAAGTCAAGGAAATAGTACCATGACGGTGAGATTGAATGTCCCCTGTCTCTACTTGGTTAATGGCCTTAACCAACTTTAGTTTCCCTTAACTGTCACCATAAATTATGCCTTGCAGTGCACACTGATATTACTGTGGCCCATAAGGAAATATCATCTTACATTTCAGGCCAGTAAGTGTCAGCTTTGCAACACTAAAATGTCCACAGTCCTTTAGGAGATTTGGCCCCAGTGTAATTCAGGCTGGATTTGAGGTCAACAGTATGACAGTGTGCCTCTAAACTTGTCTGAACAATAACAACCAAGACAAGAGAGAAACTAGAGGCCGAACACCAATGTAGTGTGTGCTCAGGATTGCATGGATTTAAAATTATACTTCAAAATTATACTTCTTCCTTCCTTTTGTTACTTTTGGTAGCTTCCATATATACACTACCGCTCAAAAGTTTTAGAACACCCCCATTTTTCCAGTTTTTACTGAAATTTAAGCAGTTCAGTGAATAACCTGAAATGGTACAAAGGTAAGCGGTAAACTGCCAGAGGTTAAAAAAAAAAGTTTAGGTTACCAAAAAAAGGCCTTTTTCAGGGAACAAGTAATAGGTAAATATGGGTTAACAGTCACTGTGCAAGTCGCCGACTCTGGATCCAACAAAAGAGCCCCAGACCATCACGCTTCCTCCTCCATGTTTGACAGTTGGTGTCACACACTGAGGAACCATCCTTTCGCATACTCTACGGCGTACAAAAACCCTGCGTGATGAACTGAAGATTTCAATTTTTGATTAATCGGTCCATAAGACCTTCTTCCAGTATTCAGTAGTCCACTGGTTGTGCTTCATGGCCCAGGCAAGCCTCTTTTTCTTATTTTGCCATCTTAGCAATGGCTTTCTTACTGCCACTCGACCTGTCAAACCTGCAGCTCGAAGTCTTCTCTTCACAGTTGAAACGGAGACTTCCTTACTTCGACCAGTGTTAAGCTGTGCTTGAAGCTGTTGTCTTGTGAGCCGCTTATCACGCAAGCTGTTGACTCAGAAACCTTTCTTCTGATTTTGTTGTGGCTTTGGGTCTGTCAGACCTCTTCCTGTCAAAGTTTCCTCCAGTTTCCAAGTGCCTTTTGATGGTGTAGGAAACTACTCACTGCCAAAAAATGTACATTATTTTTCAGTTTTTGGCAACCTAAACTTTTATTTTTATTTTTTAACCTCTGCCAGTTTACCGCTTACCTTTGTACCATAATATATGAGAATATTACCAGTTTCGTGACATATGACATATTGCACAGTCTCCACAGAGGTTTAGAAACAACAGTAGTTGTTATTTTGAGGTGAAAATAATGAATATAGATTGTAATATTTTGATTTTTAAAGAATTTCTGCTCTTCCGTCATTCTTTACTTTTTGAATCACCTATAATTTACCGTCATCGTTAGTTATGATTATAACATGGGTGAATGTAATTATAATTGCTTTTCCTTCAGTTTTGAGTTGCTGAAATGCAATTAGAAGAAAATAGTAAAATAAAATGGCATGATTTATTTCTTCATATGTTAACTATTTTAAGTTTTGTCTCATGCCAAAAACAAAACAAAATAAATGACCACCTGTGTTTTAACTGTATTGGCCAGTTTACTTTATGAACCCAATAGGGATAATATATGTGTATATGTGTGGTGGATGAATGCCTGCTGTGGCCAAAAACACTTAACCCCTCTTTCACGGCTGGGGAAGCGGTCAGACAAAGTTCAGCCCTGTCTGAAATGTTAAATTGGAAAAAGAGGGATTAATTGTTTTTGGCCAATCCAGGGCAATGCTCTGCCAATTTTGGTGTGAGTGAACCTGGACCGTGAGATGGGCATCTCTAATGATCGGATCCGCGGTGTGTTTTTGGCCCCACCTGACGCACAAGGCTGCCCTTTCTGACCCGGCTCTTAAATTTCAGTTTGTGTCCATCGTCCAGGTTGCTTTTTTCGAGCGCTGCCAGATCTGATGGTGGATTTTGTTTTCAGACTTGAAAACTTAGCATGAAAAACATTTGTGTGTGTGTGTGGTTGACCCCAAAACAGCTCTCACATGGCCACCTGTTACCTCTTTCTTTTCTCTATATTTGTCATGGAATATTTTGTTTGTTACATTAAAAAAAGTGAAATGGACATCAGAGTTTTGTGTGTTTGAACAACCGTGCTCACAGGGTCGTACTCACAGCGACAGGAAATGGTGATAAAGCGACGGAAACATCGTTGTTTTAAAATATCCAGATGGTATCGCCCTTCCCCCCCCTCCCTCCCTAAGTAGACCCTTAGTAAATATTCTCCCGATGTAAGAGTGATACCTCTCTGCTCCTGCTGCAGGTGGTTCATCGGCGACTGGTCGGACTGCAGCAAGACATGCGACGGCGGGATGCGCACGCGTACCGTCCTGTGCATCCGCAAGATTGGACCTGCGGAGGAGGAGACGCTGGAGGACAGCCTCTGTCTGACCCACCGGCCAATAGAGAGAGAGTCCTGTAACAACCAGTCCTGCCCCCCGCAGTGGGTCACCCTTGATTGGTCAGAGGTGAGGGGGACGTGGCGTGACTTTCTCCCGTTACAGATAGCACTTCCAGGAAAGATGCTTTGCTTCGGGGGGGACCTAAGTACTATTTATTATTTTTAATACATTTATTTGTTTGTTTATTTGTTAGGGACATAGCAAAAAGCATTTTTACAATGTTTAAAAAAAAAGCATCAGATGCATTGCATAAGTGTTTATAGCCAAATGCTAATTTCCACACCTGTACACAATACACAGCTTCAGTTTGCACCGCCCATACCACGTGGCACAATGCATATTTATGTCAGATAGTGCTGCCAACAAAAAGGGTTGTTGGAGCGAGGCAGATGAATGTTGATGACGCTGTGGCTGGTATCCCTTAACGGGTCATTTTCCCCGCTGTCCCCAGTGCACCCCAAAGTGTGGCCCCGGGTTCAAGCACCGCATCGTCCTGTGCAAAAGCAGCGACCTGGCCAAGACCTTCCCTCCGGCGCACTGTCCCGACCACAACAAGCCCCCGGTCCGTATCCGCTGCAGCCTGGGCCGCTGTCCACCCCCCCGCTGGATCCCTGGCGAGTGGGGACAGGTACTGTACCTGCGTCGCCAAGGAAACGGCCCGTTTCAGCGCCATTCAGATGTGTTCCGAATGGCCGCGCATTAAAATTCAGGCAGCCCTCCACCACCCCCCTCACTCAGATTTTTAAGGGACTTTACTATTTCCTTGTATTAATGCGAAAGCATAAAAATGATGTAAGAAACGTAAGAATGATTTAGGGCGGCCTGTAAAAGCTATCCTTGAACTGGCATATAAAGAATAACCACAATTTAAACATCTGGTGATTTGACTATCTGCTGCTGAATATAAGACAAAACACATGGGCAAGCAATCAGGTGGCATTATGTCTGCCGACCGTCCTTAACGGTTATACCGCCGTCATTTCTGCTGCTCCTCAAATGACGCCATCGACCTTGACGCTAGTAGAAAATATGCTGACGGAACGGCGTGTATAATTTGCCGTTTCCCCAAAAGCACGAGTTTACTTCTCTGAAACGTCTCCTTGTCAAAACAACATTTCCAAACAAACTCCAACGCTCCCCGGTCCGGGGGCTTCCACTTCTGCCCCGGCGCATTTGTCGGTTGAATCTCGTGTGTTTTGGTCAACGGTCAATATAATTTACACTTAAGATGACAAACGAGGGCCCCTGGAGGACCAGTGACGTCTACGCATGATTTAACACGCCAAGAGTGAGCAAGTGGCAGGAATATCATGCACATTGTTTGAACTTTATCTCCACCGTGGACAAGGCCTGCTTTTTCAAGGCCAAGAACGTGTTTTGAGAGGGAGACTGAAGACGTTGTTCTTCCAGAGGCTGGCCCTCGCAGCTTTTAACTCCTAACGAGGAGGAGGAGGAGGGTGGGGGCAGGGGGTGTCCCAAAATGTTGGTGCTAACAAATGAACAAAAATGCAGCTGGCTTCTCAGTTAAAAAAAAAAAAAGTCTAGTCTCAGAGAGTAGTAGGTCAAAGCAGTATGGTCTGGCCATGTCTTTTAGGCCACATAGAGTTCACTAAAACATGATTGGTAATTCACCTCCAACCGTATAGAATTTGAAAATAAATCAATAAGTATTAGAAAACGGAATACCAAGGAAAGTGTGTAGTGTGCTGTGACAAGCACACGTTGAATAGACGTCCTGCAAAAGCAGACTTTTGCATGTTGGGACTGTTTGGTTTGTGGCATGACGAATGCGGGTGGCTGGCTGTTTGTGTAATTAAAACGGTGATAAGTAGACTGGGAGAGCAGCCCCCCCCCACACCCCAGGGGCTGTCCCAGCTTGCAGATGTCCCACTGGCCGACCTGCAGCGGTTAGAGCAGAGATCTCACCTCACACTGTTCTGAGGTCAGGACCACCTCTGACCCCACATTTCTCTGATGTTGGGAGCAGAGTTGACCATGGCTTATCTTCTGCCCCGCAGCCATCCCAACCCCCAACCCCCCTTCTCCCGTCCTGCCTCCCTCCCCCACACCCCACACCCCACTCCATTATGGACTCCTATCATTCAGCACATTTGATGAACATTTAGTTTTCATTAACGCGCATGGAAAATACCCTGCCCTTGGGGGCGAAAGTCAGGATTTGAGAGTGTGGACAGTATCAATATGCGATTTCGTCCGTTTCACTATGAAGGCACGATGACTCGGCGACCACTCACCCCCACCTCCCCCGCTACATCTGAACGTACGGAAAACTACATTTGTGATTGTGTCTCTATCACGCTCACCACTGAAGACAAAAGGTCATGATTCATCTGAGCGCTTGGGCCCCTGTTCTGTCAAGTTCCATTTCGGTTTTCCAGTTATTTTCGAGTTTTCGCTCAGGACGTTGTGGGAAAGAGCCCCCCACGTCCCCCTTACCTTGAGTAATTACTGTAAGAGCTTCTGACTCCGGGAGTACTCTCAAAGCCTTAGAATGGGGAGGATTGTTGCAGAACAGACTCGCAGGCCCTGTGGGCCGAAAGGTCAGTGGTTCAAATCCCACTTAAGGCCCTACATTGACACATCCCATCTGTCAGGACTGAACCTCGGCACTAATAAAGGACCCTTTCATTTGTGAGGGATGAAATGGCCAGACGCTGATCTGAGATTCCTGGAAACCCATTTGAAGTGACTTTAAGTCCGTGGTCAGAGTCTGTTAATGGGCCGTGCATGTGTTGATGGCTGCCCTCCCTGCTCATAAGCTGTTTGAATGCAGGTGTGTCCCTGTCTGGCACCAGTGAGGGATGTTGGGGTGGGGGGTGGGGATATCCACGCATGAGAGTTTACCTCAACATTCATGGCTTGGTTACAAAAACGTTGCGGAGGGGAATAGATACTGTTAAAATTTGTAAAATGCTTTTTTATTCATTTATTTTAAAGGCAAAAGAGAAAATTAAAATGTCTGAGGCACGTGTGTGATTCTTTCTTCAATCCCCCTCATATTAAGTTTAGATTTATACAGTACATAAGGTAGTTCTATTACATGTGGCTTCATAGTAGTATACTGGTGTTGCAAACATCAACTTTCAAAAGCCTGCTATTGTTTTTATTGTGCCTGCGCTCTTAGAATTGACTTCATTCTGTTTTTATCAGTTGACGACAGATTTTGGAATTAACCTCAATAGTGAAAGGGGTTCAATTGCAGTTACCAACCACGAGTCATTGAGAGTGCAGACAGAACATGAAAACCAGCACATCCAGCTCCTTCTATGGGGGACACTGCCTTATCACTGAGCTCTGGGGTGTCAGGTGATCCAATAGCTCCAATTTGCAGCTACAGTTGGCCATTTTGATTTGAAAAAACTCTTGCAGATTTTGGCTGAGATCAGCACAGGCGTGGAGAGCCTTATTTAGGTTAACCACTGGTCAGGATCGCTGCTTGCCCCGGAAAGATGAGGCATCTCCCCTTTCATCCAAAATGATGACTTAATTGGATCAGCCATCAGACTTAATCAGTCTGAAATGGCAGTACGTTACAGGTAATCGGGGATCAGTGAAAATCTGCAGGCTTGGACTCCACAGGAGCGTGAAACAGGACGTAGGCACATCCCGATCAGTGAAAAGGGTCTTTCTCTAGTGCACTGGGAGGCCTGCATCACTGGTCACACGCACCGTCTCGTTCCTTTTCTTGTAGACAGGGAAGGATTTCATTGTTTTTCCACAGAGGACACATCCAGGTGTAGGCAGACCGTACCCTGACGGCTGGGGGCCGTTCAAAATGGCCGCATGCGTTTTTTCTGTTGAGTTTCTGCGGGTAACGTGTTCCTGACCCCAGATCCATTCCAGCCAGAGGTCAGAGGTCAACTGCCCCTCATTCCAGCCCTACAAAGCAGCTGCTGAGACAGCAATTAGTGCCGACATGCTGTTTGGTCTGTGTGGAAACTAGCTTGAAAAAGAAAAACAAAAAAATACATGGAATCTGAAGGAGACAAAGCGATCGTGCTCCTACACCTCTACATGGTACATCGTATTGCAGAAACGTCTGACTGGCGAGTGTTTTGTCCTTGTTGAGTCCTGCTGCCCTATTCGAATTCTGCATAATTGTATTTAAGCTCGTAGCCATGAAATAACATCAGCATCATGAATCAGCAGTCCCTGTATCTTATCCAACCATATTATGTCCCCGGGTCTGTAGTCCCTCTGTAGGCAGTAGAATGGTTTCTTAAACCACCACCTACACCCATGTGCATATAGTTTAATGGAACGATATGCGTCAGCACACCATTGAGGAAACATCATCCAGTACGGCTCTGGAATAATTTTCCCAAATCTGTTATGAAGTGCATTTTCTTTACCTGTCTGATTTTGTAATGTTTCTCGGGAGTTAACGTGAAAAAAACTCGTAAAAAACAAAGACCTTTTCTGCATCATTTATTGGTGAGATGCATGTATGACTGAAAACACCCTGATTTCTTATTCCACATCGTCGCATTAAATGCAGCTACCACTGCTCTGCCATGTTGGGTATTACATCATCGAGCCGAGAGGGCCTCAGTCGGGTATTCCTGGAGGTAATGTAAACGCTGGCCATGTTGAGCTACAGCTGAATCCAGGATAATGTAAACACCCTATAAACCCCTATCCTTTTTTCTGAACATTTTAAGCGATTATAGGTCAACTCATGTTAAAATAGGGATAACATTCCTAATGGCTTGTGATAAAATGGCCAACAAATGATTTTCGCTGTTAGAGACATTCCCACTGGCATACTTCAATAATGCATTAAGATCTGTTCAATGGGAGTGCTTTTCATCAGTGATCTTCGGCCGGTTCTGGTGCACTCTAGTGCTGTTATTGCACCTTCACTGTTGACAATTTAGTTTACAGGAATTGAGAAAATGAAAGGTTCTGGACAGATCGTTACACTAAAGGTAAACACAGTAAAGGTGCAATAACAGCAAAGTGCACCAGAACCGTCTGAAGATCACAGATGAAAAGCAGTCAGTTGTCCAACTTGGGTACAACGGATCACACGTAAGCCAGGAATGTTCAGCAAATCCTAGACAGCATTAGGAGAGAGGCGGGTCGGGGTCAGGGATGGGGTTTTGTGGAGGACTGTTTTCAGGTGGTGTAACGGTGTGTCTGTGTCCGTGTTCCCGCAGTGTTCGGCACAGTGTGGCCTGGGACAGCAGATGCGCACGGTGCAGTGCCTCTCCTACACGGGACAGCCGTCGGGCGAGTGTGCCGAGTCACTGCGCCCCCCCACCATGCAGCAGTGCGAGAGCAAGTGCGACGCCACGCCCATCTCCAACGGCGAGGGTGAGTGAGCCCCTCCTCCAGCTCATAGCGAGGGTGTAGGGCAGGGGTGGGCATTTCTGGCCCTGGAGGGCCAGTGTGTGTATGCAGGTTTTTGTTTACGCTAATTACCAATTGGCTCAATTAGCTAATTAGACCAACACACTGATTGATTAGCCCATAGTAAAATGTCACAAGCGTGAGCGTGAAATCCAGTAACAGATATGGCCCTCCTAGCCCTCCCCTGGTGTAAGGGAAGGGTGGGTACAAATAGCTGGGTAGACCTTTAAAAAACACTGGAATTTCGCATGTGAAATGTCCAAAAAGCACATGTATATATGTGTGTCATTACATGTGAATACCTGTGAAGCAAACAACATGTGGTCACATGATATACACGTGACAACGCAGGTAGACATATGGACATGTGTGGTTTACGCGTGAATCATGTGAAAAGTAGGAACATGTGATTCACATGTGCAGACCGCATGTTTCCATATACAGATAGAGAATGTACGGTATAAAAGGTGCAAAAGGAGGATGCACTGATTTCCATCAAGTGGATCATTTCCCTTCTCCCTTCTCTCTTTTTATATACTTCTTTACCATTTGTTCTTTGTTCTTTTTTCATCTCTGATTTTCAGGTATATACAGTATAGTACACATTATGGCAGCATTCACACTGGGAGACCTGGAATAATAAACCAATTTACCTAATTCAACCAGTTAAATTGATCATTCTTAAATTCGGCCTACAAATAAATGCAAGCATTTCTTTCTTCAGAAACAGTTTTATTAGTTCATTTTGGTGATGAATGAACTGTTTTGTGAAATAAAATCTAAAACTTACCTTTATTTGTAAATCAAAGTTAAGGACAAACGGTAATTTGAATCCTGCCTTAAATCACATAAAGAAAGGTAATCTCTTTTACCTGTCTACTGGCCTCTACACTTCCTTGTTATTTGTTTGATTTGACTGAAGTTGGTTCAATTATATTTTTAATGTAAGGGGGAAAAAACATCTTCACACATGCAGTATCAAAGTGCTTGAATATAACAGCCATCTCTGGCTGTATTACAATGGCTGTAAATGACAGATCTGTGTGATCTTTGTTCTTGTCCCTGTAAATGTGCCCCATCCACACACAATAAATGAAACAAAAACAGCTCAGGACAGGTTAGGTATTCAAACGTATAGGGGAAAGGTATCAAATGATCCTTCTCAAGCTCTTAATGCAATTTTTAAGCACCATTTCCCGAACCTTAATGCGAACGCAGCTTGGAGCTAATAGCCCTTTTACCCCAGCGGGTGATCATGGAGCGTCTGTTTTCATTCGGCTCTCCTGGAGATGTTTAAATAGCCTAATAAGGGAAGACACTCTCATCGTGATAAGGCGTTTAATCCTTCATCATTCAGCTGTGCTCTGTGATGGCAGCCTGCCTGGGCCATGAATTAGGCCAGCGTCTCTCTCTCTCTCTCTCTCTCTCTCGCTCTGTCTCTCTCTTCTGAGATGGTGTAATTATGTCGTGAAGGCCGAAAGTAGCTTAAATTCTTGTCTTGCATTCTCCCACTCTTTGAGGAAGCGCTGAGGGATCAAGGTGAATAATGTCTTGGGGAGAGAGCGAGAGAGAGTGTGAGAAAAAGAAAGAAAGAAAGAGGGAGAGGGAAAGAGAAAGAGGGGTCCCAGCGCAGTTTGTCCCCCCGTAGTCATGGTGCAGGTTGTGAGTCTTCAGATCTGACCCAGTAGCCCCGTTGCCTTTGAGGAACACCGTAACCGAGCTTAGAGCTAAACCTTGTCCACTTGACGTCACGGCAACAAGCGAGTCCATCTTGGCACAAACAAAACATCAACAAAATTCAAAGGGATCCTGGGAATTAAAGGCTTTTGGGCAGTCAGGCCTTATCTCCCAAACAGGGCCCTTCAGAAGAACCCTATGTGCTTGTTTTTGCGAGAGAATGCCCATGACTCGCTTTTTAAACATTTCTTTATCCTTAGCCGTGGTGAAAGGCCTGCACACTGCAAGTGGAGAGGAGGGAAGCATAGAAGCATAAAAGGCATAGTATTATTTTCACTCTGTCTGAATGCAGACAGTTGAGGAGAGAGGTGACAGCTGGACAAATGACGAGCATCGGTCCTGCGGGTCTCCACAGTATATCAGCTTTAATGAGAAGGAAAGGCAGGCTTTGGAGGAGTCTGGCCTGCCCGCACGCTTATCCATCACAGTGCTGCACTTGTAATTCCCAGGGACACGGATGTGGGGTTTAGTGTCCTCGGTGATTATTCTCAGTGCTTTAGATTAGTGGTCTGGCAGCAGAAGGCAAAGCCATTGCTCCGTGGTGGTTAGGGAAGATTTTACACTTATAGACTCAGGGGTGGAAAAAGGTTTCCAAAGCACGACACCAGTGTTACCAACGTTACGATCGTCAACGGATGGCAGGTTCAATCAGTGCTTTTTATGGACATGTCTATACTTGGAATGCTGGCAGACTCAATAATATAATTTTATTTGTATCTTTTTTTTAAGGGACTACACAACATTTTATTGTACTGAAGCAGTGCAGTTTAACACTCCAAAACCCATGATCATTAAACTGATTAGTCGTAATTCTGTGATCATAAGCCTTCAACACAGCTGCACGACACAAACACATTGGGCTCTGCAATTGCTAAATATTAACTTGTATTCCACAGGGGTATGTGACTATTTTACCATGCAAAAACACATAATGTGGAGGATTCATTGCCCTACTTTCAGTGGGCAAATCTTGTACAGAGGTGTCTTCTCCACCCATGCTCTCAGTGGGTACAGTGGGAGAGGCTGCGGTTGAATCCCTCAGTGGCAGCAGGGTTAGGGGTTTCTTGCTTCCCACATCCAGGTATGGAAATAGACCAGTTACTGCAACTCTCCTTACAAAAGCAAACATTTGCAGATTCGGCGGGCGAAGTGCATTGCTGTTTAACAAACAAACAAACAAAAGAAACCTCGCAGGCTGAGAGGAAAAGGTGAAAAATTTTTTACGCGGCCACCTTCCGCTGAGACCTTTGCAAAAAAGAAAAATGGCAAAAGAGACGCGTCAAACCGAGATGCACCGTTGTCCCACCGCACAGTGGAGAGAAAACAACACCCTGGAGCCCGTCCTGCACAGGCTGTTTCAGGCTGACCCCCGAGCCCTCGTTTTAATCAGCTGCCCTAAACCGCATTAGCTATGGAGACAGAGAGGACCCTGTCAACCCAAGCTCCGCATCAGCATTTTAAACCCGACGAACTCTATTCAAGGGACGGGTTAGGCATTTATTCCCTAATTTGAATTAGCACTGATTTGAAGAATGTGAATCGCCTGATTCCAGGACAATTACGTATGAAAGCGTCAAACTGTGGGCAGGAGACACGGGGCCATGTATGGCTGGCAAAGGCGGGCCTCGAGCCAAGAGCTCCTGGGTCCTATGACACAGTGTCTACCTACAGGCTGCAAATCTGCCAGGCCTTAGACTTTTGACGTATACTCTATTGTCAGTGGCTAGCTAGATGCAGCATTATAGGATATTGCAGGTTAGCGAAAATGATCAGTAATGCTTTATATCATTACTGTGGCCGTAGCTATATACTGCAATCTCATGCTTTTGTGAAAGAACATGTCATGTATTTTCAATTTTACAATATAAAAAAGTTGCGTTGGCTTGTTTTCCATATGAAACGTAGCTAGCTATGTAATGTTAGCGTACTAGCGAACTGCAAACATGCCAACATGAAACCAGAAACACATACCTATGCATCAATTTAGCGCATACCCTATTGTCAGTGTGAACACAGCCTAAACGTATGACAATACAGTCATTGGGAGTGGCCCCCAAGTCTGCAACCCAAGTCTAAAGCCTGGCAGACTGTAGGTAGAACCTGTGGTATAGGACCCAGAAATCTTATTTTTATTTATTTGTTTTTGCTCACTTGTGGTATTTCTTTATTGAATGTATAACTCTCCCTCTCTCACTTTCTTTCTCTCTTTCTCTCTCTCTCTCTCTTCCCTCTCTTCCCCCCCTCAGAATGCAAAGATGTAAACAAGGTGGCGTACTGCCCACTGGTGCTGAAATTCAAGTTCTGCAGTCGTGCGTACTTCAGGCAGATGTGCTGCAAGACATGCCAAGGCCACTGACCCCCGGAGAGCGAGGCCAAGACCGAGTGAGCAACACAGAGAGAGAGAGAGAGAGAGAGAGAGAGAGAGAGAGAGAGAGGGAGAGGGAGAGAGAGAGAGGGAGAGGGCCAATGAGTGAAAACGGTGTCAGTGGATGAGAACGAGTCTCAAAAGGGAGGGAAGGGAACTTGACTCCTGCACCTGCATTTTTTTTTTAACCCTGTGGAGCCCCAAACCACTGCTCAGCCTCCTGCTGACCCATTCCAGTTTAATTTTCACTTCTGTGAAGTGGGAACTTTAGATTTTTATTGCGTTGACATTATTTTTATAATAATAATAATAATTATTATTATTATTGTTGGTTTGTTATTTTTAATCCAAAGTGCTGGACACATCATTCCCAGAAGATGCGCCGTTTGGGAGATTTGTGGGGTCAAGCGTTGGAATCGGAGGCGTCGATCTGGTGTCTGGGACTTGCCATAGAGCCCGACGGACGGATGGACTATGGCTGTCTTTATCGAAAGACGTGCCTCAGTTCCACTGCGCGGTTGTGTGAACAGAGCTCCACTTTCCTCCCAAACGTTTCCACATTACCAAAATAAAGCAAATGCGGTAGCATGTCCTTTGCATACAATGTTGATAAAATTAGCAAGTTATTGTTAAAGTATTCCATAACATGTTTTTTTTCCCCTCCTTGTGTTTGTGAACTCTGACATTGCCAGGATTAGACCATGTACTGTCAGAGGGGTCGGGGGGGCAGCAGCATCTGTGTTCAGAGCGTCTTGTGTGCTGGAACAAAGAAACCACATTGCTAGTTAGATATGGGAATTATTCAAAACGGAAGGGGGGAATATTTCATTTCACTTGGCCTGAAAAACAGGTGGTGGTGGTGAGATATTGTTTATTTTAACTTTTTTTTTTTTTTTGCGAGAAAAATCAAAACAGAGGGGTCCCTGAATGATAAACTCTAACACATTGCCCTGCCGACACCCCCCCCAGTGTCACTAGATCACTGTCTAGACCACACAGACTTTCTCAGAAACACAGCCTAGCCCAGTAAGACCACCAAGATGGAGCCACGGCCTCAGAAAAATAAAAAAAGAGAAAGAAAGCTGCTGACTATTGTTAGGGGACTCATCTTTGAGCTCGGGAGGGGGAGGAGAAACTAAATTAAAGCAAGGGCTTCCAGATGTTCGGATGCAGCTTAGACACCTGTTTTAATAAGCTGGCTCTGAGGCTGACTGCATCGCCACCAGGTCACGTGACCACCGCCAAAGAATCTAGCCGTTGTCTGAGAGACCTTGACTCAGGTCTTTCATACAGGTGAAGAATGACCAAACCCAAGGGCCTCAAGTTGAATTATTCCAAAATGCAGGCTTTCAGGCCATTTGATAGTCACTATATATCATTTGCATTTTTTTCCAGACAATTAAGAAAATAAATTATTTATTAAATGGTTAAAAAAGGTATGTTGCAAGGGACTAAAGTACGAAATATGCAGGGGGTTTTAAAGAAATGGCACCAGGTCAAAACTCTTGTTTGTGGGGGTTTTTTTGCATTGTGTCAGCATGCATTGTAACTTCATCCGCACCTTCAAATTTGCAACGGATCTTGTGGTTCTGATAACCTTAAATGCTATTTTTTTGTGTTTATTTTATTTTTTGTATGTGAGAGTAAAATGCATTGGCGCTATATTTATTATATTAGAGCATGTAATCACAGAGAACTTTGTATTGTCTCTTGAATTTCATTATTGTGGATGTTTAATCTGCACTTGAATGCCGATTTTCGCTCAGCCATAACTAAATCCATGCGTTGGGCCTGTGTTTCGCTCCTCCCGTTCACCAGACCTGGGTGTATTTCTACAACACATCATATCTGGTCTGTCACAGACTACCTCCGGACAGTGTTCTCCATACCAGCTCCTCTCCTCCCACTTTACCTCTGTTACATCCGTACAAGAGAGAACAACAATGCAATATCATGATCGATGGTGCTTTTTCCCCCAGGAGTACTGATTTTTCCACCCCCCTGCTCCTTCTCTATATGGTAAGCTCCGCCCCACCACTGGTGCTACCAGATCCAAACGGGTCTCAAGGAATGAACGGTGCATGTCTGAATAGTCCATTAGTTCACCAGAGGGGGTGACTGGACTGGACAATTCAGAGTATTTCTCTGGTGTTTATGCTGTCAATCTTTTATTTTTCCTTTCGAAGTTGTTTTTTGGGGGGTTTTTTGTTGTAGTTTTCTTTCTTTTTTTTACCTCGCACCGAGTGTTTGCCTCAAGGATGTTTTCCACAGTTTGGATTTCCCATCATATTTCCAAGTGATGCTTTATATATTCTTTGATTATACCCCATCCAAAATGGTATTTGGATACCAGGACTTGGCCAGAAAAGCATGACACTCGTTCTCGGTATCGGGTTGTTTAAAAAAAAAAAAAAAAAAAAAAAAAAAAAAGGGAACACAAAACACCTGAGATATGTATCAAGTCCAAATAAAATGGATGGGACTGAATTATCATAAACTGGAGTATATATAGTGTATGAAAAAAAAGACAAAGAAAAAAAACAAGAAGAAAAAAAAATGGGACGGAACATATAGGAATCATAACGGACCACAACTAATCTCTAAAAAGTTTTTATTACGCCACCGTTTTTACTCTGATTTGCTGCTGCTACTTTGTAGCCACCCACAGTATATGATGTAAGCCGATATCTTTGTGTTATAAACTGTCATTAACTAAGAGGACGGACAGTAAGTGTTGAACTCAACTGCAGGCCCAACGTGCAGAGCATCGTGAATTATTACCATGTAAATCCTGAAGCTTGAAGTACGAGTTTGCAGGCATTGGGTCACGGAGCCTCCCGACAAAGACTCTCCCAAGACACACAGTAAAACTGGTACTCATAGCTGTGAACTCTGATATTTGAATGTCACATTTGCATATCCTTTACCCGCAGAAGAAAAAAAAAAAGGAACATTTTGTGATTAGTTGCTTATATTTTATATTCAGTATTAATGTTGGTACACTGTTACTAATTTTTTTCTATTGTAAATTATATGCTAATTTATTGCCATGTTTCACTTGTCTTACATTTATTTCACTGCATGCAAATTGAAATTTAGACTAGCAAAAAGAAAATAAATGCAGTGAAATCCCCCCCCTCCCTCCATCCACCCCTCCCCCCCCAACACACACACACACATACGTACACACATATATATACACAGACATACACACACACACACCAACCTGTTTTTAACCTAGATACATTAGGACAATAAAAAGAGCAGCTTCTAAAGAGACTCTGGGTCAGCTGATTTATTTATTTAAAACGCACACCCTTGCATTAGAAAGAACTATGAACATGTCAAGGGTATTCGGCCATGATGAAAAGCAGACCCTGCATTAAAAAAGCTAATAATAAATAAAAAAATGATGGGTCAGCTAACGTTTTCAAGTGGAACTTGAGCAAGTGGAAAACTGAGCATTAAAAATATATAAAGAGGGTGTTTGCTGAAGACACCTTTTCTGCCGGATGTCCTGGTGTATTTTGCCGAGGTGTGATTCTACCGAGGGTAGATTCTATAGGTAAAAGATTTTTGTACAAAAAAATTATATAGACACATTTCTGGTACTCGTGTGTTAAATTACTGTTAGCCATGCTAACCAGTTGCACAAGCATAGGCAGACATAGACAAAGCAACAAGATTCCTGGGCGTTGAAATCCTTGTGAATTCAGTCCAAAAATCCAAGCAACGTATTGAGTGATTCGTTTGGAGGTGTGTCGGGTAACATTTCAGAAGAATATTGCAAGGAGGGCAATCATTGCAATTGAGCATCTGGTCATTTATATTTTGAAACATATTCCAAAGATAAGGGAAAACATACATACTGAATGGGCTTTCCTCACCAGGAAACGGTTTTAATCTAATCTGGTCTAAATACCCCCTGCCCCCCACAGCCGCCAGTAGTTCTACACTCACCAATTACCGCGATGGTGATGGGTCAGAACAGGCTCTGGCTATTGTTAGCTGACACTAACAACCCATCCACGCGTACACCCAGCCAGAGTTCACCTCTCACTGTATTTGGCCATCAGCCAGTCTTTTTACCTTATGGGAGAGAAACGATAATGCTAATGAATGTGTCAGGCACTGCCCCCTCCCCGCTTTGTGGAGGATGTTGATGGAAGTCTACAGCCGACCACATGTTTAATAGAGATGAGTGGGTGGGACATCGTTGTCGGCTAGGATGCTCTCTCAAGAGGTTTATGATATCTTTAGGAAAGAGAGCCCTTTTCACTGCCCCGTCTGGACCTTGGCTTTCAAACAGAAGATGGTTGAGTTGTGATCATTAAGGGCTAGTGTCATTATTTGTTGGACAAATGAGAAAGATAGAAATTAAGCTCACTGCTATCTGTATGAGCAATGGTTACCATTATTCAACCAAGACATTATCTGGTGATAGTTTATATGTAGAAGCAAGGCCGTAACCATGGAGTCAACATTGGGGGGGACATTTAAAAAAAAAAATCAGCTAGGCTATAATGGGGGGGACATTTTGAGCATATCTGAATATTGGGGGATTGTCCCCCCAATATATTAGGGCCTTGTGTAGAAGGCAATATATCCATGTAATAGCATTGTAGCCACTTTGTATTTAGGCCTACTGCAGTCATTTGGTTCACTCTGTTACACCATTTCTAAGGTAAATGGCATATTCCACCTTGTTTGTGCACTTTATCTGATAAAGCATATGCTTGGTTTAGATTTATTTAGGTAAAAACACAAATATATTCGAAAGACTTGCAAATGCACTTCAATTAAATAATGATTCTTGAAGATTATGCATAATAGTAGGTTAAATAGATTAAAACCCCTTCAAGATTTCACAAACATCAACGATTAGTGGATTATGGATAGTAATGATATTGATAGATGGTTATATTTTTTTAAAGTCACAGATGAGTGCGCTCTCCAAGCACTTTAGCGCTCACATTGCTGCACGTCTTCAGTGAGCGAAACAGTTTCCCTTTTCACCCCGTTATGCTGCGCTATTTCTAAACCCTGCCTCCCGAGCAGCGCTAATACAGTGCAGGTGGTCCCTACCCCCTGCCGAGGAGCGGAGAGCACGGAGAATCTGATCGCTGGCCTGCCAATGCAGCCCCACGGTCCGGGGGGGGACCACAGTCTGGCAGGCTGCAGTCCTGCCAGCCAACCAACTGGCCTCCGGAATGATGACACATCAGTTTACAACGGGGTCAGAATTCCTGCGGCCTTTATAACCCTCCGCAAATTATTCACGGGTTTTTTCTCAATTCTCCAGCGTCCGATTTCCAGAAAGAACACGGGAGATAGCATATTTTCGGCTTGGGGTATTTTAGAAATGTATTTAATTTTAAACATTTTTAAATGAATAACAATAACAATTCAACCGTTACGGCTGAGTAAAAACAAAAGATTGCTTTAAACAACCCCCTTCTGTAATGGAAGAAGTGCTCAGGCGAAATCGGTTAGCACTTTAAAACGTGCGACGTGGAGTCGAACTCGGCCACGGAGATCTCAGGGGCTGCGCGCGCCTCCCGACTGCAAAAGGTTTCACTCCAGCTCCTGAGTAATGAATTCTAAATAAACATTATCTACCCCACTTGGCTCCAGAACGCGACCCCCACATGCTAATGTCGGGGTTCGGATTACAGATACCGGTGGTTCTGTTTTGTCTAATGTAACCAGTTTAGAATACCTGAACGTCTGGCGCGGCTTCTGTCTAGCTCCGCCGCTGGGGCTTTTGATTACATTAGCTCCGCAGCCTGGAGGAAGTGGGGAAGTTCCTTAAAAAGGTGAGGAGGTTAAGCGCCGAACGCCTCGGCAGCTGTTCTCTGATCTGATTCCCGCCGTTTCCGCCATTCGGTCGCTGCCATTGAGGAAAAACCAGGCCTTCTGACCACCCATCCCCTGAAAATAAATAATAATAATAATAATAAAGTCCCTCCTTGTAATCTGTAATTATAGGTAGGCTAATGCAAAAGTGTGTGTCAGAAATGGATGGTGTTGTTATGTGTGTGATGACAGTGATGTGTCTCCGGAAATATGTGTTTATATAAGAAAAAATATGACATCAGTTGTGGCGCGAAAAAACAGCAGAAACAACATAAAACCGAGTAAGCATGTATATGCCTGGGTGCATAGGCGCCGATCCCGTGGGTGCTGCACGGAGAAGGCCGAGCACCCACGGGGAAAATTATGACGGAGCCAAATTTACATTGATTTGATAGCAAACTCCACCTAGCATACGCTGCGCGGCACCCACGGGCAGAAACATAAATCGGCGCCTATGCCTGGGTGTGGTCTGCCATGAACCCATCCCTCCTTACCTATAAGGAACATGTATAAAAAGAGGGTAAGCAAATGTTCTATGAGTGACATAGGCATTCATGCTTCTCCCATGCACACGTTAAATAAAGTATAGGTTACTTCGCTGCTGAACTGCAGTGTGCTCACTCCTATGTAAGACCTGGATTGTCAAGGTGGAACAATCCATTGTGGAAAGTCATCATGGAAGGGGCTGCTGGGTGGTTTACTGTACTAAAGCACTGTTTCAGCGTTGCAATACACCCCATGGTCTGATAGAGAATCCTGTCTGTGCCAGTGCAGAACGTGCATCAGAGGAGAGGCCGTGCTTGTCTGCCACACTCACACATCACAGTGAGGCAGGCCTATGAACAGAACTGCCATTCCAAATTGTGTGTGTGAGTGGGTCGGGGGGGGGGGGGATCAGGGATAGAAAATAGTCAAAAAATGAAAAACTAGGGATTGTAACAAAATACCTTGGCTTGATCTAGAAAGAGGCAAATTGTAACAGCATTTTTGAATACTGTGTTGCATAGTTCCATCAAAATGAACTAGTACTATCTATCTATACTACTATCAAATCAGACAAACATCTGGAAACAAACACAAGGAAGCTACATTGTATCTGGATTTATCTGTACTTTTGAGCCATTGTGTAGAATCAGCAGAAGACTAGCCAGAGCTGCCACAGCAGAGGCAGGTTAAAAAGAACAGAACAAAGGCGTGGCGTTGAAAAGAACCCTTTTAGCGTTAGCGTTCCAGCATTGCAGTTTCTCACCTGCGTTTGTGTGAAGTAACACCAAGCGGTGATGATCAAAGTCACATACCATGACAGGGTCGGGCTTGACGATCCACATGTGCGTAAACAGATGCTCGTGGCCCCGAAAGTTTCTGATTACAGAATGGAGTGTGTAGCTTGTGAGCTTCGCCTGAGGACACAAGTCTCTCTGAACCTGATCAAGTCAGGGAGGGGTCCCTTTGACATTGTTTATATCTTCATAGTCTTGTGCAAAGAGTAATTTTATTTGCCAAATTTCTGTTTTTCCTCACATCGAGAGGGAGGGGGGATGTATAACACAGTCATAAATCAAATGACATTTTAATCCACATTAAAGGGAATGGAAATAATGAAGAATTAGTTAGCCAAATGTTGATTTTTAAACCCTTTTTATGAGGTCTTTGCAGCTTTTTTTTTTTTTTTTTTTGCTGTGGTTTTGTCAGTTTAGCTGCAGTGATTTTTAGTTCTATTTGTAATTGTCCATGGATTTCAGTGAATTTTATATTGTGAAATATAAAATGATATATTAGTTTTCTTTTATTTGTCAATGAGGAAAAAAACAATCACATTGGGCTCTTTTTTTCAAGAGGAGCCTGACCAAGGAAGGTCACTGTCAGAGCAAATCAATTCTGAACACTGACTGGACACTGTATTTGCACTATGCTGCTTATTTGTAGTGTACTACACATTTAAGACCGTAATATAGATGCTTTATGATGAGGAGGTAAGTACTTATGAGCATGATATGCTTGCCATTATGTATTGCTTCAATAATACAAGCAGATTTGTGTTAATAAATGGTACTCATGGCATTTAAGCAGAAAGAAGGAGCTGGTTTAAGCTTTGTAAGTTCAGCCACATTTGAGTGCCAGCAGACACACTCCACTCTTGTTTCAGGGCACAACACCTGGCAGAAGAGGCTAATGCAGTGCAGCGATTTTCTATTTTTTTCAGTTTAAGGAAATGTCAAACAATTTGTCTCACACTGTTAGTACAGTAAAAGTGTTGTGCAAATTAAGTTCTTAAATTATCAAGGCCAGAGGCTCTGTGGTGGCCGGGCCCCTGTGACACTTCTGCACTTGTATGGATGTGTTTAGTGGTTCTGAGAACCTGATAAGACTGACATCCAACAGACACTCAGATAATTTAGGAAAAAAAATGAAAAAAGGTCATTGTAGGGGCATTCATTGGGCTAAAAAATAATGAATCTTTAGAATTTCACAATTTGTACAATTATTTTCCACTAGCGAGCTATTAGTAATTGCTTAAAAAAATTTTTTTAAATGTTGGTAATATGCATTTTGGAGGCCTGGGTTCGAGGATACATGACAAAGACCTCTGTGAAGCAGAAACTTGTCACAAGATCACAGGCCCTTTTGATAAGAGGTGTGGAGGGGATGAGAACCAGATCGAACCTCTCCACCCTGGGTCCTCTACTTTAAATGGACAGATAAACAGGGGCATTAAAACTGGCACACGATGCCATTAAATCATGATAGAGTGAATGGGTGAGGTGGCGCAAGTGTACATTTTTCATAACCCAGGAAAATAACCCAACCTGAGTCCTCGGTAGCAAGAGGACAACAGTCAGCAACTTGAAAAGAGACATCTGAATAAACTATTTGCTCAGTTGCAACCACAAAAACACACGCACACACACACAAACACACACACTTGCACATAAACAAATGCATCGAATTCCTAAATTCTTTGGCTGGAACGAGTGCAATCAAAAACCTTCAGGATACTTGTTGGGGCTTTAGTCGCCGTTCCCAGATAAAGTCTTCATGGCTGGTTTCAATCTACATCACTCTCAGCCCTTTGCGCAGCCCATAGCCCTCTTTTAACACTCTTAGGAGATGCTGTGGCAGATAACAGATAGAAGAGGAGGGGAAAAAAGACATCTGCCTATAGCTGGTGAGGAGGAGGAAATTGTTCTCTGCTCTATGAGGGTTCAGGAGATAAGGGAAGGGAGAAGCCGTCGGAGGCTAAGCAGGCCCAGATGCAACTAACTGGCCCCTGCTTTACTCCTGTGCCTGACTGCTGGTGTGAAGTCTAACCGCAATGACAAACATCTCAGCATGGACGTAAGGGAGGTGGCCGAGGGGGGATTCCCACCACCAAGCTGTGATACCCCCTGTTGCTGATGAGTGTCTGAAGTGCTTTGCCTCTCCTTAATGTGAGCGAAACAAGCTCCAGCAAACCGCCCCCACTGATGGGGCGGGACACCCCGCACCGATACAGGAGGTGTAGTTGAGAGATGTTCTGGCCCGGGCCAGGCAACTCCAGGCATCAGCACTTGCTATCTGGTGTAGTCCTTTCAGGATTCTTTCCTGAGTTCATTTCACTCCAATGCACACACACACATACACACATAGAGTCACACACACACACACCCGCACAAACCCACACTCACAGACACACACACACACACGTACACACACCCACACAAACTCACACACACACTCTCACACACATACACACACACACACACACACCGCTAACACAGGGTTACGCATTGTGCTACCTCTGAAAAGATCAAAGGAGAATTTCTGCTGAGCCAGGCTGGAGCTGACAGGCTGGGACAACATCTGCCGTGCCTCATGTTGCTAGAGAGCATATTTGACCTTTATGAGAACTGAGAACTCAAGGGGCTTTCAAAAGACACCACAAACCCCCACGTTCGACAGCTTTTGCTTTCCCTTACCTGTGATGGGAGGGGCGGACTAGTTCATACACTTTGGGGTGTCTGCACAGTAAGCACTCAGTTTAGAATCCAGGCATCTCACAGCTGCTGACTGAAAACGTTACACCCAATATTTATTTGTTTTTTATTTGTCATGCTGATTTGACAGTGACAATACACAATACTCAACATTTCCCACAAATGCATCAATGCAAGAGTGCCAGATTTAGCTAAAGAGATAGTTTTCATCTGCAGTTCCTGAGCAGGTAAAAACAGGTCAAATTAAGTTACATATAATAGTAACACAATATCGCAACAGTATGACACACCAGACAAGCACATAGCAGGTGGAGACAGATAAGATTACATCATACAATAATAGCAACATAGCAGCAACATAAACATCAAACAAAAAGTTCAGAAATTTGTGTTTGGTAGATTATTTCTCTGTTGTAACAATGCTTTGTGGCAATAAATTGTATACCGTTGGAAAGCCTGTTTATTTCCCTTTTAAATGGTGTAAATTGTTTTTTTTTATTGTTTAAATGGTGTAAGGAGCATGCATTTGTGGGATGAGCAGCACAGCTGAGTATGTGGGTTGCGCCCATTAAAAATTTGCCAAATCTTCTCTGCCAATGCCAAACAGCTTATTCTACTGTTGCTATTGACTCTTGTTTGGTGTTGTTTGGTGGATTGGATGATTGAAGTCTATCAGTAACAAGGAAGAAACAAGACATATTGGCAATTTTACAGTTTATTCATTTAACAAACAGTCAGGAGCCTCAGGAGAACCTCCTCCTCATGCTAGTCACCAGCATGGTCACACACTGCTGTGGGATGGCATTCCACTCCTCAACCAGGATTTGTCGCAAGTCAGGCAACGTGGTTGTGTTGGTCACTCTAGCACGAACAGCACGCCCAAGCTGATCCCACAACTGTTCAATTGGGTTGAGGTCAGGACTGTTGGCAGGCCATTCCATTCTCTCTACTCCCAAATTCTGAAGGTAGTCTCTGATAAACCCCGCTCTGTGGGGGCGAGCGTTGTCATCTTGGAGGATGGAGTTCGGTCCCAGACTGTGGAGATATGGGATTGCCACTGGTTGCAGAATCTCATCTCAATATCTCTCTGCATTGAGATTGCCTCCAATGATGACAAGCCTCATTTTTCCAGTGATGGAGATGCCGCCCCACACCATCACACTGCCTCCACCAAAAGGTGTTACTCTATTGGTGCAGAAATCAGCATAGCGTTCTCCCCGTCTTCTCCACACTTTGACCCTACGATCCAACTTCCGTAGGCAGAATCCGGACTCATCGCTGAACATAATGTTCCTCCACATGTGCAGGTTCCAGTGCAGGTGTTGCCGACACCAGCGCAAACGGGCCTGATGGTGAAGGGCAGTCATGGCAGGCCTCCTGGCAGCCCTATGAGCCCGGAGATTGGCTGTGTGCAGTCTGTTCCGGATTGTCTGGGCCGAGAGCCGTGTGCCATATCGTCCTGCAAACCGTGACTGCAAATCTGTAGAAGACAGCCTATGGTTCCTAAGTGCTGAAAGGGTGAGGAACCGGTCTTCTTGGGGTGTCGTCTTCTTGGGACGCCCACTTCACGGTCTGTCTCTGACATCCCCCATTTCATGGAACTTGGCCTTCAGTTTGGAGATGGTACTAGGGCTCACTCCAAATAATGCCGCAACTTGCTTTTGCGGAACACCAGCTTGAAGTTGCCCTATCGCACGGGCCTTGTTGAGATCAGCCAAATGTGGCACCTGATTGTCAGCACCTGGGGGTACCGGAAGCTCAAAACAAGAGTCAATAGCAATAGCAGAATAAGCTGTTTGGCATTGGCAGAGAAGATTTGGCAAATTTTTCATGGGCACAACCCACATACTCAGCTGTGCTGCTCATCCCACAAATGCATGTTCCTTACAAATGGGGCACCATTTAAAATGGAAATAAACAGGCTTTCCAACAGTATACAATTTATTGCCACGAAGCATTGTTACAATCTACCAAACACAAATTTCAGAACTTTTTGTTCGATGTTTATAATAGCAGCACAGAACATCACATATAAAAGCAGCAACGCTCACCACTCCTCAATGCATTTGTTTTTAACTTTGAGCAGCAATTTTACGATATTATTATATTTTTATTCTACACAAAGCATTATGAGTTCTAAAGTTTCAAATGAAAATCATTTTTAAGAATCATAAAAATAACATTGGATCAACGTTTTTTGGCAGGTATTGACTGTGTGCATTGTAATGAGATTGAATGAAAGCCTAAATCTGATAAGGATTCCAGAATGATAAAGCTACAAAGACTGAAGCCAGTTCCGGAACAGGCCTCTCGTCTTCAAACAGGCCTGATTGATAACTCGTAATAAAAATGTTTCATAGCTTTCTTGTGATTTTAAATGTTTCATTACCACAAGTCACGCCCCTTCTGCCACTTTCTGAAACTCTCTAAAATAAACAATTCTACAAAGTATTTAAAATCTTTATTTATGTGTTTATGACATTTTATCCCCACTAGTTTTCCCATGTCAGTTTGCTGAAAGTAAAATAGCAGAGTTTTCACTGAGCTGCCAGTATTTTTGTTTAATATTTTACTGTCCATGAAGTATTTCGGATCATGTTGATGTAAGGACACACTTTGTTAAACGGTTAGATATATATACATACAGGTAACTGCCAAAATAAAGGAACCACCACCATAAAGTGTCTTAATAGGGCGTTGGGCCACTACAAGCCGCCAGAACAGCATCAATGGTATAGATTCTACATGGGTCTGGAACTCTTCTGGAGGGATGCAACACCATTCTTCCATGAGGAATTCCATAATTTGGTGTTTTGTTGATGGTGGTGAAAAATGCTGTCTCAGGGGCTGCTCAATAATCTCCCATATGTGTTCAATTGGGTTGAGATCTGGTGACTGAGACAGCCATGGCATAAGGTTTACATAGTTTTCATGTTTATCAAATCATTCAGTGACCACTCATGCCCTGTACAGAATTGTCATCCTGGAAGAAACCACTCCCATCAGGATAGAAATACGTCACCATAGAATTAAGGTGATTACTCAGAATGAATTTATATTTATTGGTGTTTACCTTGCCCTCTAAGGGGTTGCATGGACCTAAACCATGCCAGTCAAATGCACCCCACAACATTACAAAGCCACAGAACCTTTAATTTACTCAAGTGTTTCCTTTATTTTGGCAGTTACCTGCATATATACACTCAGTGGCCACTGTATTAGGTACACCTGTACACCTGCTCATTAATGCAATTATCGAATCAGCCAATCATGTGGCAGCAACTCAATGCATAAAAGCATGCAGACATGGTCAAGAGGTTCAGAGAGGTGGTGGTGTAATGGTGTGGGGAATGTTTTCTTGGCACACATTAGGCCCCTTAATAACAATTGAGCATTGTTTAAATGCCACAGCCTATCTGAGTCTTGTTGCTGACCATGTGCGACCCTTTATGGCCACAGTCTACCCATATTCTAATGGCTACTTCCAGCAGGATAATGTCACAAAGCACACGTCATCTCAAGTTGGTTCCACAAACATGACAATGAGTTAAATGTACTCCAATGGTCTCCACAGTCACCAGAACTCAGGGATGTGGTGGAATGGAAGATTCACAACATAAATGTGCAGCTGACAAATCTGCAGCAACTACGTGATGCTATCATGTCAACATGGACCAGAATCTGAGGAATGTTTCCAGCACCTTGTTGCATCCATGCCACAAATAATTTAGGCTGTATATATGTACTGTATATGTGTATACCTATATCCTTACATACATCCCCCTATTTATTTTGGTCATGCTGCTTGATAACATAGGCACAAGGAGACGATGTCACCTTCGAGGTTTGGGTGGGGGGCTTTAAATGGAAACCATCTCCTCTGGCAGTGTCATGGAGGATGAGCAGGTAAGTAGATTAAGTACAGGGTGAATCAATAGCCAATCACTTAGACCAATGGAGTACAGCCAGTAAGCGTGGATACAAATAGAGACAAGTCTGAGAAGGTTGAGATGACTGGTAGTTTCATCTCAAAGCAAACAGCATCAGAGGCGAGGGACAATGAGGAAAGGGAAGCTGCTTAAGCCCAAAGCTGGATACGGGTGGAGGGGGCGCGGTGTCTTTTGGCCAGCATATCTTCGTCTCCACAAATGATTAACAATGCATCTATTTTTCCACTTCCGTGTCCCTTGCTTGATGAAAACAGCAGACAAACGAAAAAGGTTAGAGGGGGGAGAAACATGAACACACATTTCAGTCTTATTTAGCCCTCGTCCTGATGCTCTAGAGTTGGTCAATAAAGCTACACTTTAAAACTTGTGAAAGCTACACTACATTGTAGTGTGGATCGAGGGTGGAAGAGCCACACGCAGATTTCACGAATATCTAAAAGCTGACCACGAGTGATCAGCCACTAAGTCTGCGAACAGATTAGGGAGCAGGGGAAAAAATGGAAAGACAAAGAAAAGAACACTCCGGGCACAAAAAGTCCACGGAAAATAAATCAACAGAAAACAACCCAATAAGGGCGAGAACTCTTCAACGAAGAGCTAAGAAACTAAAATGACTTTAGAGACTTTAGCTCTGGGGAATTTTAGGCCAATAAACAAAGAATGGATCTCGAAAGGAAACACCACCAAAGTGGCGAGCATAAAACCTTTAGTTAGGATAGGATAATTCCTCCTAAAAGGCAACCACAGAGTGGTAACGCTAAACCTTTAAATTAGATCA
This sequence comes from Aldrovandia affinis, assembly GCA_029706075.1. Classification (NCBI taxonomy): domain Eukaryota; kingdom Metazoa; phylum Chordata; class Actinopteri; order Notacanthiformes; family Halosauridae; genus Aldrovandia; species Aldrovandia affinis. Next base: position 767,314 of record JAINUG010000067.1, on the reverse strand, counting down.
TTAGAAGTACCTTCTCTCTTTAACTGAGAGACCACAGGGTGGAAAACTAATACCTTAGTTCGTATTACCGGCTAGAGCGTAACAATGGTTTACACAGAAGCGTTTGTATGAGGGAAACACAGACCTTAAATAAGAGGTGGAATTAACACTGATAACCCTCAGCTGAAAGTGATCGGAAAACTCACCGACAAAAGACCATATAAGGATGGCGGAAATTACAATGATTCCTCAAGCAAAACAAAAGAAAACAGACCATCGCATGATCAAGTGCCCTCCAGCGGTCGAACAAGGTAAAACCATGACATACATAGCCTTATTGTACTCCTGGCACATGTCAGATTATTGTAAATTCTCGTATGTCAGAAAAGAGGTTATAAATATGCCTAAAAGTAAGGATGTACAGAATGTTTTGGGGGACTTTGAGATAAGGGAGGTAGAAGTACTACAAAAACTACAAAAACTTAAGACAAATAAGGCAGCAGGCCCTGATGGCATATATCGTAGAGTACTCAAAAAACTTCAGGAGATTATATATAAACCATTGACAGATATTTTTATGCAATCCCTGAACAGTGGAGAAATACTAGATGACTGGACGAATGGTAGTATAATTCCAATATATAAGAAGAGGGACCGTACTGACCCAGGAAACTATAAGTCTGTCAAGGTTAACTTGCATCTCATGTAAAATACTGGGATGTATTATTAGGGACAAGTTGGAATCATTCTTGAAAAATAATAGCACTTTAAGGTGGTATTGTATCTGATCTAGGTGCTGTGGGCAGTGGAGTCCCTCATGGATCGGTTCTGGGACCTTTGCCTTCCTTATTTACATAAATGTAAACTCCTAAAAGGGATTAACAAAGTGAACTACCAAAGACAGACAAGATTTTTAAAGACAAATTTGGTTAGCAGAACAAGAGACCCCAGGTGAAAATTAGTTAAAGGCAAATTCTGCACAGATATTAGGAGGTTTTTTTTACACAAATGTTATATGTGAATGATGGTCACAGGAACTAGAGTTGGAGCTTACTCCATTTAATTGTAACATTCAACATCTCTGTGCGAGGCACACGTAAAGCATATTCGTCACAGTCGTAAAGCCTGACTCATAACAATGTAACAACGATCCATCGTAACCCAGTGTTGGACATAACAACAGAGAGTTGTCAATGCCTGGAACAACTTGCCAGGTCAGGTAGTTGAGGAAAAAACATTTGGTCTATTCAAGTACAGGCTAGATGCAGTACTGGATACTCTTTGGAGTAGGACATGATGAGCTGAGATGGGTTGAATGGCCCATTATGTATTCTTATGTTCTTCATATGTATTTTCTCAAACTCCCCCCGAAATGAATTCCTGGCTCTGCCACTGGTTTGTCCATGTGGTATTTGTAGCACTCAACTCAACCAGTATGTCCAGTCTGCCACGTGCTCTCTTCATATCCAGCATGGTGATGACATTGTCGGCTTTTCCAGAGATTTCTGAGGAACTGCCAGCTCTCAGAGGAAAAATGGTCGACCACCAACTTGGTTGTTATGAAAACAAACAACCAATGGGAATGCATGTTCTGATCTAAAACACCCATTCACTTTACTTAGAAGGTCACAGGTCAAACATGAGTGGAATAATAAGAACATAATTCAACTGTGCCGCTAATATTGAAATAGGGCCAAAAACCTTACATATCGCACCTTTGCCCTTTCATAATCTGTTTAGAAATCTAAACAGCTGTGTTTGTTATATCAATTCAATAAAAACAACAAACCAGAAATCATATTTCTGAGATTTAAAAAAACAAAGGCCCTTTATAGATGGTTCATGAGAACTAAAAGGCCTTTAATTGAAAACAATTGATGACTGTCTTTTCAAAGGTGAAAATCAATGCAACTTAAATAACTTTCACTCCCTGTTTGTGGAATGACTGCTAAATCAGAAACAAATTTATTTGGCCTCTCAATCTCATATGTAGTGATGAAGAAACAAACAAATATTAGCATATTTGTATATTTATACACGAATATGCAAATTTATATACAAATATATATTTATATATAAATATATATTTGTATATAAATATATATTTGTATATAAATATTTGTCATTTGTCAGAATGTTTTATGAATTATCTGCTTTTCCACCATTTCCTTCATGATTCTTGATTCTACAATCTGTATGAAAAATTATAAAGGAGGACATTTTTTGTCAAAACATAACTTGAACAGGTCAGCCATGAATCTTCAGAATGGTAGTGTACCATTCAGATGACTTAATTCAAGTGCTTTGGAACATAACTGTGATTTATTTATGTTTAGCGTGTCAAAACATTTACCATAACAATATTGCTGATATTGATGGACAATATTGATGATTACTGACACTTCACCACAGATGAAGTTGCGAGGTTTCAGTTGATAACTGTGATCAGATCACCTTCCTGAAACCGTGCTACTAGGAAGTTACATGTTTACAAAGATGTGTTCCAAATGCGACTTCATGTATGAAATAATTTCGTTTTAGCTGTGCTGAGAGCAGAATGTCATTTGATCTCAATGGTCAGAGCTGTGCTGCAGTAGCTTTTGTTGGTAAAGGCACGTCAGGTTATTGGACGCCCGTGCTTCTCTGGTGCATGTTTGTTTGCAGAGCGGTGCAGTCCTATTAAAAACCCAGAGGCATAGTTTTCATGACTGAACACAATATGTGTGTGAATGAAACTTAGGGAGAATGAATCAGATAGAGTGTTCAGTGCAAATAGAATATTATTTGCTTCTTTGTCATAATAATTATCAGTACATCAAAATAAATAAAAAGCATCAACAACACGTTGCCATATAGATGTCTTCTGAGGTAAAGGGATTCTATCCTTCATTCCTGCATCCTCTCTTTCTCTCTTTCTCCAGTTGTATCATATTACAGGATAATTATTCCAGGGGTAGCAGTAATGGATGTAATGGGATGTGGGAGTAAAGATGGAAACAATATACACAAGCAAGGAGTCAGATCTCATTGGCAGGTATGGCCTCTGGCAAAATCATTTTTGTTGATATTTTCTGCTATTTCTATATCATTCATGTTTCAGTCCTTTCTTATAACTCTTTTCATATCTTTTATAAGAGGATACAGAGAGAGAGAAAGAAAGAGAGAGAGAGTTTCAGTATATCACAGGATGTCTTGAAATGACATCAAAACAGCATTTTCGGATGGGTAGTAAATTTAATTATTTTAGCGAATTCAAAAATTGAAATCGAAGACAATGCTACAGAGGAAACCTGTTGAAAGGCTTTAGCCAGATAAATATTGTGTTGATTTTTGTACTACACAATACCATTGTAATCTTATTAAACATCACTAGCTGTGGTTATCATCACATGTCCTCTAAACAGCAGAAATGGTCAAATAATGAAGCATACAGGAAACTATTCAGGTATTGAATGAGTCGCCCAATACCATATCTTCAAAAGCGGCGGGAACTAAAATGTTCACTGAATTTTTCCTGCAGGGTGAGGCTTTTCAAAAGTTGCACTGCCACAGGATACAGATGAAAGGAAAAGAAGAAAAAAAAACAGGTCCCAGACAGGACACGAACACAGCGAGACTTCACCCCGACTTACCTGAGTGAACATGAACAAAAATGTGTGAAAAAAAGAAAAGGAATGGTACATACAAATTAAGGTGTGTTTCCGTGACAGCCAATAGTAGATAAGCAGCCACTTGTTTCCTGACCATCAATCTTGTTTTATGCCCTGACCTGAGGCCTTGTCCATTGGATATGGGCCGTACAGGTTACATACCTCAGATGGTAATCTCCATTACACTGCACTGGCGGGGCTGTGAGAACTGCTGCTTCAGTCAAAGGTCCACATACTGCAGATAAATCCAGCATCCCTTTCATCAACATGCAGGTCACAAAGCATTCTCAATATCCAAACTGACACAAGCACACATAAACACATACACACACATACAAACATACACGTATACGCATACATACACACACACACACACACAAACACAATTGCATACAAAACACACGCGCACACGGACACATTGTCCTTTCCTGAATACATACATTTCCACCTATACATGCATTTACATCATAGCAAATGCACCAGGGTTTATAAGACACAACTGATAGCCAATCTGAGGTAAGGTTGTTAAAGCTCCTTGTGGATTTGTTATAAACAGAGCAACGTCAGAGGAACGTCACAGGAGGCAGGCAAGAAAGCAGGGGAAAGCTGCAGTTCTCATAACAGCTGGACCCACTAGTGTTCGCTGGACCAACCATCTCCTGTTACACCCTTTCAACGAAAGTGACAGTGACCATTTTTTGCTAAGGTTATTTAAGGAATAGCTGCCAACCTTGAGTTATGTTGACATGTTTGTTTATTGACCAGTTCGATTATGGAGGCACCAGCTACCTGATCAATACGTTCACTATGAATGAGCCACTTTGTTGCGTTCATGGCTGCCGTACGTGTTGTGTAAGTCAGCCTTTAATCAAATTGTACCGTTAGTGCTTGGCGGGGTCTGTTTCAAGCAAGACCTGTTTATTTGGGGACAAAGTAATTTGTCTACTAAGTAGGGTTTGTGACAGACATCTCACACTTATGGTTATTTACAGGGAATGTTAATGAGGCTTGGCATGTATAATTATACTTTATACCTTTTTAAATAGGATTTAAAGTGTCATTTAAAATATCATATTAACAACATACAGTACAACTTTGCTTTATTTGTGTTTGATGCATCAAAGGGTTTAAAGGGGATATGTTGCATATGTACCACATGATAGACTGTGGTTAGCAACCATCATCTTTGTCAATTGTTCTCCTCAGAAGAGGAGAGTAGCACATGAACAAGCATTCAGTTTTAGGCCTTCAAACAACCTTTAAGAGGTTGGCAAATGACAGCTCAGATCGACAGTATTCACAAGAAATGGGAACCTTACTATTAATGCCATTATTTTACTGTATTTCTATGTGTAAAAAATGGTTCTAGTGGCTGGCTCACCATTAATTTTTCCATTGCATTTCATGCGGCTGTCATAAATTTGCAAGTTTGAAACACTGATCTGCACGCTCAGGGGTAAACTTAATTTGGAAATGCTCTTGCCGGTTCCGGTGGAAGGGTTTGGAAGGAAACCTAGAAGCAGACAAAAAAATGACAAAGATCTGAAAAACTTTTTAATTCAAGAAACAGCAAGCTGAAAATTGCAGTGGGTATTGCTTGTCTTTTTTCCGTGCGTCATTGTATATTTTTTTCCACATTTGACTGCAGGATGAGTTCCTAACCTCGGCGTACACCTACCCAACTGTCTCCCCGGTAATCTATCTGATGATTTAATATTCCTGCTCATCTGTGCCTTTTTTATTTCCTGCCCTCTCACAAAAGCAGACGTCCGCTGAACACGTTTCCCGGCTGTGCCACGACCCGCTGGAAAGGCCTCGCCCCCGGTGGTGTCCACGGTCCGAGGCGTGTCTCTGCCAGACCACCCGTGGCCAAGCTCGCCAAAAACACAACTCCCATCTCCCCTTCTCGACATGATATCCTCCCAGACTTGTACTGTACATTTTACGCACAACACCCCAATCCACACAGGGGTCTGTGTGGCAGATCGCATGGTAATTGATTTTGAACAAGAGGCTGCTACAAACATTTCGTCAAGATGTGTGTGTGTGTGTGTGTGTGTGTTTTTTTCCCCCCAAGATATCTGAAAAGCAGACGAGCTGAATCGGTTCCACAGCTGTCTTCCTCACTGTCTCTTAGCATCTCTTGAGATGGGCTAGTAAGCACAGTTCATAAAAGGGATACTGGAGCCATTTTGGGAAAAATCTCCATTTTTGTTTATCTGTAATTTATTGTTTCATCCACAATTCATTGCACTGCTGAACCGATGCCACTGATAATGTATTTTAAACTTATTTCACACTTCACACTCAAACAGGGATTTGCAGTGATCCAGGTGCCTTAATTAGCCTATGCATTTTACAGGCTTGTGTGATTTTGTGGTCACTGAAAATAATTTGCCCTTGTAATGGTGCATCATTTGCATTTGAGTGACAGAAAAAGCTATGGGAAGCCACAAAAGGTGGCAGAGAAAACCGTAACGGACCGAGCTCTGGGGTAGTTCATTGGAGCATTGGAGAGGCCCTGAGAAGATTAGTTCAAGAGTTCTGATTGCGGGGATTCAAGATTTATTTACCTGCAATCTACCTTCACCTGCATACACGTTATATCAGTCAACTTCTTATATTTTCAAGGAAACAGCATTTTCTTACTCTGCTCCTTGAATTTGGAGTGCTTGACTTGGATCCTGGGATAGTGTCCAGCACTGTACTCTGGATGTCACTTGACTGTTTAATGAGAATTTATTCTTGAGTGGTTTGGCAAGAAAGGCACTGAACAAACAAGACAATTCTGTCAAATAATGAGTTTGTGATGTTCTGGGTTTTAAAATATGCTCTACATCCTGGCAAGGTTCCTTTACTTGGAATCAATATCTGTTAAAAAATTAATCTAGTCATCATGTTTTCAGAAAATACAGAATATATGTATAACTTTAATACTGAAATAATTAAATGAAATGTGACATATCCTTCAAATAATCCTTGAATGAAATCAGAAAGTATCTCATTTAATTTTTAGTAATCTGAGATGAGACTGCATGCACATCAATTTCAATAAGTATGCAAGTGGTTGTACATCAATCTTATGTCTCTTGTTTCCCAAACACCCGATCATATAAGTAGACCAGTCGCATCGCCGCAGTGTTGTTGCTTCAGGAGAGTGCAGACTACCACACGCGTCCTCCATAGCGTGAGCAGCCAGCCAAATGCTTCTTTTCACTCTAGGCAGCCACCCAATTGACCAAAGAAGTCACTATTACATGAAAATGCCCTGCCGGCTTTGGCTCTCCCTCCCTAGGTGAAAATCTGACCACTGGCTACAGTCTACCCTGGCAAGGTCAAGATTAGTTTATGGATTGTGGGGTGCGGCATTACACCAAGGACTAGTGCTTTGGTTGGACACACCCTAAAAGACCATAAAAGTTATATTTTTAGGAAAAATGTCTGTTGTAGTGCATTTTGGTGAACAGGTCTACATTGACATGGGTCCTCGTTACTGTACACTTCTTCTGTCAAGACCAGTCATTGGTCAGAGCACAAGCACACCCATGTTCTCCACCCAGTGGCATGTTCAAACGTAGTGGGTTGTGTTAAACGATTTGTTGATGATTTCATTTCCGTCACAAAAGTGATAGACAGAAATATTCCGACAATGTATCAATAATGTTTCCCTAACAATAAGCTATTAAAAACATGAATACAAAAACAAAGTGAATGACTCAGGAAAGTAACCGACTGACCCATAAATGCTGCAAGGAGACTAGTTTGATGTAATCCTTCGGAGAGTCCATCATAATACTTACCTATGTAGGGTCTTGAAGGTTTAAAATAGTACCCCTTGCTTTTTCAAGTTTTTGTCTCCCAAAATATGGAATAAATTCAGGCATTCCTTAAATGGAAATATTTTTACAGTCTCCAACTGGAAGGTTAGATAACAACCATCCAGAGTGTAATTTAATGCAAAATGTTCATTCAGTCCGAGGTAAAATATTTTTGAGGTTTCCTTTTTAGAGTTTAACCTTGGTCTTGGTTGTAGACTTGGGCTTAATTTATTGTTTTGACTGGTTCCTTTCTGTGCTTTAAAATTTTTGGGAAATAGTATTCATTCCTGATCAGTCTCGTCCAATTCCTCTGGTACAACGGTTTTCATGTGCAGCCTACCTTGGACTCCGAGTCTGGCAAAGACTGAAGGAATGGATATGTGTTATTGTTAATGGTCCAACACCCCCCCCCCCCACTCCTGAAAGTAGAACATTACGCTGGATCACGTTCCCCTGTTCCCCTCTCCATGGTTGGCACCTCTTTGGCTTCTGAAGTTCCTCCAGTGGCACATCCTTGATGAGGTGCCTCAAAGACATATCTGTGTCAGCCATCTTTGCTCAGGGTAACCGACACAAAGGCAACAAACCTCAAGTCCTGGGCCTTTTCGGATATTTATTAAAGCCAGTGGCTATTTTTTTAAATACTTCATCATCCACTGGGTTTTAACAGTGGGAGCGTGGCTCTTCTGGCTTCACTGTAATGCAAGAAGCACATTTAGAAAATACTGTACAGGAGAGCGGAGAAGGGGGTTAAAACCCTTGGCTGCCGAAGAATAAATCTCATAAAGTATCAAGTGAAATATGATCCGTGAAACGAGGACATTTATACAGGTTAACCCTATTAAACATTTCCAATGGGGCCCTCCATCCTTTCAGAGGCATTCGAACCAACGATCTTGATTTAATAGCGAGACCTTTTTTTTTTTATTTATTTTTTACTTTATTTTCATGGTTGAGGCATTAGAATATAAAAAGAGTAATCTGAAGAATATCTTCAGTGTGCAGTTCTCGAATGTTCTGGTCATGACAACGCAGGTCACAGTGGCCCACTGAGATCGCGACAGCTAATAAAACAAATTCCAATTTACCAGGCACAAGTCAAAGCTAATTAAATTCCACTGTATTTCAGGAGTCTAGACGCACAAGGCAAGGATGTTTCAACAAGGTCATGTTGTTTTACATTATTATCTACTAGGGAATGAAGGTCTCTATATGTCTTTGCGGAAAGTATCTTACCAGAGATTCATCCTTGATGAAATGCTGACCACAAAAAAATATTGGACATAGATATATGTAAATTATAGAAACAGACAGACCCAATATAAAAGGGTCTGCTATATAAATATTTTCAGTTGTCAAGAAAAATGTTAAACAGAGCAATGGAAATGTAGCAAAAACCGATAAAAGCAAGGGTAAACGCACTCGTCAAACTTAGACATTGATGCATACCGTTTTGTCTGAGGTAATTTTCCCCCATAAGCATGTATACCCAAGCTGGCTACTAAAAAATGTAAGCTTTATGAAAATTATGTAAGAAAGAAAAACAAAAAGTACGCTTTATGAAAATTAGATTCAATCCAGTACAGTTTGACACTGTCAGAAGTTGCATATGAATAAGCCAATTCTGTCCAATATGGGGGAGAGAGGGGTTTAACCAAAAGGCCTTTTGGTGCAGGGACAAGGCTGCCGAAAAAAGTTCCCATCCCTGAACCTCCCCTCGTCTCACCCGAACCCTCGGTGCTTCTATCAGCCCTTTGAAGGTTATGTTTAGCAGCAGAGGGATCTGTGTCAGGTCAGGGGCGAGGCAGGTTTCTCTCCCCTCACACTTCACGCTCGGACAGGGATTCAGGTGCCCTAATTAACCCACGCATTCCAGGCACCTCCACACCGTGGGCGGTGGCTTTTTATCTGCCCCCACCACAAAAATATTCCCAGCATGCACCCAACTCCAGACAAGTCCCTGAGCAAAGGGGGGGGATTTATTTCCAATGAAATTCTTTAATTTGCCTTGGCTTTACTTCAACTGCATGCAAACCAACACCCTTTGCAATTAAATGAAAGCCAAGCAAAGTAGCCCAGGCTACATGGAAGTCAAGAGTTACCAACCCGGTTTCGTGTCTGGTGAGGGGCCGGTTTCTCCATCTTTTTGGAAAAACAACTATGCTAATTAGATGTAACTTTAGACTTGATACGTATGAATGGCCGATGTTAAATAAGTGGATCCTAAATCTTCTAGCGCTCCACCAACCGTGTTCCAACCAAAAAAACAATGGTGCAAAAGCGCCTCAGAATCTCAGTGGCATTTACAGAAGGTCTTAATTGGGAGAGGTGGAATTTTGACACCCAGAATCTCCGCCATGTTTTCATTATCCGTCTCCTGTTTCATTGAGCATTTGAACTGCTCCGACTGAGTCATTAATACACCTAATATCAACAGAACCCTGCTGTGGAGCTAGGACCCCTGGCTGCACAGTTGTGCTTACCCTTTCACCCTGGGGGCTCAAGTGAGCATGAGTGAACGCTCATGGCTGGGGGGTCAAAGGTCAGGCACGTGGCCCAATCAGCATCGTGTCCTCCGGCAGCTGGCTCTGCTTCCACATCTCACCTCCCTCCATGACACCTGGAACCTTCACAGCTGTTGACTTGGGAGGAGGGGGGGGTAAATGGGCTAGACAATATTACCTTAGAAACGGTTCAACAAAGCAGGTATCCAGGGCACAGATGTAGCACAGAACGCATGCCACGTGATAATCAAAGCAGTTTCACCACCAGACGTAGATGGCTTGCAGATATGTTGTGATGGAAATTCTTTGCTCAATTTTGGGGCGGATCTGTGGGTTGGTGTGCAAGGCTACTGAACAGATTCCTACAGTGGCAAAAAAGAAATTGGCAAGTGAAAAGATAGAAATTGCACTAAGCTTCGGCGGTCACACACAATGGAAAACATTTGTGTGTCAACTGTGGGGACAGACTCGACAAAAATCACTGCCAACAATGGACTGCGGCTGTACTTAAAAAATGCATTTCGTTTTAAACTTTCCTTTTCAAATGTACTGTGAAGCTCACCCATTGCTGTGAAAGGACTGTGAGTAGGCAAACTGTAGGCAACAACAGGACAATCATGTGGTTAAAGCACCTGAAGGTCCACCATAAGCAGCGTGATGGAGTAACTGCAGGACTTCAGAGTTTTGGTTTATGTTCTCTCTGAGCACACCTGCAGCCTCTCTTATATATGGGAACCTCACAAAACGTCACTGTGTTCATGAAGAAATTCCCTTTCTTTTTTGAAAAAGGTAAAATAAGTCCATAGAGTAAGGTGCTCCTTTGGACACAAGGCTTATGGCACAATGTCAAAAACCAAAAACTGGAAGGCCACACATAGCACTTAAAAAAAAGTCCAAGGCACACTTACTTGGATGTTGAGTTTAAAAAAATAAAAAACTTTATTAATTGGGCATATCCATAAGGGAAAAAGTTTAACTGACTGAAACAGCCAATGGGTATTCGCTTAGAATGCCTTCATCAGGGCTCTTAGGTCCTATCCTTCCTCTGTAACGCCCCACCCCCACCTTGACCCCAATTTTGAATGCCAGAATTATGGACCTGTCCCATTGGTTTTAAGTCCTCCATTAATTTGGGAAGGGCACACAACAAGCAGGCACGGGCTCTGAAATGCATGCTGCCAGCTGCTGTTCCCCTTCCCCTCCACTACACAGGTGAGTACGTGCTGTACCATAAGAACGTGCACGCGGTGGGGTTAACTGACGGTTTTACAGATACTAGCAGCATCGTGTCCTCTGCGGCTGGGGAATATTAGATGACAGAGCACTTACATTAATTCAGCCTCAGTCGCAGCTTCGGGGAGATTGACAAGATTAAGCTCTAATGCAATTTCATAGTTCATCCACAGCGTCTCGGTCCATTACACTGCGTGGAGAACTTTGGCCTCCCTTCACATTGATACAACACTTCCAATACATCACTGTGATAGTGCAGGGGAGACACATCCATTTAGACATTCATTTCACTCTGACATCATCAAAAGACCAAAAGGGCAACTTTCAGTGGCGAAATCCCTCAAGAGACATTCAGCTAGCCCGTGATAATTTAACGTGGATAAGATCAGCGTGGTTGGTTTGTATGAGATGAACTGTCTAGTGCAATTCTCCTGATCATTTTCCTTCCACATGGGTGACTACATTTCACCCTACATTCATACAGGATGAAGATATCAAACTGAACACATAGGGAAAACAGACATTACACATTTGGTATTCATTTCCAATGAGTCACCCCCCCCCCCCAAATTATTGCCTTTATTAGATTTTGGTTACACACAAAAAGAAAAAAAGGGTAAAACATGTAAGCCAAAGACACAACAAGAAAGAAAGGAATGAGAAAGAAAAAAAGGAAATAGTTTGGGAACAAAACAAGGAGAAAGGGACATCTCAGGCAAGGGATTCTGGATAATACAGCAAATGAAACATTACCCAATATAACAAGTGAAAACTTTGAACCCATATTCTCAGGGGTTCAGACCAAAAATGGATTGGGGTAAAATAACTTACCATATAAAAAATTGTCCTGTGCAAAAACATTGTCTGTGCAAAAAGTTGGACATGCTGTGATAACTAATGGGAGAAAGTGAGGCTTTATCAACCCCAAAATGGGTAAAACGGCATCAAATCTCTTGGGTCTGCCAAAATATATATGCAGTGGGTATAAAAAGTATTCATTTTACTTTCTTACTTCAGGGAATCAAAATTGATTTATTTGGGATTTCTTGCCACTGTTCGACACAAAATACAAATACTCAAAATACAAAAAACAACAACTCTATGCTACAAAAATTGATTGCATAAGTATTCATTGCTAAGACACACCCAAATAAACTCTGGTGCAATCAATTGTCTTTAGAGTCCACATGTGTGCAATTCAAGTGTTTCAAATGATTTCAAATTAAATACACCTGTCTTACAGCTGGAGCTTCATCATTTAGACCAAAGAACATTCAAAGCGAATCCGAGAAAAGGTTTTTCTAAAGCACCAATCAGGGGAAAGATTGGTGAAAGAACTTTGAATATCCCCTGGAGCACCGTAAATGTTTGGAGCAAGTCTTAACACTGCGCATTATCCCAAGAACACTACCCCTACATGGTGTTGGGAGCCTAATGCTATGGAGATGCTTCTCTGCTTCAGGGAATAGAAAACTTAAATATATGGCAAAATGGATGGAGCAAGATATAGACAAATCTTGGAGGAAAACCTGCTGCAGTCTGCAAGAAACCTGCGATTTAGAAGATTTATATTCCAGCAGGACAATAACCCAAAGCATACAGCAAAAGCCACATTGGAGTGGTGTAAAAACAAAAAAATCACTTTTAGTGGAGTGATCCAGACAAAGCCCTGACCTCAATCCCGTTTGTTGTGGAAAGATTTGAAAATTGCTGTTCACCAACCTGATGGAGCTTGAGCAATTTTGTAATGAAGAATGGGCAAAAATTACAATGTCCAGATGTGCAAAGCTGGTAGAGACTTACCCAAATAGACTCACAGCTGTAACTGCAGCTAAAGGTGCTTCTACCCAGTATTAATTCAAGGGGGGTGAATACTTATGTAATGAACTGTGTTGATCAGTGGCAAGAAATCCCAATTAAATCCATTCTTATTCCATGACTTAAGAAAATCAAATGTGAAAAAAGGGGGTGAATATATATTTTTAAATCCACCGTATATATATATACTGTATATATATAATGGAGGACCCAAGGTCAAAACATCCGGCACCTTATCTGGGGTGCGTCCCATTCTACAAAACCCTTTATTTATTTTTTGTTTCCAATTTTTTCCTGTTCTTCTCCCAATTTAGTGGCCAATTATACTATATTATATTACATATTATATCAATTTATTTTGATTCGCCCTCCCTCACAAACTCGGCGCCCATCCTCCAGGTCAAGTTAAATCCCCAGGGCCAGCGATGATCCGCCTCTTCCGAGATGGAATTCGCCCCCCTTTCTGGAGACACCCTTCACGCTTCCCGACAAGTTCGACCCCCAATCGGGGCTCCTGGCCAGGGCTGGTCTGGCACAGTCGGGTTTTGAACCGCAATAAGCAGCTCACACACGCAAAGCACCAGTCAAAGTGAGTACGTTAGACCGCTACGCTATCCAAGGCTCCTCTATAAACCCTTTTATAGAGAAGAACAAGAGAGTGTTGGAACCAGGTGTTATGGTCAGATGAAGCCCCCTATTTTTTTGGCCACGGTGGGTTTTTGCATCAGAAGAAGGACACTTTTTTTGCATCTACTGGTCCTGGGGCTCTTGTTAAGTTTAATGGAATCATGAAATCCAGCAAATACCAAGACATTTTGGCCAAAAACCTAGTCCCCCCCCTGCCAGGAAGCTGAAACTTAGATACAAATAGATTTTTCATTAAGACAATTGTCCTAAGCATATCTCAAAATAAAGCAAGAAATGGTTAAGTGGCCACACATTGATTGTTTTTTTAAAATTGATGAAATATGGACATGTAGGGTCTCTTCTCAAGACATTCCACACAAGGTACTTACAACACACAAGGGCGGTAGAAAAGCATCACAAACAGGGACAAGATTTATTCTTAAATGTTAATTACACACCTCCCAAAGTTACAATTTTGAATCAAAGAGATGACTTTTTTAAGTACTCGGCCCTTGAAAACGTATTGTAAGTCAGAAGGGTAACTGAGGGGTAAAACACAAGAGAGGCGCACATGATCTTGAGCTAACCCCAAGAGGGGAAAGGAAGTGACTTCCGTACCGGACTTCGGGGGAGATTAACGGCTAAAGGTGAAAATTTCGGGAAAACCACAGACACTTAATTTAGTGACCCCTCCCTCCCACTATTTCTCTAACTGAAAGGCAACAGATTATCTTGCCATTTTTAGAACCCCTCTAGGAGAAGAGAAAATAGAAGTAGCAAATTAGTTTCCTTAAGATTCAAAGCATATTTATTGCTCTACATATCCAGGCATAATAATGTAGACCTTGAATCAAAGGAACTGCAAAAGGCTTTGTCCTTAAATGTGGGTAGAGCCTGAGGCCTGAATTCAATCAACAGTTGTCCATAACTTACAAATAAATGGCAGTGTTCCTTCACCAAAACAGTTTGGCAAGTTCAGTAATTGTGGATAGTCTGTTTAGCACAGCGTATGTCTCATGTGGTGGAAGTGTGAGATTGTTGGTTCAAGGTCACTACGTTGTATGCCTGCTTTGCTTCAGGGCTATCTTCAAATGAGGCGAGCAACCCATAGCAGGTGAAACAAAGATGTGTATTTTTATTACTATGCTGTGTTGGGTAGGTATCCAATGAACAATGAACAATTACTTAGCGTAGTACTATAGAAACGCATTTAAATCCATGTGGTTGTCTTCAGAGAGTTACTGAAAATTCTAATCGTTTCAACCAGGTGCAAGCTACAGTAGATGTATGATATTACATTACAGGCATTTAGCAGATACTCTAATCCAGAGCAATTTACACAGTTGGCATTTCTTTACATACAATCCCTTTATACAGCTGGATATTTACTGAAGCAATTCAGGTTAATTACCATGCTCAAGGGTGCAATGGCAGTACATGGGTACATTCCTGCCTGGGAATCAAACCTCCAACCTTTGCAACCTTTGCTTCACAAGCTAATTTCCCTAACAATTATACTAGACCGCAACCTTCATATTTGCTAAATGCTAAAATGTTGAACTCAATCATCAAAAAACATGTCAGAATATATATTTCCAGGACTGGCAGATGGCGTAGCGGTCTAACGCACCACGCTTCGGAGTGGTGTGCGCTGCCCGTCAGGGACGCGGATCGAAACCTGGCCCTGGTAGTCAGCCCGATTGGAGGCAGCATTTGGCTGTCCGCCTCCGGGGGAAGGGGGAGGGAGAGCCGGCACGAGTCCGTTGAGGAGAAGGCGTCCGTGGAAGAATTCCCATCTCGGAAGAGGCGGGAACAATCGGCCAGGAATGTGTCTCTCTCTCCCGGAGGACGGGCGACGGACTCGTGAGGGTGGGGAATTGAAATAAATAGAGGGTTTAATTGGCAACCAAATTGGGAGAAAAACAGGAAAAAATCCAAAATACATTTATATAATTTTTTTTTTTTTATAATATATATTTCCACCAAATACCTGAAATATTAATACAATTAATTGTGTGGAATACTCAAAATCAGAACATACTTAATAAGGAGATGCTTTAAATAACCGCACCTTTTTTAGCCCACACCTTTTCCTGTCCTTACGAGCATGAGGTTGATTTGACTGAATCCGGAATAAATGTAAGTCTAGTCAGATTTGTTGTTGTGAAGACACTTTTATTGGTCAAGGTTTCAAAGATAAGGACATGTTGATGTAATCCAGAAATTGTATTTTTTTTGTATCTTACACATCTACAATCTTGGGAGTCACTGAAATAAATTAGTCCAATGCATGACCCTATGCATGCTGGGATGTTATTTGCTTACTTAATGAGTTACACCTTTGTGGGAGCCTCAGCTTTGCATATACTTGTTGTCCCTCATTAACCTCTCACATATTACCGTTATATACACTACCTCCATTACGTAGTTGAGGAATTGAGTGCATTGCAGTTAGATGGAATCAACACTCAGGTTATCAGTCAATGACCGAACAGACCTCTCAATTGGCAATCTCACAAAGGGAGCAAGTTCTTTTGGCCTTGTAGTCCTTCATCACCAGTGAGCGCTTTCTGGACTCATGCAGCTTAAGTTCTGCGTTTCTGTTTTGTTTTTCTCGTGGGGGGGGGAACGTAAACCAAACCTGATGCCTGAGCTGTGCCATGGGACACATTTTACCTGTTCAAAGCATTTTACTGCTGCAAAATCAGTCAGATTTATGAGCCCCCTGCATCGCTCTCTGAAGCATGTCCACCTCACTGAAACTGTGGAATCTGACGGGAATCACTCTCAACCATTGGCCAGTTTCCAAGCCCTGTGGACTACGATGAGGGGGGGAGGGGGAAAGGTCTCCTTCAGATGCAATACGTTTAGCTAACAAATGATGATTTTATCTTTCGTCTCTAATACGCAATCAAGACCCTGTCTGGATCTCCATACAGTGTTTTTATTCAGAGGTCTTTTGGTCTCTACTGTTAGCTATAGGGCCTTCAAATGGGAGGACTTGACCTGGAGTGTTTCTTAGCCAGACTGCGTAATGTAGAAACGTAGTTCTGACTTCAAGGATTGAACAGAAACTTGCACACCTGTCCTCTTCCAGGTTTGACAGGCTCAGGGCAATAATTACAAGGAAAGAGAATGAACAGGATCTGATGGGCATTGCTTCCTGTTGCATGGACTTCAATAAGCCAAAACAGCAGAAAAATGGTAAGAAAAAAACAAAATATAAAAATAAAAATAAATAAAACAGTGAAAACAGTGCTGTATTATAGTTAGGATAATGAAAATGTATAACAAAAGGAGCTGATTAAGTCAAACAAGAGCTTTCCTGTAGGGAAGCACATCACTGCTCACCCACTAAAGCCCCCCTTTATAAAAATATAAAAAAAACATCACAAATTGAATTTTAAATTATATTTAAAATGCCATTATGAAAAATCTTAATGGTTCATAATTATTCTTTTTTAAAATGTGTAGATGAGTATCATGAAAGGCAGCAATGACACTTAGAAGCCACCATGAATCCTTTTCACACCCCAGTGACCAAAGTAAAATGCAAGCAAGGGGGGGGGGATGTAAGCGGTTTTCACCGAGGGTTGGGGGGGATCTCACCTGTTTTAAATTTGCAGCAACTTGGCCGCGCTGGTCTCGCAGTGTAACATTAACTCTCCTTCCTGTTCCATATGAAAATTTAAGCGTGATCCCAGAAGGGCAGTAAAACCCACAGTGCCGGCCAAACCGTGCTCCTGGTCACACATGGTAGAGGTAGATCATTTATGCAAACCACAGAGTCAGTCTCTGCATCACCCAGGTTGGGTGTTTGCGTCCGGCCCCCTTCTCTAAAGAGGGACACTCGTTCATGGTTTGATGAGGCATAAATTGCCACGTTGAAGCGCGTCGTCTGCGGATTTTTCGAGACGCCTGCCAAAATTGGTCACTTTCTTAACCCAGTGAGAGAGTAAGCGATGAAACAGCGATGCTCAAAAATGATGAAAATAATGAATAAAATTCAGGGTCATATGATCTGGAAGGGGGCATTTGGAGCATCTTCTAAGCTGCCACGGAGAGAGCATAAAAAGTGCACTTTATAACACCAAGCAGTCTGAGCTTCATTTAGAACGTGTACAAACAAAAAACAAACCTGTTGATTGCGTAAAACTAGAGGAGGGGTGTGGGGGGTGAGCGTAAATAACTCAAAAATTCCTCGTAGTTACCACTGACTCAGCTCAGCCCTCTAACATCTGCCCCTTACATCATTCTAAATAGCCCAGTTATATTTACGTAAAACAGATTTTAAATGTCAGCATTTAATATTTTAACGACCTCTTCTGGAGCAGACAGTAAGCCCTATATACCAAATCATCTTGTGAATAGTGATTTAGCAACGTTTTTCATGACTTTTGCAGGAGAGCTGGGGTTTTTTTTGTTCTTTTTTTATTTCTTCCCGCTTTTCCATGATGTCTGCAGTACTGGAAAGGTCTGCAGAGGTGAAGAGGGGTTTTTTGGGGATCAGTGGAGTTCCTGAAAGCCCCCCCCCTTCCTCTTTAGCTGAGAATATTCACGGTGTCCTGCTCTGCCAGTGGGGCCCAGACACATTCATATTCAGACATTTTAACACATGATTTTCTTAGCGCTTATCTGTGCATAAATCACAGGCCACAGTCCATGGGCATAAACCCTTTGAAAGTATACCACACCACTCAAAATACAGTTGAACGGTTGAAAAATGAAAATGACCGATATATGACAATGTTAAAGGTGAGAGTTATAATAGCTTTAGAGAAAATTCTGAAATACCAAAATCAATCAATATAGATTTGTCACACCACATTTATACGATTCAATTAACACAAATCATTCAATGCTTGAATGTCCATTTTTCTAAAATTATAAAGTGCAACTCTATTCTGATATGCGTTTCCTGGTCCTTCGGCAGTGTGTCGTCACAGGGTAAATGTTGTAAAAGAAAAGGTTAGCTACAAAGTGAAAACCAAGTGAAACCGGGAAAACGTCAGCTACCCTTAAAGTTGAGCCATAGCCCATCCCCAGCACTACGACTGATAAAATGGACACCTAACCTGTAATAAGTACGGAGGGCCACACATAGTACCAGAGTACTTGAGTAGGACAGTCATTTATTGTGAAACACCAGGTGCTTGTTGTTGAAATAAACCAGTTGAGAAAAAAAAAAAAAGCTTTTTGAAGCTTGGCAATGAAGTAGTTAACATGAATAACACTCAAAGACATCCACGGACAGATTGGACATTTCAACAAGGTAACAAACATCGTACAGTAGATCGAGGACGAATGTGGAGTGTAACTCTAAGGCAAGCTCTGTAAGCTTGCTAATTACACTACAGTGGTGGCACAGCAGGGCTAGTTTCATGCTGAAAGCGGGCATCACACATCTACACACACACAAACATTACTTGTTCATCAAACTAATGGGAAAGTTGCATAGGTGCTGTTGGCCAGTATTCCTTTAAGATTTTCACCTCATTTCAATAACTGGCCTTTTTGACGGATAGCAGTAAAGGGAATGCCCCATTTACACATGGGTAAGGCAACAGCGATACTATTAAATGCTAAAATACCATTCCTGAAGTGGTTCCGAGCAGCAGTCAGCTGTATTGTTTGGATATGGTCTGATGTTCTTGTTCACAGTACTCTATAGAGGGGCCCAAATGCTCATTCCACAAAATGGGGGAGGAGGCAAACAAAAAAAACAGACAGAACTCTGTATGCCACTGTGTTCCGGAACATTGCCTGGAACTTCCATACAGTCCGTTATCGTTTAAGTTTAAGGAGAGGGCCGGATGAACAGGAGAAGGAGGAACGTCGGGAGGTGGGATTTAGTGAACCCTGGCCTTCTTCTCCTTCATGATCTTCTTGCTCTCCTCCCTCCGCCGCTTGTTGACGGGGTTGCGCGGGTCGTGGATCTCGAAGGTGTCTTCGTCCGGCATGGTGGCGTCCTTCACCTTCCTGGTTTGCTCCTCAAACTGCAGTTCACAATGCAGAGCCATCCTTTAGATATTTACCAGACACGCTCTTATCCAAGCGACTTACAAGAGCATTAATACAAGGTTCATTGCAATGCACCAAAAGACATCATTGCAGGCAGTATCATACCTGTAACAGTTTTCTTTTTTGAACAAGAACCCAGATTGACTAGATGGACAGCTTTAGATCATTCATGGGATCTCTTTATCTTCTTGTGTATATCACTGTAAATGATAGGCATATTGACACATTTCCTGGAATTTTGTTTGAACAGTGTCAGGCAATTCATTCATTAATTACTTACTCTCCACAGGAAGCAAGTCTGTGGAATTTCGTGACAGTTTTTCAGTCTTGGTAACAATGAATTAATACATGCTTGCTGAACAACTGAACAAGGCAAACACAAAGCATTGATGCTGGTGAGGAAACGGAAAAACACAGAGCATCCACAAATGTGCCTGAAAGAAAGGCGTGAAAAAAATGACATTTTGAGTTGGGGGTTGGGGGTCATGAAAGGGGAGGACTGAACTAAGTGGCGTTATAGGACCAGGTGTTTTGACTGACAGGAGGTGTGACAAGCAGACAAGTGTTTTTTTTTCCCCTTTGCAGAAAAGCTCATATCTGTGAGAGACACACTGGCTGTGTTGACTTCAGTGGGTAGATTATAAACCCTGGCAAAGCCCTGATCTGGGCATCCGACTAGCTCGACTAGCTCGGCCGGTGGAACAGCGAGAGAGCAGACGTTCACCTGCATCCCCCCACATCCCCCTCGGATCCCACCCCGGGCCCATCTCACGGGCGGTATGCTAGCATCACCGTTTCAGTACGACAAACTCTGTCCACTCCCGTTTCGGCTCCATCTCTGCAGAACGACAATGTAGCACAACGTCAAATTGTAGTTCGAAATGGAATTAAACCCAGCTGGCGGGCAGATATTCAGGACACTGGACATTTAGGACCAAGGGCACGCAACACCTTGGAAAAAACAAACAAAAAAACAAAAACAGGTTGAATATCAAATGTCTACAAAAAGCAAAGGGCGATAGACTCCAACAGGTTTGAGTGGGAGACAACAAAATTGGGCGTATCGCAGTGGAGCAGGTGCCATTAACCTGATTTGAAGTACATCAGAACATATCCCCGTGGACAAACAAAAACCTCAATGAGCAACGGCGGGGCCTAAATTGTGTAAATGCGCATGCAGACTTTTTTCAAAGGGGCTCCTGAAGAACGGATTTCAACATGAGGCCAAGATCAAGAGACGCGCCGGTGAAGACAGCAGCAGGGATCTCATTCAACGAAAGTGCGGCGGCGCAGCTGCATGGGAACTTGTTGGGGCAGCCCGAGCGAATCAGAGTGACTTGTGAAAGACGGCACTTGAGAGTGACAGGTCTGACACAAGCAGGGAAACGGGTAAAAGTGACATGACCACAGACACATGTATTACAACACAACGTCTGGGCTTTATAACGGAGATGCCCAGCAACGTGAACGGGAGGGGTACGTTCAGTCTATCCGTGTTAGTGCTGCTGTAACCACTATGCCACCCTGCTGTCCTATTCTACATCGTCATTACATTATCACAGCCATTTAGCAGATGCCCTTACCCAGAACAACCTGCACAGTTTACATTTCTTTACATAAAATCTATTTATGCAGCTAGATGTTTACCGAAGCAATTCAGGTTAAGTTACTTGCTCAAGGATACAATGGCAGCGTCCCAGCTGGGAAAGGAACCTACAACCATTGCTGTACAAGCCCAATTCCCTCACCGTTACACTACACTGCTGTCCATGATACTACACCTCACACTTCCCGTGTCCCATATATACATCACCAACACGTTGACTGCAAACCATGAGAGGGGGAAAAAAAGCAATCCGACCAATCTGGTCGGTCGGAAAGGCAATCGATCAATTGCAAAAACTACGTGGGGGAGGGGGTTAACATTAACAGGACTGGTAGGGACAGGGGGAAGACTTTTCTAGAAGGGTGAAACAGGTCACTCTTATGCATCAAGTGGATGCAGCTGTCTAGCCCTCCGAGGTTTGCAACAAAGAAACAAATGCTAAACAGATTGACAACACCTGTTTAAACTGTTCTGGCGATAGACGTCTGTGTTTCACAACAGGGTCGGGGGAAGGGAGCCCCCGGGAATATAAAAAAAGAACAGTCTATCAACGATATACATCACCACATACACACATCGGGAGCTCAGTGAAGCCCTGTTCGGTCTTTGGTCCCTTCTGGAAATTAACATCCATTTATTTATCTCAAAATACAATATCTACACTACCGGTCAAAAGTTTCAAGTCCAGTGAATAACCTGAAATGGTACAAAGGTAAGCGGTAAACTGGCAGAGGTTAAAAAAGTTTAGGTTACTGAAAAATAATGTAAATGTTTTGGGCAGTGAGTAGTTTCCTACACCATCAAAAGGCACTTGGAAACTGGAGGAAACTCTGACAGGAAGAGGTCTGGCAGATCCAAAGCCACAACAAAATGAGAAGACAAGTGTCTGAGAGTCAACAGCTTGCGTGATAGGGGGCTCACAGGACAACAGCTTCAAGCACAGCCTAACACTGGTGGAAGTAAGGAAGACTCAGTTTCAACTGTGAAGAGAAGACTTTGACAGGTCGAGTGACAGTAGGAAAGCCATTGCTAAGATGGCAAAATAAGAAAAAGAGGCTTGCCTGGGCCATGAAGCACTGCCAGTGGACTACTGAAGACTGGAAGAAGGTCTTATGGACCAATGAATCAAAATTGATTGTCTTGCATGATTCGAGATTAATTTGTACATTTGGGTTATGGCTTGACAATTGGAAAAGCTCAATACACAACCCACAACTCCAATTCAGACAGAAATCTATTGACAAATTGGAAAAGCTCAATCCAAACTGACAACCAATTAGGGCACAAAAATGGATATCAGATATTCCAATTTGCCCACTTGTTTGCTTTCTTATTTATGGAAATTGGTCATTGAATGGTGGATTTTCAGAATGCATTTAAGCACAAGACAAAATAGTGTTCCACATTCCACACAAATTACACAGGGCTTCCTAATAAAAATACTACAAAATAGCCTATTCTCGGGGCCCTTGGATGGAGCAATGGTAAAGGCCAGTGAGTGCCCCCGTTGGGGTTGGGGCTGCCCGATTGGCTGTCTATGGGTCTGTGGGGGAGGAAGCCAACATGAACTCGCTGTGTATAACAGTGGCTCTATGTGTACTGGAGTTACAGTCAACGGCTTGGCGAGTTCCGGCTCGGAGGAGGTGGTACATCGCCTTTGTCACTGCAGGTCCCAGAGCTGTGGCAGCGAGCTTGCAGTACGAGGGGGTAGTTGACATGAAAAGAGGGTACAATTGGCTCCTAAATTGGGGAAAAGTCTAGAAAGAAAAACAAAAAAAAATAGCCTATTCTCCATTTCCCCATTGCCATACATTACAACACTGATGGGTGAAGAACTATTTGGTTTATTTTATCGGTTTTGAAAAAACAATTACAATGCATTCTTAATCTTTTTGCCTAGGTTCTACACATTATTTGAGGTCATTCATTTCCTGTACTATGCAGAAAGTTACTGTAGTTCTGTCATCACTGTCTTGATCCAGATAAGACCCGAGCAGTACACTCTTCTGTTTGACCAGTATGGTGAATGTTTTAATTTGTAATACTACACTGCAATATATTTGGCATATTAAACTGGTATGTAAACTGCTAAACGGGCTATTTATATTTCCCCAAATCCTCCAAAAGTCACCCGGGGGTAAACCTGTCAGCCAATCAAACAATGATAAATAACCGCAACTGATTAAAACCTTCTCCCACCTGTCGGCGTGATATTTGACTGGGTCGGAGGGTTGACTGGGCGGCGACTCGATGGCGGGTGGGGTGGGGGCACTGCGGTGGACTGAACGAGGGGGTGTGCTCTAGAGCGAGAGACGTGACAGCTCATGTAGAATGTCACGGCAACAGTCTGAAGGACGCCCAGGGCGAGAGCGAATCAGGATCTGATCGTTTGTCTGGCAGTCCCGGCGATGGTAGCCCCCTCCCAAAATCTCTTTGCCCCCCGACTCGCGCGGGGGCCCTACCGTTCTACTCGCTGCTTATCGAAACAGGCCCCGCGTCCGCGACTGCCGTGACGCGAGACTTCACAAACCTTCCGCAAATTTATTTTTCTTTCGCTTTTTGAAGAGAGTGGCTGGAGGTTGGGGCGGTGGGGTAGGAAGGAGGGGCGGGGGTAGCGAGAGAAGGGCCCCGGTTTCTTTGAGAGGGGGTTTGTAGACACAGACACAGATGGAATAGTTTACACTTCTGGCCCAGACTTGACTTCCAGTGTCTGACCTGTTGTAACCCATGTTCCGTTCACGGGGAGCACCGATCGTGCAGAAAGTACTGCGGATTCCAACCTCCCACTGCCGTTTCTTTCTTCCTTTCTCCCTTCTTTCCTTCTTTTTTTTTGGTGAGTCTGGTGTGCGTCCCTGCTCTTTTGTCAGCGTCGGCCTCAGTGTTGAGCTGGCGGCTCAGTGTCCTCCTCTATCAGGGAGAGAGGCAGGTGAGCGAGGTTCTCCTACGTGGTTCATTTCAAACGTCAACCCTTGGGCTGTTTCAACGATTACGTAACTAATGAGAAGTAAAGGCTTTATTATTGTAAATCGCACGTGGGCACACACACACACACACACACACACACAACGCACGCACACATCAAACCCCCGTATGCATACACATACACCATACACACACAAACACATCAAACACCCGCACGCATACACCATACAGACACACATATGAAACACCAACAGGAAGGCACACACAGACCGCACACATGCACAACACAACTATACACACTCTCACACACATCAAACACACACACAAACGTAAACTCGAATGAGCACAAGAGCACGCACACACGCACGCACACACACACACACACACTCTCTCTCTCTCTCTCTCCCTTCTTTAATGTGATAGACATGCCATGATTACCATTTAACTGGTATTTCAAGCCTACACAGAAAGCTCATACTCAGGATGTCTCAGATGAACAAAAATATATGGGAGGAAGAGCTGGGCAGCGCTCATTTCCTGAGAGAGGACAGGGACAGGGACAGGGATGGTGAACTGACACAGACACCAGGCTTCTCCTCCTCCTCCTCCTCCTCTCCCTGAAGCACCACCTGAAACCCTCACCCAGCTCAGACAACGAGGCCTGCCAAAAAAACAAAACAGGAACCAAAAAACCAGCACTGCTATCATCTGGCAAGGTAAAGAAAACCCTGTCCTTGAATGCGTTTTCCACAACACTGTCACTCTATTCGGTCTCCAGGTGGATGAAAAAAACAAAAAACAACAGGGGGCATTTCATCTACAGCAAAAAGAAAAGAAGAAACCCTTCCAGGAGTAATTAGACATGTGGCGATTCAATCAGTCGACGGGGAGCGTTCCAAAACATTGGATCGAAACCCGCGTGTGTGGGGTACGCACTCCCACTCTTTGATAGGTTTTCACTCCAACTGCCTTTGTTCCCCCTTTTTGAAACCGGGAATGGTAGAACAATCTGTTTCCCCGTAATCTCCGTGAAATATCAGGGGTACCGCACGATGGACTTGTCACAGCTGGACGTTGGAACTATATCAACACATAACAGAAATGTAAAAGAGGAACAGCAGTGACAAGTTCATCAAATTGAGAAATACATTTCAAACAAGCCAAGGTGGAGGTCAGACGCAAAGCATCTAAAAATGAAGTTAAGACCACAACACATCCATTCCTGCAACATCCTCCTTAGAGAGCAAAATAAGACTAAGTTCGCATCCCAACACAATTTACTCTGTTGCAGCTTGGAACTGCAACTAAGACAATAACCATAGGCATCACAACACCGAACCGATGCTTTAGAAGGACAAGCCCACAAACAACCTGTACACAAAGCCAGCGTTAAATCCACGAAGGACCTGTGCGGCAGTGCTCAGAGACGTGAGTTAGCGCGCGAGCGTTCATCACGGACCGTGACGTCACCCCTGGAGAAGCCATGAGAGTAGATGAGCGGGTGGCCGGCGAGGGCCAAGACTTGTCACACGTAGCCAACTTGTGATTGAGCGAATACAGAGCACTGCAGTATTTATGAACCGGCACAACCACCTGGACAATGTCTTCGGCTGGACTGCTCGGAGCCCAGGTTTCAAAGCAACCACTTGATTCTTTAAACTTCTACTCCTTCAGTGGGGAATTTTTTTCAACACGTGTGCCATAAATACAGAACCACCAGCCCGAGGCCCTGAAATACACTCTCCGCTGCAGTGTTTGGGGCTCAGATAGGTCCACCAGAACCCTCCGGGGCCTACATGCAGCAAGGTTTTCCAGCTGTCTTTAAAGCACAAGACCTTCTCAGAACTGGGAGGGAGGGAGGGAGGGAGGCTGTTAAACAGGTTCGGCCCAGACGGAATCAGGCGTTCGAAGCTGTAGGGCTTCAATCAGGCCAAAAAAAGGGGCGCAACTATTTCATAAGTCCACAGATTACCAATGTGGCTAAAGAATTCTCTCATGTTGCCTCACGCCGTGGACCCATTGAGATCGATTTCGGACATCTTTGGTCAGGGACCTCAGATATGGGACTCAAGAAACAGATACTACTGCCTTCTGTACTGTGTTCCCCAGAAGGTCACCCGACCCAAGATCTCCCCCCCAATCTGTGTCACATGACCAACTAACACGGAATGTATGCAAAGCAACACTCCCATGCATCTCAGGAAAACAAACCCCCACACACTGTCACTATACCCGATATAAAAGGATTCCCTGGAGCGATCCTTTTTTTGTTTCTTCTTTTTTGAAGTCCACTTCTTCAAGCACAGTTGAAAATCTACAAAATTCTACTGGCAGGACATTACTGAAATGGAACTCTTTACTCATGAAAGTGATGATGGTGGGGGTGGTAGGGTACTATACAAACAGGATGAGAAAATACATTAGAATGAGCATGCAGCGAATAACCATTAGGGTAAAAAAACCACACGAATCAGTCTTAATATTTAATTGAGCATGAAATATGAGCCAGCAGACTTAATATTTGCTCAGTAAGTGGTGTCTGTGACACGCTGCTGTGCGGGTCTGCTGACACGGTAATTATTTCATTTTCTCTTTTGTCTTCTACTGTAACGCGGCGCTGAGGGACAGGAATGTCCTCCAAAACAAAGAACTGAAGGCAGCGGCCGGCCGCGTCACGTCACAAAACCCAACAGCGCGGCACATATCGCAAAATCAAACAGCGCCGTGTGTATTCAACGCCGTCACAGACCAACGCGCGCCTCAGACCTGCGGTTTGTTGGAACGAGAGCAACGAGAGAGAGAAATCAACACAACCTGTACTTGTCACACAACCCCGTGTAAGCGGGACAAAACGAAAGACAGAGAGAGATTGCGCAGTTCTACCCAGTGCTAAAATGTAGAAATGATTCATAAACAACAGGCTTTACCCCTCCTATTTGGAGACAAAAGACTGCCGGGGAATACGCCACGGTTGATTAAGAAAGGTCTTCTAGCGCACTGTCTGGGTGGTGATCCACTCCGTCTGCGTCCACAGCGACTGGACACCAGCCCTCCACCCTCGCGGGGACGATTATTTAGTCTGAGGGCCGGTTGAGTGAATGAGCGATTCGCAAACGGTCACTGCAGCGCTGCGAAAATAAACAGCGCACGCTGTTTAAATGGTGTCAGTGTCTTCCACGGCTAAACATGTTGTCTCGTACTGGGCCGAGGCTCACTGGCTCCTCGTCAAATGCCCCCCCTTCCTGACACGCAAGAACAAGTCTGCTGGTGCGTCTTCCAGCTTGCGCTGAGTCCGAGAGAGACGTGAGCCTGAACAAACGCTCCGAAAAAGTTTTTGTGGAGTAATATTCCAGTTTTTATTCTTATTTGGTAAAGAACAGCTCTTAGCTCTCAGCGGTGCTCCCTGGAGAAGGAAGGGCCTGACGTAAAGGTCGGGTAGTGTTGCCGGGCTGTCTCCGTGCATTTACCAGATAGGAATAAAACGGAGCGTTCTTTCTCAACTTGTTGAGCTCCATTCCTCTTAGGCTCACACCCCTCACTGATGAGACTTACTGGGGTATTAGCACTGCAAATATCTGCTTTCTCCACCAGGACTTGCTGAAATAAACTTTAACCTTTTTCTTCTTGTTTTTTTAACAATTTTGTAAACACACTCAGTGAAGGCAATCGAAGAGGACTTAAAAAGGGGAAGTGTTCAAGTGTTCCTGAAAAAATCTGGCACACACCGAGAGTTAAAGGCCAGTGTGGGAAGAGGTGTCATGACCCAAAAACTGGGTGGAGCTACAGTCAACTGTCAATCGCTGACTTGTTTGAATAGAAAGCTTTTGCTCTTCACAACCCAAAACAATCATTTAAATCAGTGCGTTGCTGGTAGCATATGGTAGCTCCAGCCATTTTTGCTGTCGTGACACCTCGTTCACCCGTCACTGATAAAGTTTGCATGAAGCCTACCGAAAGCAACATGCAACACTGAAAAATGGAATGTTTGCTGCTTTCTTGTATACGTAGCCACAGCCGCTTGAGCATCAGTACCGTGAGATAAGACAAATTGTCTGCCTCCCTCTCCAACACGCAGTGCAGTACAGTGCAGGTACAGTTCTCTCCCTGACGGTGACCCGCAGAGTGCACTCACCAGCCCTTATCGTCATCTTCCTCCAGGTCCTCTACGTCCACCTCCGGAGCTTCCGGCGCCTCCGTGATGGCCGTGGAAAGCTTGGACTTGAAGCGATCCAAAAGAGCCATCGTCTACGAGAAGTGGCAAAAAAGTCATTGTCTAGGGACCCCCGACCCAATAAGTTAACACGTTTTTAACTAAGCCTATAACTTTGACTAATTTCAAAGATGTGGTAAATGATTGCAATTTATGTACATTCCTCAGTTAAAAATATATATCATCTTTAAAAGTCTTTAAAGTTTGTGTGTTGCATACTTCTGTGCAGGATTGGGGTCAATTCAGGAAATTAATGGAAATTAAATTAATGAATTGAAAAATGCAGAAAAATGCATATAATGTTCTATGTGGATTTTCCAATTGCTGTTTTGAATTTCAGTTGATTTGCTGAAATGACTGAATTTAAATGGAATTGACCTGAGCCCTGCTTCTGTTTATTTTGTACTTCTGCTCTGTCTTGCAAAAGAGATTTCAATCTCAATGACTTTTAAAATCTGACTTTAAAAAAAATGACTGGCTAATAAATAAAATCAGTAGATAAAATAAATGAACGAAGATACAATCCTTCCCAACCAATGTCTCCAACATTTGACAGCTTTTGCAGAGATCAAAACCGCTGGATGGGGATCTGATCGTTCTGCCTAAAAGCGTTGATGGACATATTGGCATATCTCTATGACATATGTATTTGTATGTAATGTGCTTTACCTGTGCTTCCCTGGTGGAGCCCTTCTTCAGCTTCTGTTTCCGTACCTCTTCGTACTTCTTCCTCCCCTCTAAATATTCTGCCACCGCCTGGTTTGAGCTGTTTTTTTCATCTGTGAGATAAAAAAAAACAAAAAAACAATGAAAATGGTCTCAGCTGCAAAATTGTCACTATTATAAAAAAATACTCCTGCCTTAAAATGAGACCCAACAAATCAAAAGTCAAGCGGGACAATGCAGGGAGGGAAATGGGGGCAACTTACAATAAAATAATAAAATACATTAAATGTATTCATTTATCATTTATTATGCTTGGCAGCAGCCAAGCTACAATACATTTATAAAAGTAATTTATACAAATAATAAATGTTATGTTCTTGAGCATTAGGTGCAGTGCAATCGAACTCAATTCAAGGCAGACACAGAGAAATGTTTGCATTGATAGAACATGAGGGATAATCAAATAAAGAAAATAAAAATGAAAAATACCGACACAGAAATCTAGTGACATAAAACGTAACTCTTTGTGTCCATTACATAATTGAATTTCAGAGCAGATCAGCTGTACTTACAGTGCTTACATGCATTTAGCTTAGCTGCATCCTGAAACCGATGCAATCAATGACACTGTCAGCAGCAGTCAGAGCCCGCACACTGTCCTCTAAACATCTGAGCTACGCGTGGCGGTAAATGGAAGATAATATTTCATTTGAAATGCTGCGATGCTATCGAGCGCTAACATTTCTTGCGGAAACAGTGCGTCTCAAACTGACACCCCAAACTGATCTTAAAAGAAAACATCAATCTGGAGTGGAACCTGGCCTTTCCAGATATACATGGCTGGAAATGCACAGAAAGCAGAAGTCTCGAAGGATCGTCCAATTGACCGACCGATACGTACGGGTTGGTATAAATTTCCACAGATAATATCAATAGTTCCTTTTCAGTGTCATGTCGGATATTGGCTCAGGAGCCCGAGGTGGCTGCTATGGCAACAGTAACAGATCTGAGGTTGTTTTTGGTCCCATTATTAGCTCGTTAGCTTGCTCCTGATAGGGTCTCAGACAAAGCAAGCAAGCTGGCACTCTGGTGAACCTTCTGTTTAAAAGACTAAGAATATATTTACTTTGTTAAACTACGTAAACTTCTTAATAAATCGTTCCGTTTATTTATTAACTCACATATTTATTTTTGTACTTTTCTAAAGAGGGAGTGGATTTCGATTGGGTTGTGTAGGTTTTCCCACTGCGAGATCCACGCCTGCAAGTGACCTTGCCAATGGGTGCAGCTGGTTTGTGAAAGTCCACACCGGCAACCATATTATCTTCAGTGTCACATTAACCGCTACGCTGTAACAGTGACCCTCTTTACTCCGGAAAGTTTGAAAACAATGGTGAAACAGCGCAGAAAACAATCTCCGCCAAGGAGAGGCAATCGATCAAACGTGTAATTCAGCTGTGTCAAAGGTAAAAGGAAGACAACGTCCCCGGGGACCGGTAGAGACAGAGAGGGAAGATTCTGGAACAGAGAGTGTGGTTCAGGTCAGGGCGCCACGCTCCACTAATCTTGTCACTGGTAAACTACCTAAATAAACAAACACTGCAACATCTTAGCAACTGAGTGGCTGCACTGTGCCTGGACAGGGCCCAGCAAGCTGTAACGCTCTGCACAGAAAGATAAAGACACAGAAAGAGATAGAAAGCGAGATGGAGAGAGACACACAGATATACAGTCGGTATAAAAAGTATCACACCCCCTTTTTCACATTTTGCTTTCTTACTTCATGGAATCAAAATTGATTTAATTGGAATTTCTTACCACTGATAAACACTAGATGCTCTATAATATATAATAAAACAGAAAAAAGCTTTTTTTTTATTAATTACAAATAAAAAACAGACAATAACTGGTTACATAAGTAATCCCCTTGACTTAATACTTGGTAGAAACACATTTATATGCAACATTTATCTACCAGACCTGCACATCTGGACACTGCAATTTTCTCCCATTCTTCTTTACAAAATTGCTTGAGCTCCATCAGGTTGGATGGGGACCGGTGGTGAACAGCAATTTTCAAGCCTTTCCACAGATTCTCAATGGGACTGAGGTCTGGGCTTTGACTGGGCCACTCGAGGACATCCAGATTTTTTTTGTTAAACCACTCCAATGTGGCTTTTGCTGTCATAGTCCTGCTGGAAAATAAATCTTCTCCCAAGTCCTAGGTCTCTTACAGACTGCAGTAGGTTTTCCTCCAACATTTGTCTATAATTTGCGCCCATCCATTTTGCCCTCTATTTTGCCAAGTTTTCCAGTCCCTGAAGCAGAGAAGCATCCTCATAGCATTAGGCTTCCGCCACCATGTTTCACGGTAGGGATAGTGATCTTGGAATGATGCGTAGTGGTAGGCTTGCACCAAACATAGCGCCTAATGTTGATGCCAAAAAGTTCAATCTTGGTCTCATCAGACCACATAATCTTCCTCCACTTGGTTTCAGAGCCTCCCACATGCCTTCTGGGTGAGATTTTATGTGAGTTTTTTTCAACAATGGCTTTCTTTTTGCCACCCTCCCATAAAGCACAGATTTGTGAAGAGTCCAGGTCATTGTTGTCTCATAGACAGTTTCTCCCATCAAGGTAAATTCATAACAAGTGTCCTTCTTGCACGGATGCTCAGATTTGAAGGAAAAGGTAAATTCACCGTTGTGCCATATTCTCTCCATTTCTTTATGGTGGACTTAACGCTGTTCTGGGGGATATTCAGTCTTTGAAATCTTATATCTTTCCCCTGATTGGTACTTTTGAAAAACCTTTTCTCTGATTTGCTTTGAATGTTCTTTGGTTTTCATGATGAAGCTCTTGTTTGGAAATGCTCTAACCAACTATGGGACCCCTCACAAACAGGTGTATTTCATTTGAAATAATCTGAAACACCATAATTGTACACAGGTCAAATAATTGTGACCTCTGATTACAATTGATTGCACCAAAATGTATTTAGGTATCTTGGCAAAAAGGGTGAATACTTATGCAATCAATTAGTCTGATTTTTATTTGTAATTAATTACCAAGAATATTTAGAGCTGAGTAGAGCTGATTTAGAGCTTTAGATTTTTTTTATTTGACATAGATTATTTTGTGTTGATCAATGGCAAGAAATCCCAATTAAATCTATTTTGAGTCCATGAAGTAAGAAAATAAAATGTGAAAAATGCCAAAGGGGTGAATACTTTTTATATCCATTGTATATGCATATATATATATATGTGTGTGTGTGAGAGAAAGAGAAAGAGAGAAAGAGGAGAGAAATAATGAGAGAGAGAGAGAGAGAGAGAGAGAGGGGTTGAATCAGCAGATCCAAGAGAGACTGGGTCCGCGCAAATCTCTTGGATCAGACAGACAGTGCCGTTATAGCTGTATCAGACGCACAGCGCAGAGCTGGCCTCGCAGAGGGCGCCTTGTGTTTCTTCCACAACACCACTGATGTAACGCACTGATGCAAGAGCTGACATCACCTGGCTGCCCGTGTCATGGCAGAACTGACTGTCGCTCCTGAGCAGGATGCACAAACCGCTGGGCCCCCTCGCGCTTTTCCGTTATTTTAGCTTTTGCCACGTGACAAATAATTTAATTTTATGTTTGGATATTAACAGGCATGTCTGCTAATATGGAGGTCAAATTGGAAATGTCGAAATGCCATATGGTTTTGAGGCGTGTGACTGGTTGGCATTCGAGGTATGGCTCTTGGGTGGGAATGTTAAAAGCTGTGCATTGGTTTACCTTTTAAAACAGGTGGAGTATTCTCTTACCATCAAGTGGTTCAAGATTCAGATGCCAGACCTCTGACAAAACTGAATAGTGGTGAAACTATATCAACAACCTGCTTGATTCAGCTCACTGCTGACACTGTGCACGTAATGTCTAGAGAGAGAACTTTCAGCACCTACTATACAGATTCAAGGCATTCTAAAATACTGTTGCATAAATGCACACGCACGCACACGCACACAGACACAGACACAGACATGTACACACACACACACACACACACACACACACACACACACACCCACACACACACCCACACACACACACACACACACAGAGACAGAGACAGAGAGACATGTACGTACACACACAGACACAGACACAGACACAGACAGACACAGACACCTCTGGCTCCTCTAGGGGGAAAATGAATACACATTCAGCTTAAAAACCTTGCACGTTGAACTGCAAAAGAACAACTGTAAGTGATCCCCCCCAACATTTCTCAGAGGCTAACAGTAATGGACAACATCAACCCATAAATGTGCATAACAATTTTAGCCCTTCAGTTGAAATATCTGGAACATCATTCTATCTTCACAAATACTAATTCAAATGAACCTGAAGACAGGTTCAAATGTATGAGAAGACAGCTCGGTAAAGAGTAACCTTGGTCCTACGCACTGTGGTTAACCATCTAAAACAGTGAGGGGAAAAATACTTTTTATAAACACAGATGCCTCACGACATCACACATGCACCGCTAGATGTTAATATCTAACAGAAAATGATATCCTGTCTTGTTAACTAAAGTCATACAAGAAGCTAACCATTCATTCAGAAAATCAGAAAGGTCCTGTATCACTCAGGCAGAGCAGCCAGCCACTGACCAAGAAAAGAGAGTGTAAACTGCATCTTGTGTGTAAGGGATGGGCAGTACTTGGGGAAAGGTGTTAAAGACTCCTGCAAGTGGGAATGAATGAGGTAAAAAAAAAAAAAAAAAAAAGGTTGAGTCCCACAGGATATCCAGCCCTGTGATCGTTAAACCCCCAGAAACCTTGCAATTAGGACCGTTTAAACCGAGAACGTTCCAAAAGTTCGAAGTGGGGAAGCGGGAACATTTAGCGAGCAATTTTTTTGCACGGGCGGGCAAGTGAGCAAGGGCTTTCCGCCGCTGTCCGGCTGGGGGTGGGGCGGGGTAAATCAAGGAAGTCCTCTCTCTGCCTGACGCGGCAGTCTTTCCTTTTGATTTATGTCAGCGAAAAAAGAAAGAAAAAAAAAAAAAAAGAGGGGGAAAAGAAAAGAAGCGTGATGTCTTGGACTGGGCCCGTCCCGTCTCTCGCGTGCTGCCTCTGCAGCGGTACGCTGACTGACGGTGCCCCAGGGGGTGCAGGGAGGAACACACTTCTCCTGCTCCAGCTGTTGTCACTAAATACTATCTTTGAGTTTGATGGCCATTCTAACAGCATTCCTCCCCTGTCCTGTCACCTGGGCCCAGGGAAGCTACAAATCAAGACCCCTGCTGTTGTGGCAACGGAAAAGAAGAGAGAGAGGGAAGACAATGTAGGCCCCTTAGTTGTTAAGGAGCTTTCCCACCCCCCCTCCCCACCTTGCCAATCAACACATTCTCAAATAGAGAAACAAAGGCAGTGCTTGCCTCCAGCATCCAACCCTAATGGCCCCCTTCTCAGATCAGCGCAGGCATCGAATACTTTTAGAAAATTAAGAGTTTTTTGAAGGAGGGGAGGGGAGGGAAGGGGAGGAGAAGAGGAGAGGAGAGGGGTTGACACCCAGACTCCCCTCAATCCATCACTTATTGTTTCAAATCGATAGATGAGACTCAAATTCCAGCTGTGATCTGAGGGGGCGTAAATCAGCGTTTGCACACATTGCCTTCAACGGGGGAGAAGCTTTCAACCAGGACACAAGGACCTGCGGAGTGAGAAAGGCACCAAAGGCCAAGGAGCTGCCAGGTAACCAGGCGTGCTAACATTCCACAAACAAACAGAGTGCAGAAAACACCCCCAACCATTACAATAAGAATCGTTGAATTTCTCATTTTTAGTCTAGTTCTGTTCATTAATGGGAAAAAAAAAAAAAAAAAAAAAAACCTACATGGTTTTTAGTTTATAGTTTTTTTATAAACTAATATTTTAAATATTACTTTTTAGACAAATATTTTTTCAGACACTATTTTTTATTATGAGCAACGGGACAATAATCAGCAAAAATGCATCGGCCATGACGCTCCAAAACAGAGGAGGTATTATGATATGATATTATGATTCAGTTCGAGCGAACAGAATATACAGTACACAGTACACCGAAACGGGACTTTTCACTGTTATGAAAAAGGAAACTGATTCATGAACTTAGGCAGAGAATAACACAAAACCATAAGGATGTGACAAAGATACTGAACTATAGTATATTTGAGCTGAACTAGAAATGTGTGATTCCTATAACGTGCGATGCAATCACAAGTTAATGGACTTTTTCAAAGATTAGTGGGGTGCACCAATTCCCCCCCCAGTCTTTCTTTCTTTTTTTCTTCCCACATCAACGGCGTGACTGACAGGGCGCCATTGAAATAAAACACCCCGCGCACACAGGCATACCCTGTATAAATAACTCGGAGTGGTCGAAAAAAAATGTTGCCACATCATTTAGGGTGGGTATAAAACGGACAGTGTTTTTTAGCATGTCTTTCTTATTTTTGGCTCTTGGGAAGGACGGTCATGCCAAGAAAGAGAAAACCAGACTAGAGGAACATGCTATAATTTATGTCTTGAAAATTGAAGAGATGTCGGTCTAAAATAATAACTCAAAAGGTACAAATGTCTCTTTTAGCTCGGTTGCTGAATTCTGAGGAGACAATTGGCTTTTTCCCTCAAATATGATGCCAGATGCCAGGCGGGCCGCTGTTATTAGTGCACGGCGGAGGAATGTGTTTGCTTTTGTGACCGAGTCCAAAGCCGTATGTAGCCTCTGTACACACGGGAACACCAGAGAAACTAGATTGAAGACCTTCTCGAAACCAAACAATGAGATCAGGGGGTGTGGCCATACGTACGGCTGTCAAAATACCCCACTTTCACTTTAGTTCAAGCGTTTACTCCGCTATAAAAAATATAAACAAACACAAAAATCGACCCGGAGAAGCTCACTGGTTTTCATTTTCACTTAAACCTGTAATTAAACCCAATCAATTTAACTGCTGGTTTTGGTGCTATAATGTCAACATTTTCCTTACTCTTGTGAAGCAGGAGGTGAAGCAACACCTATAAAGCTAGCTGTACCACAGGCGTCCAGGCGAAACCGTTTACAACTCCAGAAACTCCAAAATCCCCAAAACCCTTATCTTTATCGCCGTCTTAAAAATTTCCTCGGCAAGGGAATTCTTTCCTTTCGCTTGTGCCGATCGATTACAAAGAGTTACCGTCTATCACATTTTGGATTTGGATCCGAATGATCATAAACGTTTTCCTGCTCTCGGTTTTTCCCTGGTATTTTTGCGGAGATTGCCGAGTACGCGATGAACATGCCTACTCTAAACGGTCCGTGACCTCCCTTGGCCGAGGAGCCGCCAGGCGATATCGGTCCAAGCTAAACACGTGCGCGAAGGACCAGAAATCCACCCTCTGTAATTTCATTCTCAAAAAAAAAAAAAAAAAGAAAGACAAAAAAAAAGACGAAGACAAATCAAGACCACTTGGGTCTTTTGCGTATTTATCAATAGCGTAATGGAGTTTAAGCTTGGCAGGCTGACAGAACGAACTGGAATTCGCACTGACCATAATTTTGCACTTCCATTTATCAAAAGGCCCTGTCCAAAAAACGTCTTTGGAAGGTGACAGCTTTGTAAACATACCACACTTCTGCCAACAACCAGAAATATAAAACTTGTTTGGGTCTATTCATCTTCTTCAGATTTCATCTCTTTTTAAACGTATAAGTACAATTCCCCATTCTTTCCACGGGAATTCAGGGAATGTCAACAGAATGTTAAAGTGCATGGCTTGTATTTGTATTGGAAAGACTCTGAATATTGTAACCAATGAAGTAAGAAGGGGATCAAAGCTGTGTTTATTAAAGGACCAAACTCATTCAACCGCCACAATTTTGAACTATGGTCAGATCTAACTCTGATGAACATACCGTATATGTATAACCGAACCGAAGACGTTTCAATGAATTGGATTGGAAATTATTATGATTTTCTTTTTCTAAATGTGCCACACAGGCTATTTCCCTTGTTTGAAAAGTATGTGTGACATCAGTCATCAGTTTCAGTCACACAATTTAAATAAATGTAAAGGCTGTGAGCGATAACAAGACCCTTCATAGAGAGTGTGGCCCCCCAGCACTTCAGCTCCATTCAAAAACAGGAATGAAGTTTGTTTAAACCACTAAGCAACCGAGGAAGTGGTTATGCCTTGCGACTGGTGAGCGTATGCCCGGCTTCCATTTGACAGCCAAGAAACCAAATTGTCCATGCCCAGAATGCACTTTTTCTTCTTCTTACTTCAGGTACACCAGAGGGTGTCTGCAAACGGTGTGCTAACAAACACAGTCTGGCCAAATGGGGCAGAGGAAAAAGGTGCGTAGTTTCTTGCGCTTTCCCAGAGCCGATCTACAACAAGCCCGTTTCACTTCATTCGGCCGGTGTCTATTTTCACGTCTAGCTACAGATATTTTAACACATTCTTTCATCCCTGTTTTTATTTATTTTCAAAAAGTGAGGTACATTTTTAAACTTATCAAACTGTGTTTATTACTTTTTATTATGCTTGTTGGCAAACTGAATAAAAAAAGCAAATACACAAGCTAGATGTGTAGCTAACATTTTGATGAAATGCTATGAAACAATATGGTGTTTTTGCATACATGCAATAGCAAGTGGAAAATGTACCAACAGCATGATATTTCAGTCACTTGACTATCATGTGTTATGATCTAGTGCATCTTTTTCAGACATTGAATTAAACACTGGATTTATACAGCGCTTTTCAAGGAACCGAAAGTGCTTTACAACGATAGGAGCAACTCACCTCAACCACCACAAATGTGCAGCCTTACAAACTCACTACAGATCAGATACACAGTGGAGAGGCGAGGAGGGAGGAAATTAATTGTATATATATTGTCTTGGTTGGGAATTTGACCAGGACACCCTACTCTTTTCGAGAAGCGCCATGGGATCTTTTATGACCACAGAGAGTCAGAACGACGGACATGTAGTCCCGTGGGAACGCATTGCTTGAACGCATGACTTGCTTTTGCTGGCATTTCCTTGCTTTATTTACTCATTTTATGTGTGAAATTGCAAATGGAGAGTTACGCATTCCAGGTCCAATTCAGTGATTGGTTCTGAACAGAGATGTGGCATGTGAAGAGTGCCACTGCACTCTGTACTGTATGTTATCAAAAATTCCTATGTTTAAAAATATTTTCGAGAAAATAACCCAGGTTAAACCCTCCCAAAAGGTCAGTTTTGTTCATCAGGCAACGGTGTTTACAAGTGTGATGTTGACAGTTATTATTTCATGGGAAACTGCCAGACGGCGAATGAACCTCTGAGTTCGGTTCACGTGACAAAATGGCAGCCAGCATACATTTCTTCCCTTTGTGGTACCCCTTAGCAATTCCCCGGACACATTCGGTGTCAACTCTGCGCTGTGTGCAGGCGTGTGTGTTTACATGACGTGTTCTCCGTGATACTGACGGCCGCTCAATCAACTCGCACGATTATAAAAACACACAGCCATGAGAATTACATCACCAGAAAAACTCTGGAAGTGGCATAAATAACCATACAGAAAAAATAGAATTTCAGCTCTCATTCAGCAAGCACATTTAAATCTGGCCTGCCTCTATTATTTGCTTAGGGATCTCATAAGATTACACACATTCTTTTCACAGATTTGGGAATTGGGAATCATTTTACAGCATGATCAGACTGAATTTGTGAAGCTGGACAGTAGTATGAACAACAAATACTGTATGTGTTGGGTGTGAGTTGCCCTTTCCCTGGCATAAAATCTAAAAAAGTATACATGCTAATATTGGAAAACATTATAATCTCATGATACATTTTTATCCCATTTTCTTCTTTCTAACTTTCCAGGCCCGTACCATCACTGCAATCACCTCCAGTAATCTGGGTGAGCACGCGTGCATGAGTGTCCTGCCAAGTGCCTCTTTTCCCCTCTGCGCTCGGCAGTCCATCAGCTGGCACAGGCAGGCTGCAGGGGCCCGAGCGAACAGAGGGGGCGCTGTTGTATGATAAGGCTGCAGCCTCCCTGGGTGCTGTTATTTGCCGATTGCGCATGTGCCTGCGGGGCTCCCGGCCGCAGTGGTCACTGGCGCGGTCAGGACTCGATTCCGGACTGTGTGGCGCTTCACTGCCCCGAGGGCCAGTGATTTAGCTGGATGCCGCTCCTGGGAGGCCCACAACATCGTAGTTTATGAGGCAACAGAAGAAAGAGCTTTATAAAAATTTAAAATCGCACGTATCCCTTCCTATTCATATCTGCTGATAATGGTATTCATAATGGTATTCTCCTGCCTGCCCCCAATTTTTTTTTTTAACAGGGCTCTATGGCACATTGATGAAAAATGCAACTGGATTTGTTACCCTGTTCTGAACTGAAAACGGTACTTTAAACAAAAAAAGAAGAAAAAAAAAAAAAGAAAGGCTGAGCTCTGACCCCTGTGGGCTTTCCCTGCCAAGACCATGATATACAGCAGGTACGGTGAGCAAAGTTCAAAGGTCAAAGGTTTCCCTGTGCAAAGCTCAAGCCCAAACTAATCCACAAAGAAAGTAGGGCACAAACCTTGAGAACTGAGCCGTTTGAATTCACGACCTGAGACGAACACACGGATTAACCTTGTCTGTGCCAAACTGATTTAGGCTTTCAACAAAGTGCTGTAATCTGTTCCCTAAATGCAGAATTAGGGAGTGCATTCAATTTTATTGACATCACAGCGGTTTCTCATACATAACCATTAACGTAGCATGTCGTCTCTGCTGAGGCCATAAAACGCAAAGTTGAATTGCCTTCTGATTCACCGCTCGGTTCTTTTGATTCTGCTGAGCTGCCGTCATTAAGGAAATAGTTCGTCATCGTGTTATCACGCCACAGGCTTTATCAGTATGTTAAGGCTTTGGGCTCATCTACCATCATTACTATACGACCTGAAAGAAGGAGAGAGGAAAAAACTGCACTTTGTGAAGATTAAACATTTTCTGCACATTTACAGGATTCCTTCAGCATTCATGAAGCATATTTTTGCTTTAGAATACTTTTCAAGGACCTTGAAAGATCACTTTTGAAGCTTTCAAGGACCGTATTTGTAAATGACTGATCTTATGAAGGGATTTAGTTGATCATTAATCAGTCATGAGTAATCATTTTATCAAGGGAATCGTGTGGCTTGGAAACAAAACGCTGACATCATTGAATCCCCAAAAACTGGATTTTAGTTGTTCAGGATATACATTTTATTTGATTTATCCAGGAGAAAAGGCCCATTGAGAATGGCATCTCCTTTTTCACACAAGCGCTTCTTTAAAAATCGTAACGGTTTGGATTAGGGAGAAGCTCCAGCGGACGGGCAGGTCACGGTCATGTTCCATTTTCTTTGGTCACACTATTGGCAGTTAAGAACATCACAGTGTGTGTGCGTGTCTGTGGAGGAGGAGGCTAACTGCCTGAGGGGACTCAGAGCGGTGTGCAGCTAAAAAGATAGCTGAAAAATGGCGCAGGGGGTCACAGAGAGCATTTTCGGGCTGTCTATCCCTCTTCGATAATAAATTATGTACAGTATAATCTATGAATATGAATCCAATATCTAATAATATTGAAATAGTATATATATATTGTAAACATGTGACTAGGGTCCAGTGATATTTCAATATTATTAGATATTGGATTCATATTAGTAAATGCCCTATATATATATAATTACACAGTAGACGTTTTTATCCAAAACGACTTACAGTAGTGAATGCATAAATTTTTCAGCATATGTGTCCCGATGGGAATAAACCTAAGCGTTGTCAAAGCCGTTCTCTACCAAATGAGCCACACAGAACCACAGTATCCCCGTAAATGCCTTGTTGCAAACTCCATACAGGATTTGAGATGGGGTTTTTTCCCCAGTAATGGCTTCCTTCTTGCCACTGCCATACACAGCAGCTTTTCTCACAGCTATTAGACTCTGTGGCTCTTTCAATGTCACCGCTGGCCTCACAGTGGATTTCCTAACCAGTTCCCTCCTTGTCAGGCTGCTTAGTTTGGAGGGACAGTCTGATCCAGGCAGCGTCCGGGTGGTGCGATACACCTTCCATGTTTCAATGATTGACTTGACAGTGTTCAAAGAAATATTCAAGTGGCTTACATTTTGTATGCCCTTCTCCTGATCTGTGCATTTCAACAACTTGATCCCCGAGCTGTTCTGAAAGCTCCTTGAATTTCATGGTTGAATCTTTGCTTGGAATTCACTACCTCACTGAGGGACCTTACATAGACTGGTGTATTTATTCTGAAATCATGTGAACCACTATTGTTTCACATGGACAGAAGCCATTAAACTAATTTTATTACTTTTCAAGGTAATTCGTTGCAACTGAATTGATTTAGGATGGCCATGGTAAAGGGGTTGAAGACTTATGCAATCAAGACATCTCCCTTTTTTATTATTTTTATTATTTATTTACTATATTCCCTTTGCTTTGACATTGTGCAGTAGGCTGCGCAGATCAGGAATGTTCATTCTTCTTTAAAAGTGTGATTGTGACCTCTGAGGCAACAAAATGTGAAAACTGAGCCTGAGGGCGAGCACTTTTGCAAGGCTGTATATATATTTAAGGAAAAGGTAGTGTTCCATTAAAGACACAAAAAGAACTTCTCAAACAGCAAGCTGTTATGAGCATTCATGAACCACTAAACTGAACTGCAGCAGACAAGGAGACAGAGATTCAAGGCAGGAACCAATACACTGCTGTACCAAACTATTCATGACCGACACAGCTTATTTCAACAGCTTCGACTGTGTAAACTACTGTATACTACTGCCAGGTTAGAGGAGCGATGGTGCCGTCAAACCAATCCCCTCGTTACACGTGAACATTACGTTTCTGTGCAAATGATTCCCTACCAGAAAACATTTGCTCACATTTGACAGAAAATAAATGAAAATAGGCACTATATCATTTATTCTCCCAGAAAGAAAATAATTAGAAAGACGACATGCCTATCTTTGGTTGTTGTTTAAGTATTAACTACAGTCCTTAACTAATATCTGTCTCATATGTGACCAATTCGATTCTCCTCCCTAACAGACCTACAGTACATGTTCAGCCGGGATTGGGTCCTCCAACAATATGTACAAGTAGGACCTCAATGAATTAATGTACTTTTACAATGCCCTGATACAATTCAGTCACAACTAAGGTAATAGGCACAAGTCAGGCCCAGGGAAAGTGTTTGAAGATGTCAAGCATGTACTGCATACAGTGTCTTAACAGGGCTGGCTGTGCGTATTCTCTGGGACTCCAGGTGCCCTTGAAGAACCCACTTCATGTGATTTGAGGGTCCACTTAACTCAGCCAGCCCATTATGAATGACAGCATAACTGTTAATTACCAACAAACAAAACTAATCTCAATTGTAAAAACCTGCAGGTCCTGGAGAACTGCTTCTTGTAATGCTTGACTTCAAGTGGCAAGGGGGGGAAAAAAGGAAATATAATTAAGGCTTTTTTTTTCCTCACAGTGTTAAAACAGAGCTTTTTTTTTTTCTATCACTGCGAACAGTGCCTCCGGTTCCCCTGTGGCGGCCAGTGGCACATTTCGGTGTCCGATCGCAGCAGTCTTCATGTCCTACACGCTGGTGTAATCAGAGGAACCTTCAAAGCCACACTTGCCCTCAGCTGAACTGCCAGAGCAGCACATTAAGGTTCACTGAATAACCTCAACAAGGAGGAGGCCCAACTGCATGGCAGACAACTTTAGGGGGAAAAAATAAAGAATGTGAATAAAATTGGTTGTGAATCACGCTGGAACGCAGTAATATCGCTGCAGCAGAACTTAATGTTCAAATGGGTTTTTTTCCTCCTTTTGCTGAACATAATAACTACTCACATATGTCGCTGGGTATATGGGAATCAACTGCAATTTGATGGATATGCGACGTCGCATGCACCACGGTGAAAGTACAGCCACACATAAATGAAGGAAGTGTTGCTTCAAATCTGTTATAGGTTAACTCGAGAATGTGCCACATGGACTAACAATCTACTTCTACTCAGTGCCCCTGGGTTTGACGGTCGCCTCAAGTTGGCGCTGGAATCCACGTTGCCGCAAAGAACCATGGGGGATGGGTTGGCGCTTTTGTTGTGGGGTGATGTTTACAGGGTCTGGAGCCTTATTTGCAGGCCTACTCTAGGCCACTGTGGTTTCCAGACTTTGCCAAAAACACAAGTTTCATCATCTGTGGGTGCGCTTTGTCGAGCGCACCAGAGACAGCGCAATGTGGTGTTTCAGCTACACGCTAAACAGGAAAAACAAACTATCAGCCCGGGTCACTTTGGATTGGCGGTCAATTGGACGCTAACCGTCGTCTTCAAGGAATGTGTGGGCTTTTTTTTTCCCCCTTAAAGATTATGCTTATTTTGTGGTAGAGAATGAAGAAATGTTGGGATGCTGCCTCTACAGTGGAGCTCCACATTCCCTGAAAACAGGGTGCCTCAACTGGGAAAGACAAGAGTCACCACACTGGCACCTCCCTCAGGGTGTGTGTGTGTGTGTGTGTGTGTGTATATATATACGGGGAAGGGAAATGTTTCTGGAAATAAAGAAGATGAGAATAGAGAATTCTCTAATTCAGTTCACTTCTGAACATTTTACTTCTCTGGAGAGATCAAAAGAGAGAGATTCAAAACCAACAAGCTGCACCAACTCTGATGTCGGGTACAAAAAGCAGTATGGGGAACACCGACGTCAAAATATTCAAATGACTTGCTTGTAATGAAATCCTGGATGGGTAAAGAAACAGATCA
This sequence comes from Aldrovandia affinis, assembly GCA_029706075.1. Lineage (NCBI taxonomy): Eukaryota > Metazoa > Chordata > Actinopteri > Notacanthiformes > Halosauridae > Aldrovandia > Aldrovandia affinis. The sequence goes on along the minus strand of JAINUG010000067.1, from coordinate 723,428 downwards.
TTTAATTTCCACTGTTGAATGTAAAGTTTGACATGTTTTTGATCCGAACGTTCTCTCATACATAACATTAAAAACTATTTACATGCCCTTTTCCCTTAAAAAACTCAGATTTTTATAACTCTATTTGCAGGAGCTATAGTTGTATATTCTAACCTGACCGGCACATTAAGAAATGTCACCTGATGGATCATATAAGAAATTCCTTTACCCATGACCTTACTGATATGTAATATGTTCCTTAGTAAAACAGAAAATCCTGCATTGTTGAAAAACACATAAGTGATGTCATACAGGGGCCTCGGTGAGATAAACATTAAAAGAAGAAGAGGAAGGAAACGCGGATGTCGATGAGGCAGCAAGCTTATTTTCACACTCTCCCATGGATTTTCAAAGGAGAACACTGGCCATCATCAAACCAACATGAAACACTATGTTTGGGGGCCGCACCTTTTAATGCAGTTGTTTTGCCCCCCTTCCCCATCTGGAATGCCATTAAGGGCTTTTCAGTTTTGACAATGTTTACAGGACAAGGGGGTCTGTTTTGATCTCATTTGTAAGGCTACATCATTTCCGATGACAGTCAGCCCAGTTTCACACTCCACAGACGTGGCCACTGACCGACAAGCTCACCAACAGGGGAAGGCTGGAGGAGACAATGCAGGGAAAACGGGCTTTACGTCGTCCCTTAAGAAACGAGAGAAATACTGCAGCAGGCAACAAAACAAAATTTTAACGGTCGTTGATATTTGGGGGGGTATAATTTATTTGATTTCTCACAGATGTTGTGCCATTGGAACACCAATGAACTGAATGATATCCAAAGCAACAGCCAAGCCGAGCCAAGGAACACAAGAGCCCAAGAAAGCCCAATTTTGCCTGCGACCTGGAGTGCATCTAGCACTGGACACAGGATAATCACCTCACCTTCTTTGCTCTCCCCCTCCTCCTGCTCCTGCTCCTCTGGCTTGGCGTTGTCCTCTCTCCTCTGCTTTATGGCCAGGAGCTCCTTCTTCAGCTGCCGGGCCTCCTTACGCAATTCATCGCTGTGGACGGGGTGAAAGCAGACACATTCGTTTTCAGTGGAGTAAAACCACTGGAGAACAAAATCCACAGGAGACCGGAGAACTGAAAGCCACCCGCCATGAAAAACTGATAGAGAAAGATGTGTCACAAAGGTTGTTAAATATACACAATATAAAACAATCCTCTGCTAAATACCCATTACCCACAACTGTTTATCTAAGAAATAGCTATGCTATATTTACAATATAGCTAAACACCTATCGCAATATATACTGTACACTTCCGCATAACCGATATCATCGGGACAAGAGATAAGGTGGATACACAAAAGGTCGGAGAAAACGGTAATATTGAAACTACACATAACAGTCGACAACATTTCTAAATGTGAATATGCACAAATTAACTTATCCAACAAGCTACTTTAAATAAGCACATTTTTGACCAATAAGGTTTTTGATGGTTGCTTACAGTATATGAATATTTATTATCTTCTTTTTCCCCTCACATGTAGCAAATTGTTTTATGCCATATATGCAGAGGTTTAAATGTCTATTACTCTATTTTTCTCTATCCCGAAGTGAGAGATCTCTCTTATCAGACCGTTTTCCATATTTGGAAAATATGTTTTCCAAAACATAATTCTAGTGTTTTTTCGATGGAGAACACAACCTCAAGGGCCCTGCGGATCAAATGATAGTTAAATAAGGTGTTGTCTGCATGATGTTTACCCTGCATTGATCTAGTTTTCTGCTTACATAGTGACTAGTGTCTCAGTGACAATGGCAAAATTAGGTAGCCAGCTAATAAACGTACAGCACTAGCCAAAGTGGCCACTTTGTTTGGCCATCAATCTACTGTTAGAAATTGACATCTAAATGAGGGCAGTGGACAATCCAGTAAATCGCATGTGTGCAAGTCGGTTATGCAGGAGTACACCACCACAAGCCGCCACCAGAGCTTCAATGTGCCTTTGCATAGAATCTACAAGTGTGTGGAACTCTGTTGGAGGGATGCAACACCATTCCTCCACGAGAAACCATTTGCGGTTTTGTTGATGGGTGTAGAAAACACTACCTCAGGCGCCGCTCCAGAATCTCCCATAAGTGTTCAACTGGGTTGAGATCTGGTGACTGAGATGGCCATGGCATGTGGTTTACGTTGTTTTCATGCTCATCAAATCATTCAGTGACCACTCATGCCCTGTGGATTTGTGCCTTTATTTTGGCACTTACCTGTATTTATGTGAACTGTTACCAAATTGCTTTTAAGAAAGGGTTATCAAATACGTTAGGCATCGGCCATCCATCCATACAAAAGTTATACAAAAGCATTTCTGTACTGCATGCAATATTAAAAATGAAAGACCCGCCTCCAGGTGAGTATGGGCGAAAACATTCATCACCATATAGCCATGGTGCATCTCACCATCAATCAGGTCACCATTATCAGGCCATCCCATTGAGCAGTGCCCAGCTCCAGGGCCTCCTGCTGCCCTCCAACGTTGATGGGATCTATAGAGGAATTTATATGGACTTTCCTAAATGCATTCCCCCAACCCCCCCAATTTTATTTTCCTCCCTGTGCCACACACACAGAAAAAAATTGGGTTTTTTGGACACTAAATGTTTAAGTAGCCTCTTCCTTTCAGGCTTCCATTAGTTTATTCTTGCAAATTGTCTCACAGCGCTACCTTTATAATAATGCATTTAAACCATTAATGGAACATATGGCTTTGTGCAGACCATCGATCTGTCACAACACTTCCAAGTCTGTCATGTAGACATGCTGTCTGCTGAACACGTACTGCGCAGTACATTGTTTAAGTCTTCGAATGAAAGGGCTGCATTTATTACCATGGGACTTCACCCATGCCTTTTAAAACTTGCCCATTCAGTTTATTATTTACAAAAAATAAATGAACTTTAATCACGCCGTGTAGAAACACATGACTAAGGATATAGATGCTCAAATGAACACAAGTGCCCGAGCACACAGAAGCAAACGGGTCCGTACTTGTCTTCCCCAGTCAGAGTGGGCTACGACCAAAAGAGAACATAGCATCTAAATTTCATCTTCAATGAGAAATCCATCAATGGATTTAAAATTATATTAGATTCCAGGTTAAGGGGGAAGCCGAGGATGTCATATAAGAAATATGGCTCTGTGGGTCTGTTGCTCAAAACACCAGTCTTTGAAAAATGAAGACACTGTGATTCACTGACCAGCTCCAGAAGCCAACGTCCCCAAAAACGTACTCAATATTCATTAAGCGTCCAACGCAAATGTGTTGACTGGCAGAAAATGTATATTTATAATAACGTGCATCAGAGGTGTGTAAACTGGCACCTGCCCTTTAAACTGATATACACTGTACTGGTAGCCAGTAAACTACTTGTGGCAATAGTACACTGTTTGCACAGTATATGCTACAATTGTTAATTCATAGGGTTAGCATGCATATCAAACAGATTAACCATTTTAAAAGTGAGGCGCAATATTAAAAAGAGTGTCGAACACCCTGTCCAATGGCAACATTAAAAGAATCATTCGTTAATGAAAGAGTGTTGCGCCAGTTCCGAGCCTGCTCTGCTTCATTAAAACGTCAGCACGAAATGGCGGCTTTGTGCGAGCATTAAAATAAGCAGTAGAGGTGGGAGAAAGAACGATGAACATTAACGGCGGGAGCTTTTCTCTCTAATAAATCGAGTGGCGCCTTTGGAGAGGGAACGCTTGCAGTGGTTTTCCAGGCCGTCCAGGATGCTGGCACCACAAGAAGGGACGCCACGATCCAGCCGACGCAGCGCAGCCCTGTGAAACTGCAGCCCAGAAACGCTCCATATCTTCCCGGGTAGTCTCGACTCCAGACACTCAATCTCTGATAGAGTGTCTGAACGGCTCCATTAACTTTTCTGGCCTCGGCTTCCTGCAATCTGATTGGTGCCCGCAGATTTCCGAGGGTGCATTTGGTTGGCTCGGGCGGTTTAGAATTTTGTGCGCCCACTCTATTGTGGCGGTAACTGACCGTTGGTTTATTAGCAAAGCATGTCCGTGGAAGCTCATAGTTATGAGCTTGACACGTGAGGCTACATCTCGGGTAACGAGGTACTCATCCTTACCCTGGTGGCGTAACAGTGCTCCAAAATGAAAATGAGATCAAGGCAAAGAAGGTGCCAACTGCCTGGGCCCCGTCCCCCAACATACGCGGACACACACGCCACTCGCGCTGCTATAGGAGTCCTCCCCGTTTCATAACCGGGGTAGTGAAATTAACTTCTGAACTTTACCCATGTCCAGTTAATGCAAAAGCTCCTGTTCTCCTTTCAGTTTATAATTTGTAATGTATAAATACATTTGCACCTATGTGCGGTTGGTTCAAAACAAATTTCCTCCCATTTAATGCTCTGCTCGTGATATATTGTTTCCTACCGTTATTTTTATTGACTGCTGTTCGTCTCGTAAAACACAATGGCAGGGTGTGTTAAGATGGCCTCTCAGCCGTTTTATTTTTATGAAGGATGTGGACCTGAAATGGTAGATTCTTCCGTTTCTGTTCACTCCAATATGTGCTGGAGACAAAGAGCTGCTGCCACACAGAGTCAGTCCCAACTGCGATGCAACAATATCTTTGAGTGCGCCGATGTCCATGCTAGAAGGGTAGTGTGTGCTCTTCAATAACTCAACAATTCAGCTGCACTCACGGCTATTGCTTGTGTGGAAAGGTGAAACACAGAGATGCTGCAGATATTTTCTGCTCAAATTTGAGAAGCTTTCTCATTGATGTTTAAAATCTCAATGATGGGAGGTTGAAATGAAAAGGATGTCTCGCAGAAAAATATGCTCTCTGAGACAACACCCTATATGGATTCTAGAGGTGAAAAAACTTGTACTGGTTAAAAAAAAATCTAATCACGCCAAAATTCGGGACGCAGACCACATGACTACATTTTGGTTTATTTATGCAAAGTGTCTTTTTCCTTCTCACTTATGAAACACTGAGATATTCAATGGCCACCCTGGCAGACTATAAATCCATCAGCTACTTTTTGTTTTGCACTGATCAGTGTAAAATGATACCACTTGCCCAAAGCTTCTCAGTGATCCTTCCAGTAATCTCAAAGCTACCAACTGCCCTTTTATAACTGAACCTTCCCAAGGATCTGAAAAGGATTCCATGACTATCTCACAACGTGTTGCCGCCCTGTTCACTTTATCAGTGTTACTCATCCCTCCCCCAAGATACACAACCACTCCTCTTGTGCCAATGATAAACAAATGCATCACTCATTGTTAGCAGTGGCAGGACAACAATCCTTTGCGCATTCAAATCACAGGGAGCAATTCCCTGCAAGTATCAAATCACACAAGTCAGCTTAGCCCAGATTTTGGATCACCTCTACCTAAGTGCCCCGAAAACCATTTTTGGACGCAGGATGGTGTAAATTAAGCCGTCAATCCCCTCTCTAGTGCAAATTAATATGTGATATGTGGAAGCTCCCCTGAAAATAATTGAACCCCAGGGGTACGGTTTATGTCCAAATACAATTTTCCATCCAAAAAATATATCACCCTTCAATTCATCTACTGGCTGCTAGTTTGTTGGCCAGCACATAAACCCCCTGACCAGGTACAAAGAAGACGGTGAAACTTTCCGTATTTCTGTTCCACATACCCCCTCGAGTGCCCACTTGAGAGCTGAACTATTTGTACAAGAGTGTTCTTAAACTGGCGGGGAAAGAGAAGGGTCTTTTAAACAAGTGTGAGAGAAAGCTGGAAAGGATCTCCTGTTGATAACTCTCTCCACCCCCCCCCCCCCCACCCGAGCACACAGTGACAGACGAACAACCCTGGGGGAGATAAGAGGACGTTTAAACCATTAAACAATTTGCCGTCTTCGTCCGAGGCCCACTCTTCAGACATCACTGCCTTTGCGAGCTGCACTATTCCTGCATTCCACGCCTTTCAGGAAAAAAAAAGCCACTAGATTCAACACCACGGACACTTGTGACGTCCAGCTATCCGACTAAAGCTTTAAACAGCTGATAAAAGCGGGTCCGCTCTGTCGATACAAGCCTCGCGGGAAGCAGAAAGAAAGGGCCAGGCTGGCGCACAGCCAAGGCTTTGGCTTGGGAGGAGCGTGAAAAAAAAAAAAAGGGTGCAGTTGCCGAGAGCAATGGCAATTCTCCCCCGTATCGTTCGCTTTAAACACGGCCGAGACCGCTTGCCAGTTAACAAAGCAGGTTACCTTGTGTTGGGAAAACAATAATATTTTTATACGGACTGACAGCTCCGTTTTCATCCCTGCTCCTCGCGGAGCCACAAAGCACAGGTAAGCTGCGGTGCCTGGGCCTCTCGCCCAGAAACACGTGAGGCATCTCGTGCCGAAACAATGGCTGCCTTTGTTCTTCACATCTGCTTCTCTGAACCACCTCACTCTGTTTTTTGTTTTTTTTCCTTCTTTTTCTTCAGCTCCCTTTATTTCTCCCTCTGCCTCCCTCAACATTATCCCCAAGCCTCCTGAACTCTCCTGGAGCTCTCTTGAAGGAGAGAATTAGGGGCATCGGCTTGGATCAACAATTCAGAATGCAAGATTTCTGCGTATTTCCAAGGACGGACAAAATTCAAGAAGTGACGATCAGGTTATCAAACTCATCTATGACCCCACCCGACCCTTCCCACCTCAGTGAACCCGGCTGTTCTTCCGAGAATAATAATAAGTACTATTGTTGTTATTATTATCTATTAGTTCAATAATTCTTTCCTTGAAAATGAAAGACATTAGTTAACAATAATTATTTCCTCCGCAGTCTGTCACTGCTGGAACCCTCTGAAGGTGGAACATGCTCTGGGATGGGGAAGAACAGCTGGGTCGACTGAGGTGGTGGGAGGTGGGACAAGTCACCTGAGTGGGGTCATGGATGTGTTTGACAACCTGATCATCACGTCTTGAAGTCTAATACGTTTGGTGCTAAAACTCCTGCTAGAACATCTCACTAATTCAACACATCTCACTTTTCTCTTTTGTGGAATGGGCTTTTATTTAACTTGTTCTTTTTTACTTTTAGCTACTTACTTGTTCAGTTCCAGTGCTGCACTGGGATGTGTCCCATTCAAATGTATCACATTTTAAGTTTCTATTTTATCTAACTTTGCTGTAAAAACTAAATGAAAGGAACAAAATCATGGACTGTACAAGAGTCCGGCAAACTAACGGAAGCTTTAGCAATAGGTGCTCTGTGGAGTATGTTGCATGGAAGAGATAAAGGTATTACAAAAAGTGTCAAGATAGACAGAGGAATGGAAAAGAGAGTCTATAGTGTCACCAAAAGTTTTGTATGGGGAAGGGAACAATGTGTCAACAAGTGAGCAGAGGGGGTTGAAAAGGTTATGTGTAAAAAGAAATAGCAGGAGGAGGTATCCCACAGACACAAACAGACACACCCCAGAACCTGGGGTGGTAAGGCAAGGAAACAATCTTTATAGAAGTGGCAGAGGATGCCAGGGAAATCAATGGACCCAAAACAGAGCCTTGGGGAACTTCAGTAGGCCTTTCCAGGAAATCAAGCATGTGGAATACATGTACCAGAGTCTCCCAGATTGGAGAAGAATGGGAGAAATTAGGTAAATCAGCTAATAGATTTAAAAAACAGCAGATAAACAAAGAATTAGCAGAAAAAAAGACAGGCTATACAAACAGAGAGAAGAAAGTGACAGAGAGAATAGCATTTTTTTTGAGAACGCAACAGAACAAACAAAACTGCACAGATTACATCCTCCAAATTCCTGACACAATAGGCACTCTTACCAGACCAGTTATGGCAATGTTTTCCTGTACTAATATATGCCCATACAAAAGATGGCTTCATTTTAGACTCATAATGCTCACCACTCACTAGATCAGTGGAGTGAGTTTACTGAGGTCATTCACCTACCAGAAATATTGCAGATTGAGTGAACGTTAACATGAAATAGTCACTTAGAAATGGGAACCAAATCACGTTCTTTATTTGATAATGTTTTTTTCCCCCTCCTTACCTTACTCATCATCCAAGGAGACATACCTCACGCTTTGAACACCCCTGACCCACATCAATCGAGCAGAGAAAGACTTGTATGTAAACGCATGGCCTGGCTGAGTATCAAGAGACTCAGGATCAAAGTATATGAATATTTACAGCCCATGCAAGTGCCAGCTACTTGTAGGAGGTCACAAGGGCTTACCTTCAAAACTGCAGTGTAACCTGAAAATTCACACAATTCATTTTAAACAGCATGCCATTGCCACAATGGGCCTGAACACGCCAGCAACATTTTGATAAAGTTTTCACAGAGCACCTTGCACTTGACAGACGGCTTTGGTCAGAAAACTACGCAACAATCCAAAAGTAATGTAGGTTTGATTTGATTAATCTGAAATACAGTAATCTGTGGTATCTGCTGCAGCTGTACCAACCTGTATTCATTTAATTTGTTTCATATAAATAATAGTTAGCATTGTATTAATAATCCTGTAAGCACTGATGCAGAGTTTGCACACGTTGCATACATTATGCATCTGAGTGCGTAAAATCATTTGTAATGATTTAAAAATAATAAACCACCTGACAAACAATAAATTGCTTTAAAGTACATTATAATTACATTTTACATTCTTATCGGTTCTAAATATCAGCCCCACAAGTCCCACTCTAAAATAGTCCATAAAAACAAAAATACACTTGTCTATGGTAACAGCAAAAATGATCAACTAGCGACTGCCAATTGATGATCTAATGGTTAATGCTGTCTAAATGTTCTCAGAACGTTCATACTTTCTTAGAAAGTAAACAGCTGGGGATGACATAATTCACGTCTTCACGTAAGCCATTAATCAAAACAAAGCCCTTCTGCTCTGAAACACATTCATGACTCTATGCATTCAACAGGGAAGTACGTCCAACAAAGTGGTAATTTTGCTTGCCTTGACCTGCTGTTATTTACAAACCATGAAAGACGTATCCTAGGCAACAACCAAACAAGCACGTCTGTGGCCCCAGTGCCAGTAAAAGAGAGGCCAGATAAAAATGGAGAAAAGACCCATGAACACCTGTTAATTCATTCCTCCGGGCCCAACAATTACCTCAGAAAGCTCGAAACATCACTACCTGAGTAATCCTTCTGTTCCACAGGTAATATCTTACCTCCACTGTCTGAATGGAAAAAAAATCAATTTTGACCTTAAAAACTACAATCCAGATGTAGACCAGATCAGTCCGATTTTATTTTCAACAGCTGGATCTGTGTTTTCTCTCAACCGCACGTTGGGCAATGCAAGATTTTCATAAATGCGAGAAAAAAAATATTGAGACAGAAAATGGTAAATTAAACAAAATAAACAACCTGGTATGTGTTAAATAAAATGGAAAACATTCTAAGTTGTCTGGCTGTTTATTAACTGGAGACAGGCGATACACAGCTGTTGCAATGTGAGGCTTCGGTGAGAAATGGAAGCTACGGAGGACCAGCACTGAAGTCATAGCTGGAATTGTTGGTTTATCACCATCTTGAAGGTGATGGTTTTTCCCCCCACTACTGGTGAGTGAAACATCTTGTCTATATATTTTTTTAAATCAACATAAGCTTTCACTTAGTGGTGAATTTCCCATAATTCACTTTTAAATTCTACGATGAAACGGTTACATTTTGACTGCCGCATTTCCTTTTTTTTTTTTTTTTTTTCTTTTGCGTGTTGGAAACTGGTATTTGCACAAGTTCTTCAAATGTATAATCTGGCTCTGTTGCGTGACAATTTAACCTATTTTGGGAATGTCAAGATTCAGCAAAACATCCCAAAATAATTTCATTAATATCCCTGTTCATTTCAAAGGTGAATGCCCCAAATACCTCCATACCTGTTAATTAAAAATATATATATTTCAGATTTTCCCCCCCATTTTTGTCCCTATTTGGTGGCCAATTGTACCCTTTATTTCTTCAATTCACCTTCCTCACAAGCCCACCGCCCATCTCTATGGGACAAGCCATTTACCCCGTGGCTGGCAATGAACTGTCTCCTCTGAGAGAAAACTCGCCCACCTGTCTTGCCCCTGGAAGCCCTCCTCGCTTCCCTGGGGCGGACAGCCAATCGCCGCCCCTGAATGGCGGACAGCCAATCAAACCCCGGCTGCAGTGGGCAACCTGCACTCCGGGTGAGTGCTTTTACCGTTACACCACCCGAGGCCCCATTTCCATACCTGTTATTAGCTTCCTCTGAGCACCAGAAACCACATTACTCACAAATGCATCACCTCCGGTTCCTCAAAGAACATGTGCTTTGTCTAAGTCCAACCAAGCCACAGACCACAAGGCATCCCGTGATGTTCACAAAGGCAGTGATTCATCAATCTTAATTCTAAATGCTATAAAGGCTCAACATTTCTTTCATTTCTCTCCCAATTAAGAATGCTGACCATAAAATGTGGGTCCATTTGATAACTGCTCTGTCCCTTGTGACCAAAAGACCCCAAATTGTGAGTCTTTGAAGTCTAAAACTATATTCCCACAGTTCACCATCTTTGCAAAAACCTTGCAAAGCAATAGTAGGACACGAAGATGATTTTCTTAGCTAGTTAAAGCCCAAATTCTGCAGAGAAATGACAAACCTTCAAATTTTACTTAATAAATAATTCCTATATTACCGATTCTCATGTTCTTACAGATGTTTGGCTTTTTTGCATACAACATAGCATAGTCAATAAAACATAAACAGCAAATGTAAATGCAAATGTTACGTTCAACTGAGCTAACGTGTCCTAGACATCCTCATGCAATGAGATGTCTAGGACACATTGGGTCACATAAGGTTTTTTTTATGCTAAATATTGTGAAAACTGGAGATGGAAAGGTAACACAGAAATAATGCAACCCATACAGTCTCTGTGGAAAAAGTTACAGAAAAAATGTTCTGTCTCTGAACCTGTATTGGCAAGAGAAAAGAGAACTTGATCACCTCTTCATCCACGGCAAATTGTCAGATGTTTACCATTCGCATCCAGCTTAAATTTCTTGCTGACTTTCCCCCCATGTTGAAAAACTGACAGAATCTGAGGCCGGCCCTGACACATCAGGAAGACACTTGTTACTGACACGTACGCCTTGTGCTCTGGCAACAGTATGAACTATGCAGCACAATTGAAAGTTAAAAATAAAAATCACGGTCTACTTTGTACTATCCCTTGCACATTGCTGCCTCTGCAATTATTTTGTGCACATCATTAAAACAATCCATTTAAAATTGCATGTGATAAAACTATATAATGTCCACTCTTGTACATTATATCATGGCTATTAATATTCATTTACTAGCAAGCCTTATGTTAAAATTAAATCACTGTAGACTGACCGACTGTAAAGTTAGCTCACCACATCTCAAGGCATGAAAAATACATTGAACTGTCAATAACCTACAGTTAGCTCTAAGCAACATTAAAAACAACAGCATGCTTCTCTCTCATTTCGCTGACAGCTTGGAAAAAATGCAGGAACTGGCAATCAGGCAATCATCTTTTTTATACAAATGATTGGCAGATATATTTTTGCAGGACTGAGATGACATAGTTGATTTTACCTTGGCTTTAAACAAGGCCGTGTTCATGCGAAATTTAGTAGCACATTGCAGCATTGTTAAGTGTGGTTAAAAGTTTCTGAAAGGGGGCCCCCGGAAGGCGCAACCAGTAAAGCAGCTTGTTATTGGTCTATTTTGCAATACCCTCTGTCAGGGCTTTGAACTCATGCCCTGTGGATGGGGGCATTGTCATCCTGGAAGAGACCACTCCCATCAGGATAGAAATGCTTCACCATAGGATGAAGGTGATCACACGGAATAGCTTTACATTTACTGGTGTTCACCTTGCCTTCTATGGGGTTAAGTGGACCTGAACCAGGCCAGGAAAATGCGCCCCACACCATAACAAAACCCTTCATTTTGGGGCGGCAGTGGCTCAGTGGTCAGCAACACGGGCTAGCAAGTGGAGGGTTGCTGGTTCGAATCCCAGGAAGGCCAATGAAAAAACAATGAACTGGAAACCGGAGGGAGGCTAGTTCACTTCCTGGGGCACTGCCGAAGTGCCCTTGAGCAAGGCACTGAACCCCTAAAATGCTCCGGGGGCGCCGCATTATGGCTGACCCTGTGCTCTGACCTCTCTGATGGAATACATATGTATAGGGGTCTATGTGTGTGTGTGTGTGTGTGTATCTAGGAGAGATATGTGAAAAGACAAATTCCAATTACCTTGTGTAACATGGCTTGTTTCCTTTATTTTGGCAGTTACTTGCAATTGCAGGTGTTTGGCTTCTCGAGCCCATCCAGTATGAATCTTCACAATGTATAGAGTAGTGGCTTGCTGGTTTTAGGGTATTTTTAAAATAAATTATTTGTATTTTTGTAAACTGCTCCCTTCTCCATTTTCATTGACCAGCACCGTCACACCTCTTATTAAAAGCCTTCTTCTTCTTCCTTTTTTTTTTTTTTGCATAGTGGATGTTATAAATGGACTGGTTATTTCCCTTGCTCTCGTTATAAGTGTTCACATTAGTAAGACCAAGAATATGCCTGGTAACTCAGCAAAACACCAGACACAATCACCCTGTTATTTTCACATGGGGTGTGGTTGTGGATCGTCTCGAAAAACCACACAGGCACCTGGGAGCGCACGTAAGTGGCTGCGGTATAAGTGCCAGTGTTTGCACCTTCATTTCTTCTCTGTTAACTACTGTTCCCTGTTAGTGACTGGACTGAACTCACTTCTTCTGCCACATGTCTTTTTAAAGAGGCGGTGGGGGGAAATTCAACACAAACAGCCTGATATTCACTTATAAATACCTTTTTTCATTTACTTCTGCATGAATTGCCCTATATTGCCTGTTTGGTTTTCACACTGCTCTGAATGACTCACCCTTGCTGGTCACAGTTTGTAGCTGGTACACTATTTTCAAATATGTCTGGCAGTGGGTCTGTATTTCTCCACACATTGGTCTAGTTTCATTTTTGTCTACAGAGGATAAATGCAAGTTAACTCAAACATTCCTCAAAGGGCAGTTAAGGATTGCAGAGTGCTAAAATGCCAACAGCAAAAAAGCTGAGAATTAACTGTGAAATCATAGAGGGGTTCAAGTTGCTTTAAGAAATGTGAGGCAGTGGGGCTTGTCCTACCATTACACCCATGACATTTTCGACCATAACCAGTCATTATATGGGTTGTAATAACCATGAAATGAACCTGGTATTAGACAACTGTAGACAACTGCACTTTGGATTCAGAATACGGGTTTGGTGTAATGCCTGCACCAAAATGTTCTCAGCTTGAAAGTTTTTTTGTTTTAAAGGGCAGTGAGAATGTTAAGACGTGGGCAAATATCACAAAGAAAGCCAGGGCAGTGGGTGCACTGGAGTGAAAGTGACATTAAGCAGTGTGGCCTCACCTGCCAATCACTTTCGGTCCTAAAATATTTCCATACCAATCCAGTGAAAAATGCACTTTGTATTACTTACAATGACAATTTCTCCAAATAAAATAATATTTATATTTAGAGAGAGAGAACACTGTATTTAATTTCTATTCGACTAATATCAACAGCCTGTTTTAGATACAAAGCAGCTTTTCACCGCTTAACAAAAAAATGTCAACTTTTGTATTCAAGACAAAGTTTATACATACTGTTCACTTTGAGTTATAATTTAAATATCCATACATTTCCTGTTTTATAAAAAAAATAACATGTTTTTGAATGGCCCTGTGAATTCCCATTACTTCTGCATAATGTTTGCCTTGTTAACAATGTGAAATAATCATTATCAATAACCTTTCATTTTGGACATGGTTCAAGTGTTCATGAAGGACACATTGTTTGAGAGTTTTTAAGGTGCTATCATGTCACTGTAGTATATATCAAGCAGGAAGTGATCGAGAGCAGCTACTGGCTACATTCATATTCAACATTGTCAAATACCCCCCTTTCAGTCTGATATTTTACTACCCTAGTGCGGTTTTCTAGCAATCCTGGTTATTTAAGGCCCATACAGAACAGCATCTAACCACGGCTGTGCAGTTTCAGAGAGACTGAAAAAAACACATGAATGAGGAATACACACTGCTTCAAGAAAAAGTAATAACAATGTGTCATCTAGATTCAAAATACATAAATGTAAAGAATTGCCTCTAAAATAGAACAAGTTTAAAATTGTGCTGCTCTGGCCATATATTTCGTTTTTGACACGTTGGCAAAAGGGCATGGAGCTTTTGCTAGTGTCTTTTGAAGTATTTTTCTGTTTGCAGGTCTACAAATACAATTTCAACCTCTTGTCACCAAACAAAAACCTTTCCTGGTTTTTTTTTTTCTTCTCAGAATTTGAAATGAATTGAAAATCAGTCATTCGGTATGTGATAATAATACTAGCAAGGCATGTGTTTATTTTTTTTTTTATCCCTTCGCACCCAAAACCATAGCTAAATAACCATAGCTAAATTTGCTATTTTGTGTTGCACACAGCACATGAAAAAATGCATAAACCTGACCATTGAGTTTTTCCCTAAAAAGCCACATGTGCGAGGGAAGGGTTAAATATAAGTTTTTTCAAAAAGCGGTGAAAGTATACATCTCAAAAAAAGAAGAAGAAAACGGAGAGCCGTTTATTACCCAGAATAAAGAAAGAAAAACGGCCCCCATGAATAAAATGTCTTGTTTAACGGGGAGAATCTTAGCCCTTTCAGGATTTATTAATGAGAGTCCGGCTTTGAAGAGGAGCCAGAGCGTGCCCCACTGTCTGTCACCCGGGCTCCCTCTGATCCGTCAGGCAGAGGGGGGACTGACACGGCCACAAAAACAATCAGAGCCATTCAACACATCCTCTCCACCTGCCAGCGGGGAGGGGCCTGAGTTTCATCAATCGAAGCGGAATAGAACTGCTTGGACGTGGACGTGGCCGTGTGGCGCCCCCAACATCCCCCATCGTATACATTCAGACCTCTGAGCGAAGGTGGGTGGGGGAAGAAGAAAAAAGAAAAAAGCTATTCGTCACTCACAGCTTTCTGGAGCTGCCAGCGATTGTCGCTCACTC
Organism: Aldrovandia affinis; assembly: GCA_029706075.1. NCBI lineage: Eukaryota > Metazoa > Chordata > Actinopteri > Notacanthiformes > Halosauridae > Aldrovandia > Aldrovandia affinis. Next base: position 708,310 of record JAINUG010000067.1, on the reverse strand, counting down.
AGACAATTCAAATAAGCCAAACCCAGCGAGGTCTGGGTGATTTACTTTTCATAAAGAAACCCCACACAAACACACACACACACACACACACACACACACACACACACACACACACACACACACACACACACACACACACACACACACACACACACACACACACACACACACACACACACACACACACACACACACACACACACACAGAGAGAGAAAAGTGACCTGGATGCAGACCAATCTCGCTCATGAAATCAGCGCCGAACATTTAACACTCAGCCACCCAGAGGAGTCCAGGAACAGCCGGAGGAATTCGCCCTCCGCCACTGGCCCTCGACTGGGGGGGGGAGGGGGTGAGAGGCCACCTTTGTCTGGTGCCTTGACAATGTACAAATGGCAATATTTACAACGGCCTGTCAATTTTTAGACTGGAACATGGCTGCCAGACAGAGAGTCTCCTTTGGGGAATTAACAAGGAGCCTTATTCAAACCATTCTCCTTTGGATCCTTTTCAGAGGGATTATGCAATTCCGACTTGATCCCATCATGATGAGGATACCTGACGTTCTGTGTGTTTTAATCATGTTGACCTTGGTGTCTGAACTGAATCATGTTTTTTTGGGGGGTGAATATTTGGCATAGGTGACAGTGGCAAATGGTGCAATGCGTGCCTGGTATGTGCTTAGGGATTCCCATGATGACCAAATAATTTGACAGTAAAACACTGTATTAGCTATTTAGGGTAAATAAAAGAATATAGTTTTTTTTTTTTTACAAAATCTCTTATTAGAAAACTGCTGAAACATTCTTTCCTTTTTTCAGGAGCCTTTGCCATATTTGCAAAAGCGTCTACATTCAGAAGTAGCTATACATGTTCTACATTGCTTTGGATAACATGTCAACTTCATCTTATCATCTTAAAATCATCTTAAATCTATCACACGTGTAGTCTTATCTAAACATCATGGAAAGAGAGGAAAATGTAAATAAAAATTGGTGTTGTATTTATTGTAAGTGTCTCAAATGTATTTGATACAATACTAGTCAACAGAACATTGCAGCTAGGTTTAGTTTGTGATGTTTATTTGGGGGGGAAATGTGTATGCTACACTGAATGGAAAATGTATACTATACATTTGTGGTTATACTATGTGGCTTACCAGGAAACAAGGATAATGTCAAATTCAGTCCTGTAGGCCATTCATCAATGAGGACTCAACCTGAAGAAGAAATCTTTTTCACCTCCACAGCCCATTGTATAATCACTAATTGTGCTGAACATGTCAAGCTGGCTTGAAGTCAGTTCCAACATAAACCTGTGCTCTTTCCAAAGTCTGTAACGCCTTATCCTTTGTACACTGAAATCCCTCCAGAGAAATCATGTCGGAGGTTTCTACCAACTGTAGAAAGTCTGACATACAGAATATGCGGTTTTACCCAGTTAAAAATTGGCCATTGGCTCATTCTATTTGAACTGAGTTCTGGGAGCATTTCAACATACAAGATGGCGGGTTTGATTGGCAGGAATCATAGTTATTAAGCTGTAGCTTTCCCACCACATGGCGCTTTCATTCTCAACACCGAGCGCAGTGATGCAATGTGGGGGTCACTGATGGAGACAAAGCCAAGCTGGAGTAGTTAGGGAGCATGTCCTGCCCAGTCTTTTCATGGCATTAGACAGCAGGCCAGAGCAGAGGGATATGGGGCAGGATAGATAAAGGCCACGATCAAAAAGACAAGATGGCATCGAGGCGGTTAGCGTAAAATGAAAACACTTCAGCTCAACTGAACGCCAAAAAATACAAGCCCTTCTGAGTGATCACCTTCATCCTATGGTGAAGCACATCTTTCCTGATGGGAGTGGTCTCCTCCAGGATGACAACCTCATTGATAGGGCACAAGTGGTCACCGAATGGTTTGATGAGCATGAAAACAATGTAAATAATATGTCATGGTCGTCTCAGTCACCACATTTCAACCTAATTCAACAATTGGAGATTCTCGAACGGTGTCTGAGACAGCGTTTTTTCCACCACCGTGAACAAAACACCAAGATATGGAATTCCTGGTGGAAGAATGGTGTTGCAACAAAACACCAAGATATGGAATTCCTGGTGGAAGAATGGATTCTTCCTGTATAACATTCCTCCAATAGACACTTGTGCAACTCGCTCCTGGCTGGAATATCAGACCCCTGCAACTCATCCAAAGGCTGCATTGACTCCCATGCCCCCTGCTCACTACCCTCCAGCTGGTGGACATTGGGCATACCCAGCCCCAACATACCTCCCAAGATCTTCAAACCCTACACACCCTATTAAGACACTTAAGACCCTATGTTGGCGTTTCCTTTATTTTGTCAGTTACCTGTACAACTCTAAGCTTCAAACTTGCTTACTGCGTTCGGACACGACCAGGGAAGCATCCAGAAGCCTGAATGAGGCTTCCTCGGTTTCCTTTATTTTGTCAGGTACAACTCGCTTCAAACACGCTCGGACAGAGGGCCGGTGGATACGTACCGTCGGCCCAACCTGAGGCACGGGTCAGAGACCTGCCAGGAACCAGATAATCCCTGACGGTTCTCCACACAAATAAAAAAAGCAAGGTTGGAGGAGAACTGCATTACGCCAGATGACAAGTGACAGGTGCAGCCAATTACCAGCTGGGTCACACCGTCTCGGGGAAAGGGGACAGGGGTCTCAAAGTTGCACTCCCTCTGTGGGTACCCGGTGTCGCCTAAAATCATAAATACATTCTGTGATTTTCTTCTCTTCTTCTTAATTATGTGCAAGATGACCGGCGGACATCAAAGGCAGCTCATTAAAATGCGACCTTTGCGTTATGAAGTCCTTCAGCGGTGGCTGTGGACACTTTCACCTATCCTGGCAGTTTGTCAAACAAACGGAGCCATTAAAAGGTTGCGTCGAATGCAGCTGAGCGTTCATCTGTGGAGGTGGCTTCCTCTCGGCCACAGAGACGTCCCCTCGCAGTTGTTCCACACTGGTCGTGTTCACTGAGCGAGTGAGGGGGGGGGGGGGAGAAATGTATTCTGTGAAGCGTGCTTGTTTGAAACACAAAATCAGTATAAGGAGATGGGCCCTCACTAAAAAATAATGAATATGCGGGGGTGCTCCAGAGCAGCAATGAGAGAAAGCCGCACAGTGACCCAATTAATTTTTCTATTACATCCCCCCCCCACACCACCCCTCGCTCATATAAGATATGATTACTGGTTGAGTTTACAACTATTCAAGACACTCTGTTACATTTGAGTGTGGATGGAGTGTCTAGATTCCAGTGCCATTGGCTAAGCAATTCAAGAAATCTCACTCTTTCAAACAACACTATTTAAATCACATCCAGATGCAAAACTGGAAAAATGAACACCGTCCATGCTGACTGAGGCGGAGGCAGGGGTTGTTTGGGAGGGTGGGTTCAGTGCCAACCTCCAGGCAGTGCTGTACGCCAGACCCATGATCTCGAGGCCCTCTTTCATCAGCCTGACTCATCCTCTCCCGCCATTTTAACAGGGGTAAGGTCGTTTGATGTGACCATTGGCTCAGATCAGGGGATAGTATTGTCCTAATCCAGCCAGCAGTCAGAGGAGAGGCATATGGCGGACAGAAAAAGGCCACGATCAAAAAGACTAGATGGCACCTGGTCCTTTCACTGTTCAATTAAAACACTGATGTTAGAAATCAGCTGCAATATGTATATATGCTTCCAAATGTGCTTACTGCTTTCTGTTTTAAACTGGAACAAGAAGCACTTGGTTAAGCAAAGAGACGGCCGCGTGTTTATCAGTCCCCGGTTTCTTTCCCCAGTGACCAGCAGTGCATCACAGCCCTTTGAAGGCATAGCGGCATCTACGGTGCCCAGAATGGCCAGCATGCCATACATCTTCTTCTTCTTTCGTGTATCGCCATCACTGACAGACCTTGACGCTCAATTGCGTTTTTGGTCTGCCAGCTTGGCGATTTGGTGGCGACATTAGTTTCACGAGCTGGTCTTCTTTCTCGTTACTTGCAGGGGAGGCCACGTGGAGGCTGTCGTCTTCTCCCCCCATGCCATACATAAATCTATAAAACAGCCTAGGTGTACCCTAAATGATACACCAGGGGAAATTACACATGAACTATTCTCCATCTGACTCAGTGGTACAGTGGCAACAATAGGGCCACCCTGGACCTTTTGTCTTTATTTCCTTCTGTTTGTAACAATCACGCAAACACTTTCCGAGTAACGTGCTGGAGAATCGGTGGGAAATGGCAACAGAACATTTAAATGCTGATTAACTTTCATAAATTAATTTCTAACATCTGAGAGTACATTCCTGGGTACAAATGGATCAAGGAGTCATTATCAGTTTTTTTTTGTGAAGGGAAGGATACGATCTTTTATTGGGAGTTCGTCACCTGCTGCCTTTCAACTGACTTTCAATTGTTTGCTACCTATTCCTTTAAATGTGGTAAAGCTGAGTGTTGGCCTTTCTGAGGTTCCTCCTAAAACAAACTTGTACATACCAATGTAGAGGAAACAGCTGAATAAAATACCACTTGATTTAAAAAAGCTTGTGGTAAATCAAAAAGATTATAGGACCACGAGTCAATGTTCCTCACAAGCCGTTGGTTAATGGCCCACATTCCAGATCAATCAATGCACTAACTGACCTCATCGCTTTCCATTTCGATGAAAATACAGAGAACAGGAAAAACGGTCTGGACAGGTGCATTATGCTCAATCTTTCCTCAATCTCCCTCAAACCAGAATGAAGCAACAGCACCTGTAGTTCAGACTCACAGGTGCACTCATTGTTATTACTTATTACCAGCCATAGATTATTTTAGTTTCAATTTCAATTTTAAAATTAATAATAAATTTAAAGTTAAAATATTCACAATAAGAATGTTGATGTTGGAAGAAGGGTGTACTGCAGTTGCATTGAAATTATTAGGTGCATTAAAATTATTTTAAAAAACGATGGCGAATGCAACTCTCGCGAATATCTGCAACAAATCAAAAACTACAAACCAAAAACTTGAAGCAGTTTAAATCTTTTTGTGTGCACTTTTTGCCTCCAAAAACAAACAGAAGCACATCTGTACACAATTTAGTGATAAGCAAATGTCTATCAATGTCTTAATTCCAGCCTGGAAGTATTTAAATTTTGCTTCAGAATACAGGAGTATTTTTCACCCACGCTGAAAATACAGTCACCCCAGGTCAACTCCTGGTCAGTGTAACTTCTCGTATGGTGTCATGTGACCTTCACTTCCGAGATAACAACCAGGGGACTAAAGTGAAAAAAAAATACATTAAATTGCCATATTGAATATAGCAGACTGCAATAATTACCCCTCCCTGGGGAATGGCCTACTGAAATAGTGGAAAAGTTGAGAGCGGTGGGTTAGTGCAGAAAGCCCAGGCTGCCTCTGTGTGTATGTGTCAGGTGGGCCGGGGGGTTAAGGGGGGCTTTCACACACGCCCACACACGAAGACTGCCACCTGGTCACACTCGCGGCTGCTCTGGTGCTGGACGCCATATCTTATTTGATCTGTACATGTTTTTCTCTTTTAAAAAAAAAATAATACAGTTTCATGACCGATCGAGGTGTGCAATTCCAGCTTGAGACATAACAAGTAATGATGGGGGGGTAGAGCTATCGTATATATCAGTGACTGACTGAATTGAACCAATCGTTGTGACTTGCGGTGGAGAAGAAAGTATTTTGATTAATTCAAACAAGTCGCTGATGGACAGCTGATTGTAACTCCACCATTCTGAGGTTCAAGAAACCTCGTACTCAATCACCAACAAGCGCTACTGCATGGGAATGTCGATACTAGTATGCAAGCGCATTTCCCAGTTCTGGTATAAAACTCACAATAATAGTGAGGGAGCACAGCCAAACTGGGAAAGAATTTAGCTAGTTATGCATCGCCCTTTCTTACTCAACCTACATATTAGAAGCGATATCAACTGACAGCAAAGCTGCACTGACTGTGAGAAAGAAGAGGTGGGAAGCATTAACGGTGCCTGAAGTCAGATTCCAGGTGCCTCTGATTCCAGAAGACCCTCGGCGCTCTGATATGTGATTTCAGTATGTTGCGTGGTGCGGTATGATCTCCGCTCCTCCCCACAACGTGAGCGATCACATCCAACCGTTCATCCTGTCAGGACGGAGCGAGGACCCGTTGAGGTGCAAACAGACTCATTGAGGTGCTGCCCGTCTGTGTGTTTCGCGTGGCTCAGAAGACATATCGAACTGCGGTTTCGTTTGGTTCCACGGCACTGTAAAAACCTCAGCCAGCCCCACACGCCACAGCAGCAGTAATTTCAGCCTCTCAGCAGAGCCACTACACAGCATAAAATATCCTCTGGAATAAAAACGTCTGATTTCCCACCGAAAGCCCTAAATAAAGAGGCAATTAATGCAGTGCCGGGAAATCGGCCGCGCCGTACAAATACGACAGGCCGAAAGCAGCTCAAGCTGGAGGCACGCCTCTCTCTCTCTCTCTCTCTCTCTCTCTCTCTCACTCACTCTCTCTCATGCTCTCTTCCTCTCTCCTTCCCTCACGAGGCCTTTGTGACAAACACAAAAGCAGACCCAGGCCAGGGACCCTGTACTGTACAGAAGGGGATACCGAATTTATTTGTTGGCCTTTTCCTCTGGTTTTACTTGCGGCCCACACCGTGCTGTGTGTGAATGCATTAGCAATAACATAATTGAGGATAATTTGTTTTCTCTAATCATAACAGCATTAAATTACAGATGTTAAGTATGGAGGATATGGAGGGAGCCAAAAGGCCCGCTGGCAGAAAGAGTAAACGCCATGTCCCAGAGCCATATGGAAGCATTTTGTTTCCCCAGTCATGCCCTGCCGGGTTTAACAGAAGTGGAGGCTACCACATAACGCTGCTTTCGGGACCTGCTTCAGCACAAGCCAGTCAACACAGCCTATCTGGCATATGGAAATGCTTTTTGGATTCACCCTGGACACGTTAAGTGCTGTGACAATAACAATAACAACAACGTTGTCCTGTCTGGATATCTCCCAGTAGAGTAAAGTGCAATGAGAATATGAATTACTGTGAAATAACAAGATCAAATTATAGCACTTTAAAAAACTCAAAAGGGTTTCCATTTCGAGACAACCTTTATTACTGTGTATGAACTACAAAAACAAATAAAAAACCTTATTTTTCAAGCCCAACAAAGCTTATTCAATCTTTGGGGAGAAAAAAAAAACTGTGTGTGAAGGACAGAGAGATACAGAAGTCACCAGGCCCCTTTTTTAAATATCTACATAAAGAGCTCAACTACCTTCTATTACCTATTCCAGTGTGGAAGATTGTCCTACTACGACACTGATTTTCACTGTAGTGACGTGCCCCATGACCCGGTATCAAAACCCAACTGTGTGGATAGAGTAGCAGTGTATCTTAGCGTAGCGGTCTATCTTGGCTGGTCCGATACGAGTGTGACTGCCTATCAGGGATGTGTTCGAAACCCATCACTGCCAGACCAGCCCTGGCCATTAGCTCTGATCAGCCCTTATTTTTTATTATTTTTTTAATGTATTTTTAAAACAATTGTGCCAGTGCGGACTGTGGCCAGCAGTCCTGCAGGGTGAAGCATAATTGGATGTTGCATCGCCCAGGGAGGGAGGGCATTGGTTGGCTGGGTTGTCCCCATCTAATTTCTTGATTTGCACATGCAGTCTGGCTGCACTAATGGCGCATGAAGTGTACATAAACCTTTCATAGGAAATACATAAAACCTTCATAAACATGAAAGGGCTAACCACGTTTCACAAGATCCACTGGCCATGCCTCGTATCTCAAACCATTGCTTCCACACCCATTTCTTATTGCCTGATAACACAGTCCCAATATCCATGCTTTTAAATGGTAAAATGGTGTGGACCATGCTGAACTTCTCCTATGCTAGACCTCGGTTATTACCCACAATGCCCTGTGGGCTATGTAATACTATGTAATACTAATGAAGCATCAAAGATGGTGGAATGCATGAAGCCTGTCATTCTCCCTTCACTTCCCAGTTTGCATTCAGTTTACAGGCACATTTATTCATTTAGCAGAGGCTCTTATCCACAGTGGCTTACAGATCAGCGGGTATGACAACGCTAGGAGGGATGGATACAGAAATAGTCAGTCAAGACGATTGAAACCAAATGTTAAACGTAATAAACACGCCAAGTGCCACGGCTAAGAGGTTGAACTGAAGAGAGCCAATAGTAAAAGCATGACAGGCACACCAGTGATCAGGACTGGCTAACGTTTCAACAGATCCTGGCCAATAATCCCTGCCCTGGAGAGGGGAAGGTGTGGGTCCAGGGAGCTGTGATGCAGCCGGGGGAGGAGGGTTTCAGCCTGCGGCGAAAGAACGGCCGGCGACTCTGCTTCTCTGGCGGTTTCCAGGCAGCTTTTTCCACCACTGGTGGGGCGGGAATCCACAAGAGCCGCGACCGAGACGCACGTCCCTGCAGGGAGGGATAGACTGCTGGGGCGGCGGAGGTTACAGAGCGGAGACGTCTGGCAGGGGTGCGCAGCCTTGATAATAGCCTGCGAGTAAGGAGAAGCCGTCCCTGTTGAGGTCTGATTGGCCAGTACCAGAGTTCTGCGAGCCATGAAAAGCAGCCAATGGGATGGGAAGGGGGGAGGATGAGCAGAGGTGAGACAGAATAGCATTTTTGGTAGGCTGTAGATAAGTCCAGCAGCAGCACTCTGGATAATCTGGAGGAGGCCTAGTGGCACACACAGGGAGGCCAACAAGCAGTCAGTTGTAAAAGTGCAGATGGTAGGAAACCAGGCCATGGACTTGGAGCAGGGTCAGACAGGGGGTGAGAAAAGGGGCGGAGCATTAGGGTGTTGTAGAGGCAGAATCAAAACCTGGGGAACCAGTGTTCTCTTATCAGCGAGGGACAACTTGTGCTCTATAGTCACACCAAAGTTATTGGCGGTCTGAGATGTGGGAGATAGAGCACCCCAGTCTTGGCAAGCTTTTGCCCAAATCTTTTTGGCAGTTCCATTTTTGGCAAGTTTTAGTTTAACATTATAAGGGGTCAAAAAAAGCGAAATAACTTGCGCTTGTATGTAGTGCAGGCCTGACTAATATCACAGCTAAAATGACAACCAAATGACAGGTAACTCCAGAATCTCCCATAAGTGTTCATTTGAGTTGAAATCATGAGAAGGCCATGGCATATGGTTAACATCATTTTCATGCTCATAAACCCATTCAGTGACCAGTCATGCCCTATGGATAAGGTTGTCATCCTGGAGGGGACCACTCCCATCAGGAGAGAAATACTCTGTATTTATTGGTGTTTATCTTGCCCTCTAAGGGGTTGAGTGGACCTAAACCATGCCAGGAAAATGCACCTCACACCATAACAGAGGCACCAGAACCTTTAATTAACTCATGTTTCCTTTAATTTGGCAGTTACCTGTAGCCATAGGGTCCAAATTACAGAACATCATATCTGATGTAGACTGTTGGTAGTAACCGATTTCTACATCTGTGCCAATGGTGGATGCGCACATTATCTCAATCATCCATTCAGTCTCATACACTCACACGACCTAGCAAACAGAAACAATTCTCTTAGCACGCTACGACTTAGCTCAGGAATAAAAGCGATACCTCCACACAAAAGCAGGCTTGAAACTAAAGCGTAGATCGAAATGAATCTGAGATCGCGCCAGTCACATCTAAAACCTTGTGGAAACATTCTGCTGAGGTGACAGGCAATCCACCGGTAAGGCCTTGTCCACACCAGTCGCTGTGGATTAGCTTCCCATACAAAGACTACTGCAACTTCAGCAAGCCTTCGATGAAGAGAAACTGACAGAGATAACCCTGGTGATTAGCCTGGGCTGCAGAGCAGTCTGGAGCAAAGCTAACAGCAAAGGCTTTAATAAGACCCGTTATGTTTCATATGGATCCAATTGAGGGAAGCGAGGGGTAGAGTCAGGGGAACTTGGCTTGTTTTGGATATCACAACTTAAGATAGGGGGAAGTAGCAGAAACTCGCCTCTCTCCTTTTTTTTTTTTTTTTTTTTACTTTGAGGTCATTTTTGCCTGGAGTCTCTAAAAATACATTATGATTTAGTCTACAGTCAAAAATCATACACTTCTGAGCTACCCCATTACCATCTAAGGATGAAAAACTAAAAATGAACGGTCATGTGTTTTATAAGGGATTAAATGCAATTTGGTACTGAAGAAATTCAATAAATGGCATGACGACTTGGGGTTACTAGGTAACACTGGGAAACACTTATGACAATTCTGTGAAAGGTAAACGACAGCGGTTTTTGCTTTAATTGGATGCTGCGCTGATGTTGGTGGGACGTTTAATGTTCAAGGGAGGTGTCGGCCTTCACTTTGACAGGGAGACAAGTAGTGAAGGTCCTATTTGTAGCAACATTAAAAGGTGTAGCAATATTGAAAGGTACATAGTTATATATGCATCTCAAAACAGCCTGCCCCTTCCGGCTCATTACCTACAGTTTGGCAGCAAGCGATGACGTGGCGAGGCAGCCAATCAAGCGCTCGGTCTGAAACAACATGGCCAGGTATTCCGTGCCATTCCGCTGCAGGGGTAACGCAGAGCTTCACTCCCAGAATCCCTTTCTTCGTTTCCAGGTGACCTTATACGTGTGCGCACCCCCTCACCTAAGATCTCGCGCGGGGGCCCCTGCCAAAATGTGAGTGGGAAGGAGCGCTCACTCCACTGCAACAATGCCCCCTTTGTCCCGAGCCAACACTATACCTACTGGCCTACTCTTTGATACCGGGCCAAGACAAACCACTGCGTTGGGTTACCGCTCTTGTAGCCAAACAATCTGGGCTTGTGCTTAATATACTACAGTCTGTCTGCATTCTGCTCGCTGTCAATCATCCACCAGGGGCTGGCGGGGGCCAGGTTCTTATTTCATTAATTTTAATAAGAAAAGGGTGTGTTTATTACAGGCAGAAAATAATGCGCAGCCTGGGTTAGCAACCAAGAGTTTTCGCTTGGGGATGACCCGAAATGGGGGTAAAGGGCCGAGGTGGGTTTGACTTGCGTGGCTCGTGCTGCAAAGTGGGGACCCCCCCTAAACTGTCAGGTTTCATTGGCTGAGGTCATAATTGTGTCACCTGAGACAGGGGGCACAATTCCATTCAGATGTGCGGGTGTGTTCAAGAGTGGTTTATTGTCGCGAATTACAAATCAAAGGTGTAAAATAATAATAATGATAATAATGAATGTCAAATGAATATTTTCTCTGTTGCCAAGAATAAAAAACGGAAGATAATTCTAATCCTAATCCCACAAAGTACTTCGGCTGATTTCTTCAAACAATGAGACGAGAAATAATTACAATCCTCCACAACCAACCGCTGATCTTCTACAACCAGACTGATAAAGTCAAGTTTACTGTACGAGAGAACACCTGATTGCTATCATTTGTTTTGAACCAAAAAAAACATTCCTTCTGCGTGGTTTTCCCCATCCAAATCGGACAACTGTTATCATCGTTTTACATAAAAGCAGAGCCAACGGTTTGGACCAAAGAGAATTGGAAGGGAGATTGTAGGAAAACTCCGTAGGGCACAACATTCCAACCGAACCAGCACGGTTCCAGTTCGGCCTTCGAGGCCCGGATGCGCGAGGCGAGTTCACCCTCAAACTGGGCTACCGAAGCGGACCACAGCGCTGGACTGGCCATCAGGCCAACACGATCTGCATCTTATTTAAACGTTAGCGGGCAGGTGGGAGACAAGACAACACTGCCAGGAATATAGAACATAATCAGGGCAGCTTTTTCCACGCCGTTTCTAACCAGGACCCAAATGCTCTCCATTTGCTCATAGTCCGGTAATTGTAAATGTCTAAATATGCAAATCTGACAAAAATATAAGAACGCAAATAATGCCGTAGTCAAGGAGAGGGGAAGGCCAGTATTTTGGGGGGAAGGGGTTTCCAGGAGGACTGCGTTTTTGGCAAACGAAGAGAGAAGGGCCTCTAGCACTGGAGCCCAGGCCATGAGAGTCACGCCCCGTACGCTCCCGTTTTAACCACCGCGGAGACATTAGACCATCTAAAAACACCTCTGCATATTTCCTTGATCATTTGCCATTCGGAGCTCGCAAAAAGTTCTATTTTGTACACGTACTGTGGCTTTAAATGGTGAGGCGGTAAAAGGTGAGGCGCTCTAAATGGGAAGACAGACTCCAGCCCGCCGAAGTGAACCAACCTGGAGAGCACTACAACACGGACGTTATTTTAAAATAACTTAACGAGGCTGTGAGGCATTCTGGATCTTTCCAGCTGTGGGGCCGCCATATAAATGTAGTAGGGGTGGGTGGCTCAGTTGCTAAGGTGCTCACCATGATTGCAGGCCGAGCCCTATAGTCTAGGCAGCTGTCTGAGCCTGGGCCTGGGCTATGTCATCAGCCAATTATGACCACGGGAGCCTGCAGTGGGCAGGGCACTATTTATTTATATTTGGCTTGGTCCCGTAGAGGAAGGGTGGGCTCAAGTGAGCTAGGCCCGTGGATTACCGCTGCCCCCTAGCACCTCACCAGGTGCCTACAGGTTACCAGTTGTCATTGCTGAGAGATGCGCCTCTCCTCTGATTGGCTCTCGCTCTCCTGCTGCGCGCGGTGCAGCCTGTAGAGTGGATGATGTTGACTGGCTCGTGTGTGAGTCAATCTGAGGGGTACACCAGCACAGTACAATTGCTCATCATGGGGGTCCACAAAATATATGTTGTAGGGAGTGAAAGACAAATAGTTAGCCAGTACAATTTCAATGAGTGACTGTACTTGCAAACTCTGATGTTTCCTAAAGTCAGCATTAGTCCTCTAGTAAAGAATGAAAACCAATGTATCATAGGTTTATTTGCTTAAAGGTTCTAGGTAAGATGGCAAAAAGATTTTAAAAAATGTATACTTCCAGCTTTAATAAATGCACAAGGGCAAAAAAAGGACATGAAATTGGAAACTGGGTTACAAAAAGCACTGCCATGGCCTAATTCTTTCAAGTTTTGTACCCTTGTAACGGGAAGAATTACCCAGACTTATCGACCAGTAGGACTGACCAGCAGAAGACGTATGCCAACTCTGAAAATGGTGCGACGCACAGAAGCGTCGCGTCGTGTCACGTCACCTGGGGTAGGCGCTCAAACTTGGCCCCATTTCATCTCTGCCTGAAGACACACTTTCAGAATATTGTCCGCTTATCGCGCATCTAATCGAATGAGCCATTAAGCTTCCATTCCTACAAGCCTTTTATGGTCACATAAAGCAGGGACTCCTTAACTAGAGCGATACAGGCCGAGGTGGTTCATCAATTGTGGTTCACTGTGACGGATGCGGCCGGGGCGGAAGAGTAGAGCGGCGTGCTCCGTTGGTGCGCGGTGAATGAGCGGCCCTCGTCTTTGAAGGGTACATAATTAAGCACGGCCCAGACTCCATTAGTCCGAGCGCAGCCTTGGCAGAGCAGAGTGGAGTTACCCTCCAATCCTGAGTCAGGCATAGCTGTCGGTCTTTGCCCACGCACTGCGCACAATCGAAGGGCTTTTAGCTTTGACAGATCGCTTTCTTATCGAAGCCCCCGGCTGCCAATGGCAGATATCATTTTTTGGGGGGTGGAAATTAGTTTGTCTTATATTAAGACTTTCCATTTTTTCCAATCTGATAAAGTGAACCCAGCAGTTAAAAGCTCCTTGGTCTTTCAATAAAGGGAAGCATATATTCATAAATTCTTAACACGGTCTCCCGAGGCTGGTTTAAAATGTTGAAGTAATTACAAAAAAGGGGTCAGTGAACTCCACGCAACAGGGTTACAGGTTTCCCTGAGCAGGGGGGTATGGCGGGTTGATTCATGTGGCCATTTACTGAAGCATCTCTCTGACTGGAGTAATGTAAAGCTCTCCTCAGTGCTCAGACCCACATCCCCCCCTCTCTCTCTCTCTTTCCCCTCTCACCATTTCTCTTCCTCCCTCACCCACTCTGCCTCTTTCCCTCACCCTCTCCCTCTCTTACTTACTCGCTACCTCCCTCGCCATCTCTCACCCTCTTTCCCGGTCTCACCGTCTCTCACTCCCTCACCCACTCTCAGCCTCTCTCCCTGTCTCACTCCTTCACCCTCGATCACCTTCTCTCCCTCTCTCTAGGACTGTGCTGGCACGGCGTTGCAGATTGCCCCTCACCCTTCCCTGCGCAGTAATGCCAGTCCTGTGCCAGCATTTCTCCTTCACTTGGCGCGCCCGGGCGCAGCTCATTGATGTGAGTCCAGTGGGCCTGAAGTGAGGTCCCGCCCGGGCCGGGCGTGTCACCCAGCTTCACACGACACCCTGGCAACGGCACCGCTGACCCCGAAAGCAGAGGCTGCTCCGCACCGCTATCACAATGTCACTTCGCCTCTCTTAGTGACGAGCACTAATTCACTGCTGGATTAATCCGCTCTTCGCCTTCACTTAGGAGGGGCAGGTTGTAATGCAGTTTAAACATTAGTGTTTTTATTATTTTATTACAGACTGGTTTGAAATGATAGGAGGATGAGGGGGGGAAAAGATTTTGAATCAAAGCTGTGCCCTTAAACAATAGATTCACTGTACCTTAGCTGTGGGAGACCTTTCGTTAGTATCATGTTACCAGTCACAGGACCAGGGCAAGGATCCAGTTTATGCTAAGTACGTGGTTTGGGATCCATCATTTAGTAATTGCATGTTAATGGAATCATTCTCAGGTGTTCGTGTTACAGCTCTGATGAACTGACTGGCTTCACAAGCAAGCAGCATTGGCCACTCCGTGATACGTTTGAGTTTATGCACAGCACACAGTTCTACAAGAGCACATTTAATAGTGTCTGTTTGCATTTCTGCATTCACATTAGCCTAGGTCTTCTACTTAAGGACACAACTAATACTAGAAACAATACTATTGATCATTTTCAAACAATTGTGTAAAGATAGAGATTCACAAAAAGAGGGCCACCAAAATGGTGTAAAAATATTCAGTCGATATTTCCCAATTTCTGCTGCCGTCGCCCCCCCACATACATGCAGGTTTACAAGTCTGTGAACAAGAACTGCAACCTATTGCCGGCAGTTACTATATTGGGGCCATCGTCAACCGCACTCGATTTTAAAAAGCGCAACAGCGCCTTCTCCTGGCGTCTCTGCACCAGTGCAGTGCGTGTGCACTCTGCAGCTCAGAGGGAAGCCGCCCCCCAGACACACAAAAACTTGGCAGTAGGCTGTAGTTCATGCCTCTCTATTTCGAAAGATGGTACTAAAGGAATCCGAAGCGGTCTAACGCACTGCCTATTGCGGTCGCGGTTCGAAACCTGACTGTGCCCTGGCCGGTAGCCCTGATTCGGGGCGGCATTTGGCTGTCCACCCCATGGGGAGGAGAAGGGAGGGTGAGCCGGCACGAGCTCACCGAGGAGCGTGGAGGACTTCCCTGTGGACAAAATAATAGGGGAGTTCAGTCTCGGAGGAGGCAGATCAACACCAGCCTCGTCGAATAGCTTGACCCGGAGGACGGGCAGTGAGTTTGTGGGGGTGGGTGAATCGAAGTAAACAGAGGGTGAAATTAGACACTAAATTGGGAGAAAAAACTGGAAAAATCTGAAACGAAAAAAAAAAAAAAAAAAAAAACTAAAGGCATCCGAGTTCAGACAAAGGGAGGAGGCTGGGGTGGGGGGATTCAGCAGGAGGTGATCATTTATTTAAATGTTTTTTGATACTTGCTTTTCTTTTTCTGTGGTTCATTGGGGTCGGTGAGGAAGTTAGCCTTCGGCTGCAAGCACTTAATCGCATCTGATGCTTGTTTTCTAACATTGTAACAATGCTTTTGGTATGTTCCTGATGAAAAAATAAAGTACAAATAAAAATCAAACCCTACGCTTACAGACTTGCTGGAAGGAAAAGAAGCACTAGCTCAGGCATAATGTGGAAATGTGGATCCGTAGGGACCCGTGTACCACAGTTCGAGAGTAATGCGTCGATTTATGCACCCCACAGGTTCCGCGTGGCGTGTTTTGCAGTATGGTGCGATTGCCTGATAGTGTAGCTCCAGTGAGGGGGATCGTAATGTTCACAGTCAAGCACCAAAATTTGCACTGCACGTACCCAACTGCCAACTGAATTAATATTTAAGGTATTCATATAAATCAAAGCACATAACCCTATTGATGACCTAAAAAACCATGTAAGTGTATGACAACAATAAAATGATATTATCACACATTCGTTTAATAAGAACCCTCTAATAATGGGCTATACTGCCCCCTTTCAAACACTGCTGATGAGCAGCATAATTAGCGGACTGCATTACTGTAGTGCTGAATTAAGCATGGTTTAAATGTTGAGAAACTCAAGCCACAGGCTCCACATTTGAGTAATTCCTTATAGATGCTTCAGTATGGAAGAGCGCTACATTTGATCAGCCAAAAGCAGAGTAAACATTAAAATGTAATTAAAGTGTGGCTTATAAATGAATCCAGAAAATGCCAAAGTCCCACACAGCACAAAATGTATTTACTACCCAATTACCATTTCCCATTGTGGGACAGATTTTTTTCCCCACCCCCAGTGCATTATCGCCCCCTGCAGTATAAATGCAGAAATGCAACATTGGTATGGAAAACCAGCAGCAATTGCATTTTCATTTCTTCAAATGAATTGAGTAGTCTGTGAAGTCTGTTGAGCGGTCTACGATACAATTTAACTAAAAGTAATAATCTGTAATATATTGTGTTTTTTTAGCAAAAATCTGAATCAACAAGTTATGAACACTGCCTGCTGAGAACACTCATGTCGGGCAGTCGGCCCTAAACACAGTCCTCCTTCACCTGCGACTTGTCTTCTGTCCTCTCTCCTCCTCCGGCGGCTCCGCCTTCTTCTCCTCCGCCTTGTCTCTCTTCAGCTTGTTTGAGATGCGCTCCCTCATCTCCTCTCTCCCTTCAGCGTCGTCTTCGTCCACCTCAAAGTCTCCTTCCTCATCCTCGTCCAATCTCTTCATCACACAAGAGGGAAAACACTTCAATCAAGAGCCCTTTAAAGCCTTACAATGAAACTTATCACAATATTACTCAGGAAAAGTGATCTCCAAATAGTGTACTAGGCTAAAGAGAGTAACAGGCTGAAGAGCACTAATTCAAGTTCATTCAAGTGTCCTCATCTCAAGGAAGTAAATTGTTTTGTTTTTTTAAATAAATTTATTTCTGATTTTTTCCCCGTTTTTCTCCCAATTTGGTTGCCAATTAAACCCTCTATTTACTTCAATTCCCCACCCTCACGAGTCCGTCGCCCGTCCTCCGGGATCGAGACACGCATTCCTGGTTGAGTAATCTTCCACGGACTCCTTAACCTGCTCCTTGACGAACTTGTGCCGGCTCTCCCTCCCCCTTCCCACGGAGGCGGACAGCCAAATGCCGCCTCTGATCGGGCTGAAAACCAGGGCCGGTCTGGTAGAGACGCGGGTTTCGATCCGCGTCCCTGACGGGCAGCGCACACCACTCCGAAGCGTGGTGCGTTAGACCGCTGCGCCAAACACACTTTCGACCTACCTCTGACGAATCCCCAGCTTCTCGTTTCGAGTTTTTCCTTTCGAAGAGAAGAAAACATTTTGGATTACCAGTTTGAGCATAACATGGTTGTGTTTTTTAACCTAGCACATCACACGGCTGACCTCTTGACCTCAATGTTTCTGAGTGTGAGGTCAGCAAATTAAGAGATCAGTGATGTCACTCATGGCTCAGAGCACTGCAACCTACAGACCTGGGCCAAAACTAGTGGTGCACCAGATTATATTTGTGAATATGAACGCTTACAAATCGTTAAAGTATTCAAATAAATATTTGTAAAAAATGAAAAAGTTGACCTTTCAAAATATATTTGAAAAATTGAAATCACTGATTACCGTACAGTTATTTAGTGCAATTACAACATGATTCCAAATGAGGAGCACAATTCAGGATATCCTCACATAACGGTCTGCGGAAAAGGAAGTTTCTTGTAGCGATGGGATACGGAGGCTTCATGACAACACAAATGGGCGGGGCTACCATACACCATCAGTAACTCACTGATTTGAACCAATCATTGTGTTTTGTTGTGGAGAGCAAAATCTTTTGATTGGTTCAAACAAGTCAGTGATTGATAGCTCAATCTATCTCTCTCCCATCACTTGTTTCTTCCAGTCAGAGTGTGATCTGGAACCCAAGAGTTTTGGGAAATTTAACGAGAGTAAATACGAGATGAGCCTTGTCCTCTCCGGTACAGACACGCACGGGCAGCGTCTCCTACCTGTCGACCGCTGGGACGGAGCTTAACCTGGGGTCATCCTTCAGCAAATCATGGCTGCTTTTGCTTCTACCTTTCATCGTCTGCAAGAAGAAACACGGGAGAAATACTTTCGTCTTGCAGTATGTCATTTTTCCTTTTCCTTGATAACTGCTTAAATTCTGATAGGCCAGTTCATTCATTCTAGTTAAATAACCAATTAAATAATTTATCAACCATAAGTCATTCTAGTTAAATAACCAATTCAACAGTGCTGCTACAACAACATTTTTCATATTTAATCGAAACATAGGTCTATAATTTTAACTGCAGAGATGCCTTAGGTTTGCTGTATATTTATGGACAATGCACACATGTGAGCTAACTCGACATCAACACACAAGATATACTCTTTGATATACATTTAACTCAAATAACAGTGCATAATTTATGACTAATAAGGTTTCAGTGTAAGGGTTTCCCACTGGACTTGAAAAAGGTACTTAGCCAACCTGAACCACAGGTTATTTTTCAGAGGTTGGTACAATTGCACTCAGCAGCTAAAGCCAATGGGCAATTTCCCACAAAGTATGAAGCTTCAATTCTAATAAAGCCTTAACACAGGGGTCCCCAACCCTGGTCCTGGAGGGCTACAGGGTCTGCTGGTTTTTGTTTTCACCTTAAAATCAACAGCCAGTTCTGACCCAGGAAGCCAGGTGAGGTGAGTTAACTGTGTGATCAACCTCTTTAATTGATCACTTAAGTGCTGAATGACAACGAAAACCAGCAGACCCTGTAGCCCTCCAGGACCAGGGTTGGGGACCCCTGCTTAACATATAGTATACTTACAGCGGGTATAAAAAATATTCATCCCCCCTTTTGCATTTTTCACATTTTATTGTCTTGGTTCATGGAATCAAAATTGATTCAATCGGAATTTCTTGCCACTGATAAACACAAAATACTCTATAATTACTTCTATAATACTACAATAACTTCTTTTTAATTCATTACAAATAAAAAACAGACAATAATTGATTGCATAAGTATTCACCCCTTTTTCTAAGAGACATCTACATAAACTATAACCTGAAACAATCATCTTAACATTGCTTTAGAATCTTCCTCTCTCAACATCTACAAGAAGAACTTAAGGACCTTTCTGATTAACCAAGGCAGTAATTAGGCTACAATTCTGGACACACACACACACACACACACACACACACACACACACACACACACACACACAATCACTCTAGCCCCGTCCTGCACTGTTTATGTGATTATATTCCTTCTTTTTCTGTTACGTCCTCTGTTTTTAAACCAGTGTGCAAATAAATAAACTAACTAACTATGTTTGGTGCAAGCCTAACACTGTGCATCATCCTAACCGTGAAACATGGTGGCAGGAGCCTAATTCTATGAGGATGCTTCTCTGTTTCAGGGACTGGAAAACTTGTCAATATATACATTCATGCATTGCTTTTCACACCTCTTTCATATTTAAGTCAGACATTGGCATTTCAAATTTCCCTTTAATTTCCAGAGAGCCAGTTGCTTTTATTGCCCATTCATCTGTGTACGCCATTGTTGCAGGGGCGGTGCTAGGGGCTGAAGACATTCGGGGCTTAGCCCACGGAGAGAGACAAGGCATATACGACGCGGGACTGTGGTTTATCGCGGAACATCCTTCCATTATATTACGGTTCTGATTACAGAGTCAGAAGAAAGACTAGGGAGGAAAAATTTCACACATCGTGTGGTTAAAAAAAAATATTTTTATTTTTTTTTTAAAGATCCGGGGCTTTTCTAAAAACATTCAGTACTTAAGCCCATTAAGCCACCCCATCGCACCGCCCCTGCGTTGTTGGACAAGTCAAATGTTGCATTAGTCATTTATACAGATGATTTCCATTAATCTGACACCAGCCAGCTTGGGGCTTGGCCGCTACACTGCATAACATGGTAACCTTGGTGAAACTGCAGTGTCACAAGGTTCTGGCGAGTGAACACAGGGAAATGATCAAGGGGCCAACAGAAGCAGCTCTGAAGCTCTAGTCAATGAAACACTCGGCCTTCGTTCTCACCTGACTGACTATTTTCGACATCTCCTCCTCCTCTTCTGCCTCCTCCCCGAACGACAGCAAGCTGAAGTTCCTGGCGGGACAAAAACAAAACCCCTCCTTAACCGATTCATTTCACCTGATTAAAGCAAGGATGGGGCTGATTTAGCTCCTCACCCTTTTCCCTATTCTGATGAGTAACTAAGGAATGGAGGCTAGAGAAGCACCTAATATGACACTGTAACTGCAGCAATCCTGCAAAGTGACTGTTCAAACCAAATAAACATTTCACATCATGTGTAATAAGTCCAGACAACTGTATGCCATATACCTACACGGAAGTCGCTCTGGATGTCAGCGTCTGCTATGTTAATGCAATGTAACATAATGTAATACAAGCCCATAGACACTTTTCCAGAACAAAGATGCAGAATAGTGAAAATTGTTATGAGTGAAAATGAACATTTTTGTCTTGTCTGTCTTCATTTTGTTTTCTTAAACACTTACTTTGTTGCTTTGGATTGTGATTTCTTTCCCTCGTCTTTCTCCTTGTCTTTTTTGGCTTTTTTTGTTTCCCTTGGAACGATGTCATCAAATGGAGAATGTAAAACCTGCGAACATATTATACATATAGTAAATCTTTGCAGAAACTGCAGTTTCTACACAAGGAATTAATATTCAGGCCAAATCTCAGTGAATAACAATTTATTATTATTATTATTATTAGGTATAAGTTACAGAATTGTATCTTTGTTGTACAAACCTCAGCAGATCGGATCTTGTGTGCATTCAGTGGCCTTTCATCACTGTCACATTCCACTTCAGCTAACCTCAGCATGTTGTACACGGTATCGCCTGTGACCTGTGTTATACGATAGACACAAGAACTCGAAAAATTGTCCGCACTGAAAGAAAAGGTCAGTAGACTCGCAAATCAACGCACAAAAGTATAGATTTATTAAAACCACAGGGAAGCAAAAAAAAAAAAAAAAAATCACAATGAAGGCTTAAGCCGAAATTGTGCCAATTTTCTGCTCCAGTATTTATAATAAATCTATACATTTATGTATTGATTTTCACACCAAATTGATTGTTTTTATTGCATTGATTGTTGGCACCAAACCAAACAAACAGAAGACTACAGATGAGCGCGATGACAGCAGCTCCTTTTTGATTTTATAAGATAGACACAAGCCTTTCCTCAAAAATGCCATGCTTACACCATATATTGTCAAGAACACAATAGATGGGGCCCCTAAGGGGGGCAACCGATAAAGGCACTTGCCCGGAGGGCAGGTTACCCACTGCGGATGGTGCTACAGCCTGGCTCTGGCCGGGTGGCCAGCTCGGGGGTGGCGATTGGCTCTCCACCCCAGAGGGAGGGGGGAAGGAAGCTGGCATGAGCTCACCACATGCACAGAAAGCTTCCCTGTGGGGGGGGTTGAATCAATAGAGGGTATAATTGGCCACCAAATTGCAAGAAAAAATATATATATATTACAGTACTGTGCAAAGGTTTTAGGCAGGTGTGAAAAAATGCTGTAAAGTAAGAATGCTTTCAAAAATAGAAGTAATAGTTTATTTTGATCAATTAACAAAATGCAAAGTGAATGAACAAAAGATCAATCTAAATCAAATCAATATTTGGTTTGACCACCCTTTGCCTTCAAAACAGCATCAATTCTTCTAGGTACACTTGCACACAGTTTTTGAAGGAACTCGGCAGGTAGGTTGTTCCAAACATCTTGGAGAACTAACCACAGATCTTCTGTGGATGTAGGCTGCCTCAAATCCTTCTGTCTCTTCATGTAATCCCCACAGACTTGCTGATGTTGAGATCAGGGCTCTGTGGGGGCCAAACCATCACTTCCAGGACTCCTTGCTCTTTTTTACGCTGAAGATAGTTCTTAATGACATTGGCTGTATGTTTGGGGTCACTTCTGGCCAGACTTCTCCGGACAGTAAATGGGTGTACCTGGGTCCCACTGGTTTCTGCCAGTTCTGAGCTGATGGCACTGCTGGACAACTTCCAATTTCGAAGGGAAGTAAGCATGATGTGTCTCATTTGCTGCATTAAGTTTCCTTGGCCGACCACTGCGTCTACGGTCCTCAACGTTGCCCGTTTCTTTGTGCTTCTTCAAAAGAGCTTGAACAGCACATCTTGAAACCCCAGTCTGCTTTGAAATCTTTGCCTGGGAGAGACCTTGCTGATGCAGTATAACTACCTTGTGTCTTGTTGCTGTGCTCAGTCTTGCCATGGTGTATGACCTGTGACATGAAACTGTCTTCCACAACCTCACCTTAGTAACAGAGTTTGGCTGTTCCTCACCCAGTTTTAAGCCTCCTACACAGCTGTTTCTGTTTCAGTTAATGACTGTTTTTCAACCTACATATGAAATTGATGATCATTAGCACCTGTTTGGTATAATTGGTTAATCATACACCTGACTATAATCCTACAAAATCCCTGACTTTGTGCAAGTGTACCTATAAGAATTGATGCTGGTTTGAAGGGGTAGTCAGACCAAATATTGATTTGATTTGATTTAGATTTTTCTTCTGTTCGCTCACTTTGCATTTTGTAAATTGATAAAAATAAACAATGTTCTCTAAAATTGCAAGTGCTGATCAATGACTATTTCAACATTTTAAACTAGACTGGACAACCAACGTACAAACTTAAGTGCTATCTGTTCATTCTTTCTGTAGTGATGGGGGGGGTAAGACATTTTTTGTTGGACATACCAATCATATGCCTTCCAAGGATTATGAAAATACAGTTCAATGTTTTTTGTTGGTTTCAATACCTGAAATGCTTTCTCAGAAAAAAAACAAAAAACTGGAATGCCTTTCCTGCACCAATTCAGGATATTAGTCAAAACTGACCGTCAATGTTCCTGCACCAAAAAATATGGCAAGCCATTTTTCTTGTGCTTTTACCTTTCCAAAAATAGTGTGCTTGTTATTGAGTTCATCGGCACGGCCAAGAGTGAAGAAAAACTGGCTGCCATTATCATGAGGCCCTGCATTCGCCATGGCAACCAAACCTCTCCTGTTGAAGCGCAATCTGGAGTGGAACTCATCCTGCAAGAAGAGAAGAGAAAAGAGATGAAGTGCTCTGGTGTCTTTCATCATGGAAAAAGGGGGCCTTTCATGTTTATTCCTCAACGCTGTCTTTTAATCAAGAAACAGATATTACTCTACTCTACTAAAAAACATTATCTATATCTATATTACTATAAAAATATAGACATACGCATATATGATATATGCATATATATGCATTTTACTTCTATTGGGAGTAAAATATGTATATATGCATATATATGCTGGCAATACTAATAATTAGCTCCACAAAGAGCTATGACAGCATCTTTAAATAGCTTAAAATGCGATTGGCATAGATACTTTATGCATCGGAAAAGAAAATGAGATAAGCATCACTGCTCACTGCTTAAGACACTCACGCCTGAATAACAATATAAATATTTATAAAGTTCAAAATGTGAAAATAGACCAGCTGCAACATTTATGGAAGGTCAAGACATCATTTTTTATAAACTCAAACAGGCTTATGATTCACTTCTTTCTTCATGAACACTGACGGTTTTACTATTGTATGAATTCATATTAATACATACAATTATGACAACGAGGCATCATCATTTAACATAGCATCTCTCATTGGATAAAAAAAATATATATATTTCATGTTATCAAAACAATCCCTTGGTTTCCTTTTATTTGTACAATGAACCCAAGAGAAAGTGTTTAGATGCATGTACGAAGCACAGACAAAGTAAATTGTACAACAGAACTATAATTTAACAATAACAATATACAATAATTTAATTTTAATATAATCATGGGTTTTCTTTTACCTTGGAATAGCCCTTGGTTTCTTTTAATTCAGCACACAATTAAAGGTCATCTTGATACATAGAATTTACTTTTAAACTTTATATTTGTATAAAGTAATTTAACAGACACCATTACCATTGTGGCCACATGTACTGCAAAATGTATGCATTCACTACTGTAAGATCACACACCAAGCTAATTGGCCTCCACCTGACATCAATTGTAGTGGTTTTGATTATTTGACAATAAAATCTGCTGTTCCTTGAGGATTCCACTCCTAGTAGTGCATGGTAACGCAAATAATTCACCATGGCTGGAAAGGTGCTTTCAAAAGGACTCCGGGATAAAGTTGTGGATAGGCACAAGTTAGGAGAAGGATATATAAAGATTTCAAAGGCTTTAACTATCCCTCTGAGTACCGTTCAGAGTATTATTAAGAAGTGGAAAGCATATGGCACCACCCACACCTTGCCAAGATCGGGCCGTCCCTCCAAACTGGATGACCGAGCCAGGAAAAGATTGATCAGGGAAGCTACCAAGAAGCCAATGGCAACCTTGAAGGAGTTACAAGTCAATGGCAGAGATTGGGCGATCTGTGCATGTGACAACAATCTCACAAGCTTTGCACAAAGCTGGCCTGTATGGCAGGGTGGCAAGAAAGAAGCCTCTTCTGAAAAAGTGTCACACTGAGTCTCTTTTACGTTATGCAAAGAAACATATAGAAGATTCTGATGCCATGTGGCAAAAGGTTATATGGTCAGATGAGACGAAGATTGAACTTTTTGGACTGAACTCCAAGCGCTATATTTGGCGGAAACCAAACACAGCACACCACCCAAAACACACCATACCTACAGTGAAGCATGGTGGTGGCAGCATTATGTTGTGGGGGTGTTTCTCTTCAGCGGGGACTGGGCAATTGGTCAGGATTGAAGGGAAAATGGATGCTGCTAAGTACACCCAAATTCTTGAGGAAAACCTGCGGCCCTCTGCTAGACAGCTGATGATGGGCAGGTGGTTCACCTTCCAGCATGACAACGACCCAAAACGCACCGCCAAAAAAACAACGCAGTGGCTAAAGGACAGGAAGGTGAATGTCCTTGAGTGGCCTAGTCAGAGCCCTGACCTAAATCCGCTAGAACATATGTGGATGGACTTGAAGAGTGCAGTCCATCACCGCTCACCACGGAATTTGACTGAACTGGAACAGTTCTGCAAGGAAGAATGGGCAAATATTGCCCAATCTAGGTGCATAAAGCTGGTAGAGACATATCCAAACAGACTGATGGCTGTAATTAAAGCAAAAGGTGCCTCTACAAAGTATTAAATCAGGGGACTGATCACTTTTCCAACCGTGTTATTCTAGTTTTTCATTTTTTATTAATTATCAGAAATTGTGCCCTTGTTTTTCACTTGAATGTTGTAAGGCAAAATGTGTAAATAAAGCTGGAAAAATATGGATTTTATGTACTTTCATATCAGGCTGCAAGACAAAAAAAAGTGACTATTTCAAAAGGGTATGATGACTTTCTATAGGCACTGTATATATATATATATATATATATATTACTCAGGGTGACTTTGCCAACCGCTATGCCCCATGTACCTGCACACCTGGAGCACTGCAGCAGAACAACATGCACGGATCCGATGTACTCTCCTGCAAGCCAGTAACTATTTCATACAGCACACAGTACTACAGGAGAAAGCTTGTGTCTATTGGAGGAGGGGCATATACCTGGCTGACAACATCAGCTAGCCTGTGGGCACCCAGCACATCATTGGGAGAAACTAATGTAGCGGTAACCTGTGGAAGCCTGGCTAACTTGAACCCCTCCTACCTTTGGTGGGACGAGACATGAAGCCAAGCTCAAACCTACAATCATCAATCATAGGGCCTAGCCTGCACTCATAATGAGTGTGTTTACCAACTGAGCCACTTGAGAGCTAGATTGCTTTTCTGACTACAGTGTAGTGTAATGGTTAGAGAGCTGAGCTTGTAACTCAGAGGTTGCAGGTTCAATTCCCAGGTGGGGCACTGCTGGTGTACCCTTGGTGTACCCTTAAGGTACTTAACCTAAATTGCTTCAGTAAAATATCCAGCTGTATAAATGGATTGTATGTAAAGAAATGTATACTGTGTAAGTCCCTCTGGATATGAGCATCTGCTAAATGCCTAAAATGTAAATGTAAATGTAGTTTGCATTCTAAATAGCTTTGTTTGGTTCCTACAGTTGTCCTGTTTCGGTTAAGCGTTATTCACTGTGAAAGCAGCGTGCCTTTTTGTAATCATGCTCAAGTTATCAGCTTTCCAGCTTTTGTGATTTACCACAGCGCCTCCATTTTCATTAATTATTATGTAATTGGGATCATTAATAACATTCTTATTATGTAATAACAACAATCTAGAAGAAAATGAGAGAAAGCATCTGAAAGGGTGTATGTGAGAGAGAAAGCATCTGAAAGGGTGTATGTGAGAGAGAAAGCA
The DNA here is from genome assembly GCA_029706075.1 of Aldrovandia affinis. Classification (NCBI taxonomy): domain Eukaryota; kingdom Metazoa; phylum Chordata; class Actinopteri; order Notacanthiformes; family Halosauridae; genus Aldrovandia; species Aldrovandia affinis. Next base: position 681,591 of record JAINUG010000067.1, on the reverse strand, counting down.
TCTGAAAGTAAGGGGAATCTAGGGACATGGACCAATTACTTTTATAACAAAAAAGGTTTAATTGTCAAGAAAGTTATTTTAACATGCCAAAAGATATCGGTTAGCCACTCTTGGTCCGTCTAGATGTCACATCGCATCATGCAGAAGAAACGTGAAGCAAAACACATTCTCACCTTGAATGGGCGCCCATACACAGATTCCCCACCAGTCCCCGTGCCTGTGGGATCGCCCCCCTGAACGATGAACTCTGGCACCACACGGTGAAATATTGTACCATCATAGTAACCTACAGCATGAAGCAAAGTATCAGAAGTTGAGGACTGATACGGCATTTATTCGTCGAATTGACTTATTAGGTAAAATTGTTGTTTTACTAAATTGCGTGTTTATAGCTGTGCATAGTAAGGATGTGCATTTAGATTATTTAAATGAGTATCAAATTATACTACATGCACATCAAATAATTTAATTCAGTGTTATTTCAAGATGAGAGCACTGTATGGAACGCCAGTTCTTGAGATGAAGCTCAGGCCACCTACCTTCCATACATAGCTGAACGAAGTTTCGGCATGCCTTTGGTGCCTCTTTGGACCAAAGCTCCAAGTCAATGTCACCAGCTGATGTCTTCAGCAATACCTGAAGAAGTAGAACATTTTAGCCAGCTAGCTACATTGTGTACACAATTCATTATTGTACTTGATAGTCAAAAATGCTAAACACAACCAGGTACTGTAACTAGCTACATGCACAGTCTGTCTTTCAGCAGTTGAGCAGCAATAATTCCGCTCATTGACAATTGTTTGTAATTATTGTAGCGTAGCAATATATATTTTACTGCTAGTAATAGCAGATTAAATAAGTCTGTATGTGCTGTTTACTATGTCTATTTTGTCGTTTATGGGAGGGTATTATATTCCATGGATCATTTATTAGTTAGCCCGCTAGCAAATCCATTACCTATCTACATTTGCTGACTGGGTATGTTACAGATAAGTGCATTAGCTTGCTGGCTAGCTACCTACCAACCTTGCCATTTGTCGGTGGTTCCTGAATGTATATGTTACTCATTTTGTCGTTTGTAAACGCTGCCGATTACAACATCGATAACACGGAACTATTTAAACACGATAGTAGTCGAAATCTGTTCGAATACAACAATAGCGTTACCCTTGCTATTTAAAACAAATACATCACTCTGCACGCTTTGCTCAAAACACAAGCCTAGCCCCTAGAATCCGATGGCTTCCGGTGGCTTTTCCCAACCGTGTTTCAAAATAAAAGCCGAGTAGAAAATGTGAAAATCTGACGCACATGGACAATTGATAATCTGGACAATTTTGCATGACTGTAATTAAACAAAGATTTATTTTACCAACAGAAACTAAACAAAATGAATAATTACGTTTCGAAAAAATATATGTAACGTTTCATTTGTCTGCTATTGTTGTCATCAATATAACATTTTGTGCCAACTATGCCATAATACTGAACAAATATGGATTGTGTCAATTCAATATGTGGTCATAATGCCATCCGTATGGCACAAAGATTCCGAATTTCCCCATCAATGTATAAAATAGATTGTCTTTGAAGACATCTAGAGGTGCGAGAAACAGTAAAAAACATTGATTGTCTTCTTCAAAATTGGGATAAAATTATTAGAGTGAACGGATTACAAATATAGGCCATCCTGAACAATGAAAGATTGGAGTCTTTGTAAGTGTGCTGGGTCATGGGTCCCAATACTACCTGGAGGCACCAATAAAGTCACCTTTGAAACATTTTGTGCCACAGAAATATGGTGGTGAAAATCTAAATCCCAAGAAATAATAAATGTAAGACTTTTTAGTGAGGGTCAGCTGGACATGCCCAACAGTGCCCATCCCCTGCAACAGCAGGTTGACATATCGATGTTACTATGAATTGCTATGAATTGACCGCCATAATGTTGTGGGAAAAGTGTAGCAATCACACATTCTGAGAAGGTTAATGAAGCCAGTAACGTTGTACAACTTGTTCAATTTAATTAAATTGACTAACTGCTTATATGTATTTATATTTTTCAACTAGCAACGGAAAACGTTTTAATCGACTTAAAAAACTTGGAATTGTGGGGTAATTGTTCACTTTGTGAACGGTCTCCCTGAAATAATTTTAGCTTGAACTTGTTTTCATAGTGTTACATCATAAGTAACCCATGAGAAACAAGTCTTCTGAGAACATACGTGCTAGCGAGCGTTAATTTCGGGCTGCCTATATACAGATTCAATGCAGTGGTAGCTACTGAAATTAATGTGTGCATTTTAGTCAATGTTTTTAATTTAGTGAGCATATATAACAAGCTAACGCGAATTAAATAACGTATTAAAGTAGAAATTGCTTGCTAGCGAACTGGTACGCCACAACCGTTTGGTGTTTCCCGTCGGAGATATTTTTTGACGTGCTCTCGGGAAGTTTTGAAAGTGCTCTGAGTAAACGAAGTGTAGACGAAAGATAACTCTATGGCTCTCCCAGGTAGTTATATTAATAATTCTAAAAGCAATTAAACCTGCGTTGTTAACATGACGAACTAACAAAGTGTCGTATTGAACTCATCGACGATATTTCGACAATACACACGATCGCGCGCTCTCTTGCCAGCTGCCGTTCTAGAATTCTCCATTGCGACGTGACCGCGAATGATGCTGGAGCTTGCGGACATTGGCTCGCTTGTGACTTTGAAACTATCTGTACGAGTTACTGTTATGTTGGATGTAGAGTTTACAGTAATATTCCACGTGCGATGCCTAGCTGACTACAGCCCGTGTAAAGACACGTGCAACTGTGTTTAGCTAGCACTCGCTAGCTAAGTTGTCAAATTCAGGTTTTCCAGTTAGATTGCTCCTCTCTAGGCAATATTGCGAATTATGCTTTGGCAAGGAAAGTGAAGCACATGTTTTCCTATTTTGGGTATGAAAATCCAAAGTTATTCTTTGCCACCTGCAAGGGCATGCAGGTTGACAGCATCATGTATATAGGTAGTTAACTAGCCACATCAGTAACGCTATCAACTCTGTAAGATGGCTATGTCGGGCTAGCTAACGTAGTTATGTGAATTGAAATGTGATTGCTGGCTAGCTACCTGTTTCAGCCAGCTAGGTAAAGAAGTAGCCATGGTTTTTCAAAAACGTATAAACGTGGTCATCACAGGGGTTACAGATGAAGCTAACACCCTTCGCCTTCCGCTAAATTAGATAAGTTGGCTAGCTGTATCTTGCACAGACCTTAACATTACTCAAAACCCTAACCGAATACTTTAGCTAGGTTCGCTAGGTCAAATGGATATATAATGTACTGTTTTCAAGAATATGCAACTGTGAAGTCGCATCAGTATTGTGGTATTGTTATTGGGAAATGCATGTTCATTCTTTGATCAGAAGTACAATCGAGTAAAATATACTAGGAAAAATGTTTTCTAACATCAAGCCAGGTAACGTTAATTATTTTGTCTTCGCATTACAGGTCCAAATAAGGATAACATCAGAGCAGGATGCAAGAAATGTGGTTACCGTAAGAAATTGTTTCTGCATCTTTTCTTTCATCCATGTATTCACCATGAAATGTTCACATTATGAAGAATGTCATATTTATCTATTTTGTGAAGTATTGAGTTTACAGGGGAAATTAATCGGTTGAGTTACTTTATATTCTGTACCAATATACACTATATGGCCCAAAGTCAGTGGACCCCTGACTATCACACCTATATGAGCTTGTTGGACATGGACCCCTGACTATCACACCTATATGAGTTTGTTGGACATCCCATTCTAAAACCATGGGCATTAATATGGAGTTGGACCCCCCTTTGCGGCTATGACAGCTGCCACTCTTCTGGGAAGGCTTTCCACAAGATTTTGGAGTGTGTCTGTAGGAATTTGTGCCCATTCAGCCAGAAGAGCATCTGTGAGGTCAGGCACTGATGCTGGACGAGAAGGCCTGGCTCACAATCAGCGTTCTAATTCCTCCCAAAGGTGTTCAATGGGGTTGAGGTCAGGGCTCTGTGCAGGCCAATCGAGTTCCTCCACACCAAACTTGTCTAACCATGTCTTTATGGACCTCGCTTTATGCACAGGGGCACAGTCATGCTGGAACAGCAAAGGGCCTTCCCCAAACTGTTGCCACAAAGTTGGAAGCGCCCAATTGGACATTGGAAGCGTCTTTGTATCCTGTAGCATTAAGAATACCCTTCACTGGAACTAAGGGGCCTATCCCAAACCCTGAGAAACAGCCCCAGACCATTATCCCTCCTCCACCAAACTTTACATTAGGCACTATGCATTCCGGAAGGTAGCGTTCTCCTGGCATTCGCCAAACCCAGATTTGTCCATCAGACTGCCAGATAGTGAAACGTGATTCATCACTCCAAAGAACACGTTTCCACTGCTCCAGAGTCCAGTTGCGGCGTGCTTTACACCACTCCAGCCGACGCTTGGCATTGTGCATGGTGATGTGAGGCTTGTGTGCAGCTGCTCGGCCATGGAAACCCATTCCACAGGCTCCCGACACACAGTTCTTGTGCTGATGGTGCTTCCAGAGGCAGTTTGGTACTCTGTAGTGAGTGATGCAGCAGATGATAGGTGACTTTTACGCGCTATGCGCTTCAGCACTTGTCGGCCCCGCTCTGTGAGTTTACGTGGTCTACAACTTCGTGGCCGAGCTGTTGTTGCTCCTAGGCACTTCCACTTCACAATATTAGCACTTACAGTTGACCGGGGCACATCTAGTAGGGCAGAAATTTCACGAACTGACTTGTGGCAAAGGTGGCATCCCATGACAGTGCCGCGTTTAAAGTCACAGTTCTTTACGAACCATTCTGAAGTCTAAATGTTTGTCTGTGGAGATTGCATGGCTATGTGCTGGATTTTATGCACCTGTTGGCAATGGGTGTGGCTGAAACACCTGAACTCAATAATTAGTAGGGGTGTCCACTGACTTTTGGCCATATAGTGTATATATAATATTTATATTCTTACCAATTTCGAGAGTGTATATCTTATATCAGTGCATTATTCAACTGCTTTGGAGTTTGGATAAAATTAACTACTAATGTATTTAATGTAGTCTCTTTGTGAGAAATATATATTTTCAAATTAGACTGCAATCAAAACGATAATTGCAGCCCCTCCTATGACACCTTGTCTTGTCATGGGGATATTGGAAAAAGAAGAAGAGAATACCATGGTATTCACACACCTGCAGTAAATTATGAATGTGCGTATGTCTCTGTGAATCTGAGGATATTAGAATCCCCCCAAAGCCAGCACACAGTTATGATCCACGTGTTGCGGGACAGTAAACTTTGACATCACTAAGAAGACCACTAAAATGAACGTCTGTTGTGATCTAGTTGAGGTCGCAAATAGACTACATAGTTCCTAATGAGGTGCAACCTGCACAGCGTTGCTGGTTGTGAAGTGTAGCTCTGGTATTGTTGTCACGGGGCCCAGTCAGGGTCTCGCCACACATGGTGTTGCATTTGTCATCTTCAGCGGGCCACCTGACGTTTGAGTGTCGGAACTTTGTACGCGTGGACCCACGGAAGGACATTGTCCTGGACGTGAGCAGCACCAGCAGCGAGGAGAGTGAAGAGGAGGAGCAGGACGTTCCGGTCAACGAAAAGCTGCCAGGACACACAGGCGGCAAGGGTGAGAATCACAGTGACGTGCTTGAGGGCCTAAATCCCATCACGTTACCTCAGTCACATCCTCACCAGTGTGCGTGTTCATGTACTTTGAGATGTACAAACGTTTCCACATTCTCTAGCAACTCAGGTTAAGAAAGTTAACCTGAAACATCTTTATCCAACTGGAACTTGAAATCTTAAATTAATCTTAACACACAAATTGTATATTATTTGAAAAGGAAATGACCCTGCACTAGAGGTCTTTGAGCATCCTACTGCAGCAAGCACTTTCTTATTCTTGATTGACACATTTTTTGATTTTTGAACTGAAGATTCAGGTTCCAACTGTTCAGTTTTCGGAGTATTGCCATGTAATGAATCAACGACTTCTGCCTGTGTTTATTTTGATTTAATCCAAGACTGTTTTCCCTGAAATGGAGTATCAATGGTATTCTGTTTTACTGCAGGTTCCCAAGAGGATGCCAAGAAAGGACAGCACAAAAGGAAAACTAAAGACAAGTCTCACAAAAAGTTAAGAAAGAGGTAACTTGATTTCATATAATTATTCATATGACTAACCATCCCCCTGTCGTGTCATTGGCTGTCTTTAACTGGGAGCCTGCAGTGCTGGGACACAATCGTCTTGGTTTCAGAGGAGTAGGATGGGCTTAAATTGGCCAGGGTTTCTCGGGTTACCATTACATCAGTGCACCCCTAGTTTCTTGCAAAGTTACATACAAGTAACCAGTTGTCATCGATGAGAGCTGCGCACCTCCCCTGATTGGTGCTAATTTTCTCTTAGTACTACGTGTGGGGTGTGGTGAAGAGAATAGTCTCTGGTTTATAGGTTAGTATCAAATGAGTGCATGCACTTCAAGTGCAGTGCTTCTTGTGCGGGTGTGGGTGGCATTGTAGGTCACAATGCATTGTAAGTTATAAGAGCATCTGCTAAATGAGTGAAATGTAATGGTAACGTAAGAGCATAGTACAAGTGGTGATTGAAAAAAGGTGAGGGGGAGCATCAACTTTATATATTAAAGGAAATATTTTGGTGAATACCTTTTGGATATTTCACAACTTAAACTGTTATACAGTTCTTAGATTAATGTCTGTGAAGATTATCAGTCAGTGTGAGAAACCTTTCTCTCTCCGGGAAGATCTGTGCATTGCAATATTGCAGCTTTTCAAAAAGGAAGAGCATGAATGCCTTTGTCAGGGGAGACTAGCTTGTATAGCTATGAAAGGCATACCATTATTTGATAACAGTTTTTTAGTTAATTTGTCTACTGTGTTAAATAAAAATCTTAGGTTATGTTTGTTCTGCTCAATCAGATTAGATAATTAGGCGGATGTAGCATTAACAAGGGCTTGCTTGTACTGAAGAAAGCTATCCTTCCGTGCAAGGCGAAAAACTAGTTTTGTTGAACGCCACTTGCGCTACAGTGTTCTTGTTGACTGCTTCAGGGCATGGGTAGTATCACTGTACCATGGTGCAAGATTCTTCTGACTACATTTAATTATTTTAAGAGGGGCAACCATGTTGAGGGTGCTTCCTAGAGTACAAGATAGCTGGCTAATTAATTGGTCCAATGATGATTCATCAGAATTTTCTTCGCTGGAGAAGAATGACTCTGGGAGCAGATTTATAAAATGTTGAATACTAGAAGGGTTAAATAATCGACTATAATAATGTTTACATTGCAATGTAGATGGGCTGGTTGCCTGGATTTAAAATGTAATAAGTAAATGGTTAATACAGAATTATGGGGAGCGATGGTAAGATTGAAAGCTATCCTAGCACAAGGTCTAAGGTATAGCTATGACAATAGGTAGGTCCAGAAACATTATGTGCAAAACCAGTCAATAATGGAAGGTAAGACTGCCTAGTGGATCACTAACCTTACCTATGTGTATATTGAAATCACCTACAATCACAACCATATATGCTGAAACAGCGAGGCATGAGAGGAAAACTGCTCATTCTGAAGGAAAACCTGAATAAGTCCCTATACACAGACTTGTTGCTTTAATTAGGCCAGGCTGTGCACTCTACATGGTGAGAGATTCAAAAGAGGATAAATTATTTCCAGACTTTGGGGTTAAGGTCAGAGTGACTAACAAACAAAAAAAGAGCAGCAGAGTCCTCAAATGACTAGTGTATTTTACTTAGTTATGTTGTGTAATTATATAAATGTGTCATTTATGATTGAAGGTCTTTTAATAGAGCTTGATTCCAAGAATGTAAGTTAATATAATAGAATGCTCTTGAATGCACTTAGGCTACATAAAAATGTGGCATTTGGATTTTATTTTGTATTTGTCTGTTGCTGTTTTATTGGAGAGCACAAATAGTTTTCAGTTCAATTAAAGTATGCATGGGAAGACTGGTACTCTTTACCGTTAAACTTTTTTAATGTCCTTTGAAAGGGTACGGCATGTTCCTGCATTCAAGGCCTGAAATTGTGCCGCTTTTGACGTAGGAAAAGCCTTTTAGTGCAGGTTCAACAGAGCCGCCACTGTGACGGTCAGGAGGTATCTCCTGGTGGGCTGGAAACACTTACAGATGGTATTGAAAGTTTAAAGTGGGCTCTTTCTGCTGGGATGCTAAGAGCCGACTCAGAGGTATTTATTCTTCTCTTGACCATGTGGTAGTTTTATTTTATATATTTTATTTATTTTTTATTTTTTAATGGTGACCCACATGTCCCTTTCTCCGAGCACATAAGTGACACTGCAGCTTTTCGGAGTGGTATGACTTTCCCTAGGATGAAATAGCAGGTCCACTGTTGGTACTTGGGGCATTGATTTTAGCCGTAACTATAAAAAGTGGTTGGAGGACCCCATTTTATAGTGGGGCGGATTGTTGATTATTTTGGGTCCGCCTTGTCCAGTTTTCTCAGCTCTTGCTCTGTAGCGTTGGTAATTGCTCTAGCTGTTCACACGAGCTGAGTGGCTTTCAGCGTTTCTTTTCATCAGCCCAGACTAGGGATGCTAATTTTAAGACATTTCCTTGATCGATCGTCGCCTACGTTAACGAACAATTAATTGATGAAGCTTTAAAACAGCAAAATGTAGCGTATGACAGAGAATTTTTCCTCAATCAAAGCTTTATTCAAACCTTTCAGACACGGGCCTATTTTAACAGTATAAAACAATAAAAATTATGAAGGAAATTAAACACCATTCAGTAAGCCTAACAACAAAAACAATATTCCTTTTGAAATGAAAAGGGCTGTCTGACAGCAGAGACTTGGCAACGATTTCCCCCAAAACTCAGAGAAATGCGGAAGTAACATTAGGCATGCTTAGCGAGTGTCCACACAGGCTACTTCCTGGCCAGACTTTGTTGTGTGAAATGTTTGTGTGGATATCACACATATAAATACACAGAAAGAGGACTGAAGCATTTCGCTTTCAGTTTCAGTGGGGCCATGAGGATGATGCACCCTGAGGCAGCTAAAGCCATATCCACTGTCACATACATGGCAGAAATGATTCTAGGTGTCATACAGGTGGCCTGTTGGGAGAACCGAGGTGCAGTCAGCCGTCAGCCTCGTGACAACCACAGAAGGCTAACCAAACCGAGTGGCAGGGTGATAATGGTTCCAGTTTAGTGTGAATGGACACATGGTCACAGTCTCCCCCGCCTACCCTCTGCAGGGCCTGCTCATCCAGCGACGACGAGGACCGCAGGAGGAAGAAACACAAGGGACACAAGAAGAAAGGAAAAAAAGAGAAGAAGGAGAAGAAGGAGAAACGACATAAGAAAGATTCGAAAAAGAAGGACAGACATTCCTCCTCGTCTGACAGCTCAAGCGGCTCCTCAGACAAAGACTGACGGGGAAGCGGCCTTGCTCCAGGACCCATGCCCACGACGTCCAACCACAGCTTTCTGACATCGAGTTATGCATTGCTGAAGGCTGAATTTGTATTTGTTCTTTCTTCTTTTTACCCTTAAAGACATTAAATGGAATGCTGAAATGGGCGTACGTCTAAAATCTTACCATCACTGTAATTGGTTGATTACGGCTTAATTAAGATTTATCTGATTAATCAACGCTTGTTTACAGGAGCCTGAATTGGGTCTCATCAACGAAAGATGCAGGACACAAGTGTTTTTTTAGTGTCAACGGCGTTCCTTGCTTTGAGGGGTGGGCAGAGTTTTTTCCTTTCTGGAAGGAAATGGGGGGGGTTTGCATTGTTTTTGTTCCTAGTCAGCGCCAGTGTCTTAATCAAAGAGAAAAACAGAGGCTCTGTTTTTATTCACACCCTTGATGAACCCTAGATGAACAAAAGAGATCATATAAAATGAAACTATATAAGTAATGAGGTATATTTTATGCTCAAAATAATATTTTTTTTTCTCCAGAAAAATCAAGAACCACAGATATTCACACCCCTGTTATCAGTACTTTGTGGTTCCTCCCTTGGCCATTATAACAGCAAGTAGTCACATTCTGTAGTGTCGTACGAGGTTATGGAACTTCTTTGGGGATCCTCAACCATTCCTCCATTCAGAATTGTTCTAGTTCCTTCAGGTTCTTGGGTTGATGTTTGTACACTGCTTTTTTGAGTAAATACTTTAAAATGACCAAAAACACATGTAACAATTAACAAAATGAACATCAAAGAAATGTTCAAGAAAATTATATTGAATATTGAATCTTGGTTTCCTCAAAATAGCCACCCTTTGCCGTGATAACAGCCTCACAAACACGGGCCATTCGGTTAATACGTTTCAGCAGGAAATCATCCGATATGTCTTCCCAGCTCTCCTGCAGCAATTCCCAGAGAAACTTGTCTGTTGCTTTGCTTTGATTCTTCTGTCCAGTTCATCCCATACAATTTCTATGGGATTGAGGTCTGGACACTGAGCAGGCCAGGTCATCAGTTTGAGCTGTCCTTCATGTTCCTCCTTCACCAGGTAGTTCTTGCACAACTTCAAGGTGTATTTCGGCCCAATTAGCCGTAGTCCAGATGGAAGGTGTACTCAAACTTTTGACTGGTATTGTAGGTTTTGAATTTTTTTAACATAAAATATATCTCATTACTCATATAGTTTATATGATCTCTTTTGTTCATCTTTATAAAGGGTGTGAATAAAAACAGCCTACTGTATATTTTATAAGAAAAACAAGACTGTTTACGAATACTGTAAAGCTGTAAATGTTGAAACCTTTCGAGTTTAAAATCGTGTTGATCTGTAAGGGGCACTCAATGTTAAATGTTACCTTGCAACTACAAAATAATTTCCTTTTTTAATTTCATTTCACCTTCAAGATCAGTCACTTAATTAAATTGGGAGTTAAAACGATTGGAAGATATTTGTGTTGCAGCCTTCAGAAGCAAAAGCTCAATTGGGAAATTTAAGTTTTCTATTTTGTTGCAATTGTACGCGTGTCTTGTACATTGAACTTTACAGTTATTTTTGTTTTCAGGTCTGTACCATGTGTTAAGTAAACATGTACCATGCTTCTCTTCTATGTAGAATTCTGCGTTTCTGTACTTCCCTTGTAAACACGGTGCTGTACTAGCTAACTGAACAGCTGTATTATAAACTTTTTCAAGGCTGTACTATTTCCTTTTGTCGTTTGATTTACCACCCAGTGCAGATTAGTTTAATGCATCTATCATTATTCTTAGTTTGTTATCTCCAAGCTGTTAGAAAGTGTCTCTGAATAGCAAGAGGAAAACGAAGGTAAAAAATGGGAACATTAAATGCTTTTAACAAAAATTGTTAACAAACTTTTAACAAACATTGAACGAACTGCCTGGCCCAAAAAAAAGTCACCACCTGGATTTAACTAAGCAAATAGGTAAGAGCCTTCCATTGGATAATTACTGCAGTGATTAATATGTTTTAGCTGGCAACAAGTTATTTAACCCTAACTGATGCAGTGAGTAGCTTCTCGTTTCTTAAACAACCATGTCAGAAGACATATCCTGTGGTCGTGGAAAAGATGTTAATCTGTTTCAGAAGGGTCAAATTATTGGCCTGCACCTAGCAAAAAACAACTAAGGAGATTGCTGAAACTACTCAAATTGGGTTAAGAACTGTCCAACGTATTATTAAAACCTGGAAGGATATACATCATCAATACAAGATCTTGGCGAAAAACATTAATGCAACTCTGGACGGAAATAAATGTGACATTGCAGAAGCTTATCGAAACGATGCCACAGCGAATGCGTGCCGTAATCAAAGCTAAAGGCGGTCCAACTGAATATTAGTGTGACTTTTTTTGGGGACAGGCAGTGTGTGTGTTACACATTCAAATTGTGATCCAACAGGGGATGCTGGGTGGCTCATCCTGTAAAGGCACTCCTCAAATGGATGAGCCCCACGGTGTAATATCCAGACCATGGCCAGCTGCCCTGCATGGGGCAATACATGATTGGCAGTAGCGTCGCCCCTGGAGGGAAGGATTCAGAAACGATTGTCCATTCTTAATTGGGAGAAAAAGGAAAATAATATATATTTTTTTACATTTTTTCAATTCTGATCCAACATCTATGAGACCACAGCAAACAAGATGCTACTGATTCCACATCAGAATATATATGTTAAGGAAAGCTCAACGTGGGCTAAAATACATTTTGCCTGTATAACACACTTGATCAGGAACTCCCAGAACGTATGAGCATTGTATGCCCCTTCCCAAGTATGTCCAAATAGTTTTTGTGAAGAAAAACATACTTGCTCCTACCACTGACAGTGGCCTGATAGTGTCTAATTCCTGATATTTTACGATGCCCTGGGAATCTTAAATTGCATCCTTTGAAAGGTTATCCCCAATGTGTTCTGAAGAACTCAAATTCATTACTTTGAGGAAGGCTTTACTTATGGCCACAAAGAACATTGCCCAGAAACCCCAGGCAACCCTCTGAGGTGCAGAAACTATATGAATGGTTTTCATCCAGGGATTTATTTTTAATTAATCTAGGCATTCCTTATTCAGCGTGTAATTATGCTGCACTACATACTCTTTACCAGGCACTTTTGGACATGTCCAAACAGACCCAGGGTTAAACCCAAAGTTAGCTCGCTAACCCACTAATCCTGAGACAGGCCTCTGGTTGCATAATGCTGTGCTTTATAAGACGGACGTTGCTACTTTAACTAGACTGTATGTCCAGTATCTATTGCAATTTAAATTAGAAGCAGTTTTGCAAGAAGTACTCAGTTTTAAAAATAAGTCGTTTTTTCATCTTGCCCCTTAATTTTTGACATGTTCATCACATTCATTCCCATGTTGTTGTTGTTGTTTTTGTTTTAGATTTGTACTCCTTTTCGGTTTGCATTCAGCCTAAAGGGATTTATCTTGATTCTCCTCTAGTATATTTAATCTATCACTGAACAAATGCTGAGGTTTAAGGGCAAAATACGGTGGTGGTTTGACCACAGGACTCTTGAACTGAGTTCATTTTCTTGTAAACTGCATTGGGCAGGCAGAATCTTCATGTATCAATGTGGTACAGATCTACTCTTCTGAAGCAGACTAAAGTTTACAATGGACCTGTATCATATGCAGAGCCAACTGCACTTTCCATCCTTATCAAAATGTCTGAAACGGAACAGATAAAACTATACCCAAGGCAAAGGCTGTCAAATTCTAACGGTCAAAAAATGAGTTGAAAATCACATTCTCTACAAAATACAATGTACTGCTTCATGTTCTCCTGTCCTACTTCTGTGAAGCCAGCTGTGTGGACCCACTCCCCTTAAAACCCCTTCACTCACCACTTACCTCAGTGTCCCCATATACACATGCTTGTAGGGGAAGTATTTTCCTGGCTCACTGCAGCAGTACTTCATATCCTCTGAATTTATCTCTGGCAGGGCACAGAGTGGGGAAGAGGGATGTCATAAGAGAGGTGGGCTCCTATGCTAATGTACTGTTGCTCTCACTCTCTTTCTCAGTGTAGCACCGCTGTGCACTGTTCCTATGAGATTTCATTCATTCAACTAGCTTTGCTTGGGAAATATTGTGTTTTGTGGATTTTATTTATAGGTACAAGGCCAAAATGAGAAGGGAACATTTTTTGATTTGATTTGATTTGATTTTTATTTTTATATTTTTTAAACAGATAGAAAGTATTTGAATGCACATGAAGCATTTCCAATTTTAACATGGTGAAAATTGTATGAATGGCAACATGGTGAATGGCACTGAATTGGTGGTTTGAGGCAATGGAGAATATTTACTGTATCCACTTCATATCATTTACTGTATCACTTCAAACTTCTGCTTTGATATCTCTATTTCGAATGTTTGGAACAATTGAGGAAATTAATCCTATCATACGGTGAACAAGACTCATTTTGACCATGACTAAATGTTCTTTTCTGCTACTAGTCTAGACCTAAATGCTAAATATTGAGTATCCATTGGGAAACACTAATAGGCTACAATGCCTAAAATGCTTTATTCTTCTTTTGTATGATGAGGGAAAAGCATAGAGGCAGGCTACACATACAATTCATACCCACCTGAAATATTGCACTAACCTACCAAATCCCAAATATTGACTAAGCACTAAACTATATCAGGAGTTCCCAATAGATTTAATCTCAAAGCCCACTAAAATGGCCATCCTGTGTCTAAAGAACCCCATCTCAGTTAAATGGTTAACACCTTTATCCAACGCCAACAGGCTGCAATGGCTATTTAATACATCAGTATGTGGAAGCATGTCTAAATTGTGTCATAATTTTATCATAGATGTTATATAAGATATAAGTATAAAATGTAAATTGTGTATTTATATATTGAGACATGTTTTTTTAAATGTTCTATCTGAAACAATAAAATAAGTCATTTATTAAACATGTAAATATAAGCAACATGTTATAAAAAGGAAGATTTTATAGTTTCACTATAAAAGGCACCAATATTTCGGACATTTACACTGGCGACTCAGGAGCTCCGTTCAACCTCTAAATTCAAAGTATTGGTTAAATCCCGCCTTGTTTTACTGGTGTGTGGGAGGACCAATATACGTTGACTACGCACCAGAGGTTCCAGTGACATCCCCCCATTGCATCGGTCAAAGTTGAAATCTGGAAATCATGGCGTCTGCATCAAGCAGTGCAGAACTCAAGAGAAAATTAGATGATGAGGAAAACGGGGGTGATGTTGGAGAAGAAGAATGGGTAGGACCGATGCCCAGCGAGGCGACAAATGTAAAGAAAAGAAAAGGCAAGCCTTTTACCTTACGCCGTATAAAATAAGTAACGTTAGCTTTACGCAGTGAGTAGTCATTGCAAGTTTGCTATACAGTTGAGCTAATACGAGCTAGCTCGCTAGCTAAACATCCTGCCTGTCGCACGGGCTACCCAGTAAGCTAATGTAATGCCAACAAGAAAACGGCGTAGACGGTATCATATTTAGTGGTTATGCAGTCACTCAAGCTGGCTAGCATTACCCAGCACACACGTTGTCATAACGTAGCAAGGTAGTAAATGTATCGTTACGCTAGCTAGCTAGCTAATTTGGTTTGCCGCGTTAGTGTTTGCTAGCTAGGTAATAGCCAAATGAGCTATTGATATACCTACCTATCGCTAGCCACAATATTAAAACAGCATTTAACCGTACCAAAAAAACAATTTCGTTTGCTAGTTACCTAGTTTATTGTTTAGTGTGATATGTTTTTAATGCCCTGTCCTGTTTTGTATTTCCGACAGTGCTTGAGTATGAACGCGTGTACCTGCACAACCTACCTGTTGCCGTCATGTATGAACGGAGTTACATGCACAGAGACGTGATCACGTACATTGTCTGTTCTAAGTAGGTAGCTGTCTATACATACGTAGCGTTATTCGGTTATGTAGTGCATAGATATAAAAACGTATATGCCTCATTCACCCGGTTCAGATGTGTCTACGCGGCCGCCATATTGGCGCGGACAAGATCCGCGTCTAAACAAACGCATGTGTATTGAGAGATGCAGACTTACCCTGATAAAATCTACTGTAAATCGCTTGATTCTTAACCAATTTTCGTAAAAATGTAGAAATTTCTACATAACACGCAGGTTACTTGATTTCCACATTTCACAATTGTTGAGTTTCCTCAACAATTTTCCGCAGAACCTGGCAAGCGAATACGTTTATAACAACCACCCTCTACTGTTTTCTTAACAGCTTCAAACAATAAAAACATAATCAGCTGACATTTTGACAACTCATGTATAACAGTTAAAAGGGCGTTTTAAAAAATAGCTGGTCTGTGAAATCAAGTTGTGCAGAAATGTATCCCGTTTATAAAAAGGTAAATTTCAGAATTGGTTGAGAGTTAAGCAAGTTACAGTAGATTTTATCAGGAGAAGTCTGCATTTCTCAATACACAGGCGTTTGTT